>CM052448.1:10949985-11010017 GCA_028533085.1 Varecia variegata | reverse complement strand
AGTAGGTTAAGACTTATCTGTGACCTTTACTCCAAGACCAGCCAATAAAGGCCAAAAGTCATCTATGTTTAGTCAAGATTCATTTCAGTAGAAAGTAGTCTTATCTGACTAATTTTTGAGACCAGAATAAGCCTTTAAAAGGTAATCCTCAAAATTCTCATTTTATGGTTAATTACCTGGCTGTTTCAGTCCCCATAGGTTTGGCATAGAAGATAGTGATTACACTGGTGTCTGACTTTCCTCTAGATATTTCTCTGAAAAAATGCAAGGGCTGTTGGTGAGAGCAGACTTGAGGTGGTGATAGTTGGCCTCTGGTCTACTTAGATTTTGTAACTCCTTTGAAAGCCTCTTATAATCATTCTTTCCTTCTCAGTAGCTAGGAATTTAGAGTAGCTGAAATCTGTGGGAATGAACCTCTGAGGGCCAAAAATGTGACATATTTGGGAACAATTCTTAAACTGATTAACTAGCTGTAATATAGTTTTGTGAATTTATTGCACTGATGCTGTAAAAGCTGTACCTTGTGGTGTATCTGTCCCTATTAAGTGTTATTTTCTCCCTCTTTAATATTGCTGTAAACAGTGGTACCAATTGTAGCATATGTTTGATTTTTTTAATGTTTCATGTGAAAACTACCTTAATTTTACATTTTTTCCTCATTGTAAATAAGCCCATCTTCCTACCCAGATTTTTTTGTGTATACATGTTCTACTGAATTCTACTACTTTTGCAGTTTTAATCCTGTATTATTTCTTCTACTTTGTTTTCTGTAAATGGGGAAAATAAAAAAAGCTGGAATTTTTGTGTCCCACTTTCTTTATAACTTAGCCAACGTAATGTTTACATGATTGGATTTATGGACCTGATTAATGAACTACCATGTATGACATTCCATGCCTATAAGGTTCTCTTTTAAGAACAAAATGAAATGAAAGATTTCAGTTCATTCATTCAGCAAATATCCAGGCACCATGCTGCATGGAAGAGGAAATACACTGAATGAGAGGGCCAAGCTGGAAGAAAGGGTAGGGACAGAGCAGGCTGAACAGGGTGCCTGTGTGGGCACCTCTATCCCAGGGCCTTGCCCACTGTTTGGTACATCATGGGTGCTTGGCAAATAATTGTTGACTTTTGTCTGCACTTTAAACACTTTAAAATTAGAATTCAAAAATGAATTAAAAACATTTTTTTTAGAGATGGGGTCTCACTATATTGCTCAGGCTGCCCTAGAACTCCCAGGCTCAGGTGATCTTCACAAGTAGCTGGGATTATAGACACACTGCCATGCCTGGCTCTCAAATTGGATTTTTTATCTTTGAGCCTTACTGTCTATGCTTGTTAGTGGGTCTTGGGAACAGATGCAATGGCAAATTAAATCCTGAGCCCCTCTACTCCAAAGAGCATGGATCCTTCTTTGGAGCCTCCTGGGGGTTTGGTGATGTCCAGACAGGGAAATCTCAACCCAAGGTCTCACGGTTGCCAGGTGTTTGAAGTGCTAGTTTTCTACCATGCAGCCGCAGTTACTTCTCAGGTCAGTCTCACTTGGCTGGCTTCCTTCCTCGGCCAGCTTGGCTCCTTAAAAGTTGGACTCCTGCAGGTCTACCCCTGTGCCAGCTCTGGCCACAGCAGAACTCCTTTTCCAACACCCTACCTTGACGCCACCTCCAGCGGAGGTCCTATCCTCCCAGAGTTCACAGAGGAGGAGACCATTTGGAACGAGTTGTGCCAAGAACAGTGAAAGGATTTCGGAGTTTCTAAGAGGTAATGAAATACCAGCAGTATATCTTTCATATGTGACCATTTATTTTAACTCAGATCATGATGGATCCTGTTTGAAGACATGAGCAGGTTCCAGTTTGCCTACAGGATAAATCACAAACTCAAGGCAATTTATACCTGGCCATCTGCTCCATGCCCACTCCTCTGTACTTCCCTATCCCAACCCAGCCTTCCTGAAGTCTTTATTCATCCGCACCCTCCTATTAATAGCTCTTGGACGATGTTAAGAGTGGGACTGTTAAAAGCCTACAAAATTTACTGCCCTGCACACCCTTTCTAATATTTTGGTATCAGGTAGACCTAGATCTAAGTTCCCACCAAGTAATTTAACTAGCATCTTAGACAAGTTAAGTACCCACTTTTTTTAGCATTGACCCGAAAGCAAAGTTTTAACATTGAGTCAATTTTCTTAAGTGTGAAATGGGGTTAATATTAGTACAGCTCTCATAGTGTTTGTTGTGAGGATTCAATGAGTTAATCTACAGGAAGCACCCTCGCAGTCATGAATTGGTAGTTGTTAGTACCCTTGATGAGGACACTTCCTCTGTTAATGCTTTCGTAGCTTCCCAGGCCACCTCTGCATTCCCACAGCATTTTATATTGCCATCCTATGTGGCACATTACCCTGTATTATGTAGTTTAGTGGTCTGTCTCCTCTACTGGGATCTGAGTCTCTTAAGGGCAGGAACTGATATTGTCCCCTCAGCACCCAGAGCAACACATGCAACATAGTAGGTACTCATTAGATGTCTGTTGAATGAATGAATGAATGCAGTGTATCAAGAGAGACTGGGAGTGCTATTTTTCTATTTATGGTAAAGCTCTTGAAAGAAAATGGTGGTGTTCACTTGACTCCCCACTGTTGCTAAGGCCCTCTGTTAAGGTAAACTCCACATTTTTAGTAAGCAGAACATGTTGCAAGTGTACAGGGAGTCAGTTCTTCAAGAGAATTTTCATTAAAAAAGCAAATGCTATATCCCTGAGATGTCCCAAGTGGAAGCTTTGCTTTCTTCAAGATTCCTCTATGATTTGAGAACTGGTGGGGTGGGAGGAAGGTGGGCTGAGAACATACAAAGAACTGCTATTGACTGAGCTCTCTGCCAGGTTTTGTGTTCATTTCTTTTCCATGGAATCTCCATTTATACTCCCAGCAACTTCAGGTGGTTGGATGCTACCATATCATCCCCATTTTACAGATGGGGAAACTGATTTGTCCATTCTTTTATTCATCAAATGCGTATTGAAGGTTTACTAAGTGCCAGAATACTTCTTGAGAAGCTGTGGGTACAGCATTGAAGAAAACCGAGCAAACCCCCTGCTTACTTGGAACTTGGTCCAAGGCTGGAGACAGACAATAAATACATTTCCAATGTATTTCAGGTGGTAAGTGCTGTGGAGAAAAATCAAACAGGGCTGGGAGGGAGGGGAGGAGGTTGTATGTGTGGGCAGGTGTGGCTTAATAGAGGCTATTGCAATATTTCAGAGGTTAGGTAACCAGCCTGAGGACACTCTGCTCTACAGAGGGCAGAGCCAGGATCCGCCCCTTTCCAGGTGATCAGACCCTGGGCCCCAAGACGTACCCACAACTCCATGCTCTTTCCGTGGCCAACATACAGTGAGGACCGACTGTGCGCCCTTTGCCGCCCTTATTTCACCTGACCCTCGCAATAACCTTTAAGGGGCAGATATTATTATTATTTTTACACCCCAGCTTGCTTCCGGGGAAGGTTCAAAGAGCATAAGAGACTAACCTAAATTGGTTCTGGTCCGGGTGCGGAAGAGCAGATAAATGCCACTGGCTCAGAATCCTGCGTGATTGTTTGCAAACATTCCTGGCTTTCTTCCAAACCGTGTATCTCAGAACTTAAAACAAACAAACAAACAAAAACAACAACAACAAAATACTTCTGGAGCCTCAATAAACAATTCCTACGATTTAAGGAGAGTGAAAATGGAACAGCCGCTTAAAAAAAATATTTTTGACTGCTTCAAAAAAGTAACGCAGACGTCTCAAAAACCAAAAATGAGTACGGAGAAAAGTTTTCCATCCAGTTCCTAACGCCCGCCCCAGAGGCAATGACCGACTTCTTGTGGGTCTTTCCAAAGATACCATAAATACACACGCATCAAAATTTATTCTAAATGGTGAACGGTTATTGCAGTAAAAATTAGCAAATATCTAGGCCCTGTTGTCGGTGTTTTGTTTTCACAGATTAAGGGGTATAATGTAGTCGAACCTCTAACCCCTCCCCTCGGCCGCACCTGGGGAGGTCGAGTCCATCGACTCTCAACTGCCAACTCCTGAGGAGGCTCCGCCTTTTTCCCCGCCTCCTTCTGCTAGGCGGTCCATTTTTTGGCTTTCCTTTGAGAGTCTCGCGATAGGCCGCCCGCTTCCCATAACTCCGTGCGCTCTCCCCTCCCGCCCTCTTTCCGCCATCTTTCCGTGCCGGTGAGTAGCTCCCTTTGAGGGCTCCAACCTCATCCGTCGGTTATCGGTGCCATCCTACGGTCTAAGGCTCGCCTTGGGTGTCTTGAAGGGGCGCTGGGCCCCTTCTGGGCCGGGGGTCCTGGCCTTGTGTAGGCCTGGACAGGCATAAAGGCGGGCCATGCCCGGGTGCCCCACGCTCTGCACTCTGGAGACCCGGGTTCGTGGGGTGCAGGCCGAAGTGCTGGCGGGCGCCGGAGCTTTTGACCACCTAGCCCCGGCGCGGGCCGCGGCACCTGGACCTCCCCTTAGTGGCTGAGGCAGCGCCTTGGCTCCGGGCGGTGGGAAGCTCCAGGGGTGGTGGCCGGGTGAGTAGTGCAGATGCTCCTTCCTGCGGCCTCGCTGGCAGGTGGGGAGACTGAGGCCACCCAGCAGGCAAAACTGTGTCTTGTCGGGGTTGGTAGTTTGCTAGGTACTAACTTTGATTTTCTGGGCTGTGGAGTTACTCTTTAGATACTTCGCTGTACTTAAAGGGGGTGGATTGAAGCTCTACTGTTGATACTTTGGTCTCCATACATAGGAACTTTCAAAACTTTATATTAGAGTGTATCATGCTGTTCGTGCCCATTGGAAGAGCGTCCAGTCTGGTGGCTTGTAGAATGTTTCTGTTTGCCACTGTGGTACATTTGCTGCTGGGCACAATTTTAAGTGGCACAAGGAGGGATGCTTTAGTTTAACAATGTGTGTTAGTGGTAGGACAACGTTAATAGCATAGACTGTCCTGACTTTCAGAAATTGGGGAAACATTACCGGTGATTTTCAGCTTCTGTTTTGAATAACTGACCGTTTGGGTAGCTGAATTCCCGCCAATTCTGAGGTTTTCTTGTGTCAAGTGAGTTTTTGTCCCACATCATTTTATCTCCAGCTGTGCTTCGTAGAAGAGTGTGGTTAGTGAATGAGTGAGGTTCAAAATGTGCAGGCTGACATCTTGACTGTTTTTAACAACCATAGAAGATAGTAATCAAGGGTTTTCTGGGTGCTGGGAATTCTGGAGAACCGGCCTGCTTAGGCTTACGAAAACTTCGCTACAGTCGGGGCAGAAAGAAAAGGATGCTTTGGGTGTCTGTTGATGTTGGCAATGCCAATAAAACCTCTATTTTGTCTTCCCTAAACAGCCATAATGGTGCGCATGAACGTCCTGGCTGATGCTCTTAAGAGCATCAACAATGCCGAAAAGAGAGGCAAACGCCAGGTTCTTATAAGGCCGTGCTCCAAAGTCATCGTCCGGTTTCTAACTGTGATGATGAAGCATGGTAAGTGTGCCGTGTTTTATGTTTTGATGTCAGACTATTTAGGAATGGGTCTTGTAGAAATTAATTATGGGAGACAGTGTCTCAGTCATACCTGGGAACAAATGCAGTTGACCTATGGGGCTATGGAGGAGGAGACATTGTGTACAAATGAGACCACTAAAAGAATCACTTAGGATAGAATTGTTGGAAAAAGGAGGAAGCTTGTGTTTGTGACTGTTGGCCTGGTAGGTGCTGGGGACCTAAATGACACAAGTCACTGACAGGGGTCCTGAGGTCATCTAAGAGCTCCTTGGGGTGGAGAGGAAGGATTATTGCATGTCTTTGGTACAAACTAGCCTTTGGGAGCCGGAAGCAATGAAAGGGCAAGGAGAAGCTAATCCCTTTTAGAATTGGAAGGTATATTGTTTTAGGTGTTGGCCCCCCAAATTTTACATATTAAGTAGGTTGTAAAAATTAATTTTGATGGAGAGCAAATGTCTTTCTCCACCCAGACTTCTTGGAGAAGCAGTCACTGGGATGATGTGAGGGCAAAGAATCTAGCAGGCTAGAAGAGATTTAGGTCTGAAATCGATGTCTTTCATTTAATACAGTCTTGTGTTGTAGGTTACATTGGCGAATTTGAAATCATCGATGATCACAGAGCTGGGAAAATTGTTGTGAACCTCACAGGCCGGTTAAACAAGGTAAGAATAGATTTTACACATTTAAAAGCCTTAAGGATTGTTTAACATGGTGATGTGTGTTGTAATTGCTTTTGTAAATACTCAATAGTGGTGCCATAAGTTTAGGAATTGGCTGAAATTCTTCATTTCTTTTATGTCACATATAACTTCATTTCTTCCTCAGGGTTGTTTAGACTTAGGTCTGTTGACCTAGTGTTTGTGGGGTATGAGCTATCTGAAAGGCAGGTGGGGTGAAATAACTTGTCTTTCCTCTCTTGGTGATGCATTGGATTTTTTGAACAGAATATTTTTATCTTTGAGTGAGACTTTCTAAATACCAATATTAATACTTTTCTGTTTTTGATAGCACAGGTTTTTGAGGTGTATGCTCCTATTCAATTTGACTTGTCAGCAATGTAACCAAGTAGATCTTTTTCACTTTGTGTTTAATTGTATTTCTTTTGGGGGGGGGCGGGTGGCTGGTGTCTGTAAGCTAGTTGAGGTCACTGAGGCTGCTACTCTGCTTTCTCTGTGTTCAAGTTTGTAGCTTTCAGATTTTCAGGGAGTCTGATGAGATCCTCTAGTCTAATTCAACACGGGAAAACAGTGGTTAAAGTCAATGTTTAGTGAGAATTACTGGATTGGTAAGGTTATTTCCTGGTCTAGCAGTTTTTATTTTAAAAAGATACTTCCTTATATAATGAACTTGCTTCATGTGTGGATAGAGATAATTCATGTAAAAACGATGGGATCTGAAGTCTTCGTGAAAAGACTTGAAGGACTTGAAAGGCTCGTTTTGAGTGTGTCATGTTCTAGTTGTGGCCGTTAGAACCCAACCCCAAAGTAGGATTTGGATTTACCATTTTTTTGTCACTGTGACCCTCTCAGTGTGTTTTTGAAGTGGGAGTGTCTGGTTTTTTCCCCTTGTTTAGGAGTTAGGAAAACTCAGGTTTGGGTCATGTTGGTCTCTCAGCTAGTTAGTAACTGGTGCCAGTGTGTAGTTTAGCACTTCTTGAAACTATTCTGCAGAAGATTGAGTTGATGTTTAAAAAAAAAAAAAACAAACTCAACTTTAAGTTTGAGAAGTATCATGTACCAAATTGCCCTTGGACGTTCACTATACGTAATAGCTTGACAAATAAACTTGAACAGCATTTTCTAAATGGAACTTATTTGTGGCACCCTTGTTGTGTGGTATACTCGTTTGAAAAATTCCAGCCTAAGACCTTTGAATCCAGGCTCTCCCACTTAACTGTGATTTTGGGCAAAGCCGACAGTTTGGTTTTAGTTCCTCTGAAGTTCATTTCCTCCCTTTATAAAAGAATGTCTCCTCCATCTCCTTCATGCAAAGGATGGACCAACTCTTACTAGGAATATGTGGAAATGGAGCTGGGAAGTATGGTAAGTGTTCAAAGACAATAGATTCCTTAAAATTTAATTCCTCTGGGTTGGAAGAGGTTGAGCTGGCTTACTTCTAGCTGAAGGAGGGATTTTGCTGCTGGAATCAAAGGCCTGGGTGCTGCATATAATAGAGACTTGGGAAGGAAGGCCTTCCACTCACTGTAGCTTGCCTGCAGAAAATGAGTTTTCCCTGTGTTCCTTGTATCTGGTGTGGGATTGTCCTTGACTGTATCAGTCAAGTGACATCATAGTTGATGGGATAATGGTAGAAAAGGGAGAACCTGGGCAGGCTTTGTTTGTTTAAGCATCTTGGGATCTTTTAAGTGATTGTCTGGTGGATTTGCACACACAACTGTTTATCTGCTGTTGTAGCCTTCTGGAGTTTTCACTGTGAGGGTACGAATCTTCAGTGTTCTTACGTGGTCAGTTCTTGCATGTAAATAGTGGGAGCCTTTCTACAATGCTGTTTTTAAGTGTGTCAGTGATTCGTAGAGCAGATCTTGTGAGCAGGGGGTATTAACTTAGTGGATGTTCTTTAAACATTTATTGTGTTTTAAGAGCGGCATGTAATTGAGTGATTATAGTGCTCTCAGAGAGCTCTCATTTTGGAGGGTAGTTGTTGGCTGTGTCCCAGTGGCAAAGAGATGAGGTAATTGTTAAGAACTCTTTGCTCTTCTTACCTTCTGTCATTCTGCCAGATTAGTTTGGAAAGATTTGCCTGGGGTTGTAGGACACTGTCCCTCAGAAATGTGTAATGGCATCTCATTGGTGGGAGTAGCAGTTCTTAGATTTTAGTTTAGTGCCTGTGCTACATGTTCCTTAGATATCTAATACTTCACAGTTTTTAGTTTATGGGCTTAAGAATTTGAGACACTACAATTTTATTTCAGCCTTACTATGTAAAAAGTTTCGACTGTAATCTTCCATGTCTAAGACTTGGTCTCTTGGCTTTTTAAAATCTGGTTATTTGTTCCGGGACAGCTCTTCCAGCCCACAGGGATGCATATCAGTGACCTGACACTCATGTATCGCTTTGTGTCCCACCTCCTTCGTTGACTTTTTCATATCTTTGCTTTTCTCCTAGGCAGGTGGTTGGCCTTGTAGGCAGGCCGTCTTACTTTGGTATATTTTTCGAATGGTATTTATATCAAAGCTTGTGTGCAGAATAAGTGCCTATTTAAATGCTGAGTTTGTTGGTTTGTATGACTATTCAATTATGAATTCCATCTTGAGCTACTCAGTTTTTCTGTTATTGGTAAAGTGTGAACAGTTTTTTGTTACTCTCTTACAGTGTGGAGTGATCAGTCCCAGATTTGATGTGCAACTCAAAGATCTAGAAAAATGGCAGAATAATCTGCTCCCATCCCGCCAGTTTGGGTGAGTTGGCTTTCCTTAATTAAAAGAAGTTCAATGCTAAGAATTGCTGGCATGCAGTTTGTCTTGAGGTTGTTTTTCTTTTTAAAGCGGTAGTAATTATCTATTCTCAACCATCTTGACCAAAGAATTAGCTTTTGTTTATCACATTTCTTTTTTCTTTTTCATTTTTTTTAGAGATGAGGTTTTGCTGTGTAGCCTAGGCTGGAGTGCAGTGGCTATTCACAGATGCTATCGTAACACACTGGCCTCAAACTCTTGGGCTCAATTGATTAATCCTCCCAGCGCAGCCTGCTGAGTAGCTGGGAGTACAGGCGTGTGCCACTGTGTCTCCCTGCCTCATTTCATGTGTTAGGCTTCAGGTTCTGGGGGGCACACCAGAGCTTAGACTGACAGAACAGCAGGATTGTGTCCATTTTCGTGTCTGCTCTTCGGCTCACTGCATGTGGTTCATACCGTGTGTGTTCCCTGTGATCCTAGAATCACTTCTGGGGACTCGGTTTGAGAATCTTCATCCTCCTTACGAGCCTGAATTCAAATCTTTGTCTTTCTGCTTTAAAGTTATGACACCTCGGGCAAGCCAGTAGCCTGGATTTCTTCATCTGTAAAAGCAGTAATAGTTCCTCTTTTTAAATTATCACCTGATTTAATTTTGTTAAAGCACTTTAGGATCTGACAACAGTAAATGCTTATCTGTGTTTAAGAACTTAATGCGCCCCAATTATGTGTTTGGTGACATGGTTTAACAGGCTGTCACTTCATAGTTACTGTATTACAGGTACAGTGTTCACTTGTCAGAATCTTTTTTTTTTTTTTTTTAAAGAGACGATCTCACTCTGTCACCCAGGCTGGGTGCAGTGGTGCCATCATAGCTCATAGTAACCTTAGATTCCTGGGCTCAAGCAATCCTCCCACCTCAGCTGCCTGAGTAGCTGGGACTACAGGTACATGCCACCATGACTGGCTAATCTTTATTTATTTTTTTTTAGAGACAGGGTCTTGCTCTGTTGTCCAGGCAGGTCTTGAACTCTTGGCCTCAAGTGATCTTACCACCTGGGCCTCCCAAAGTGGTGGGATGGGATGGATTATAGGCGTGAGCCACCACACGGCCGAGATACTGATTGTAATGCTTCATGATTGACTACCACTTTTATGCATTTATCTTGACCCTCATAATAACCCATGAGGTAGCCATTGTATAAATGAATGAATGTCTGTACAATAGCACTTTAATGCTTTATTATTAAAAAAATAAAATAAATGCATTAAAGAATTTATTAACTGTGTGTCCTCCGTGTCTCCTTACCTGAGAGCAGGTGACATTTTGAAGTTAAAGTTTAAACAGCCTTTGTTTTCAATTCAGCTTAATTGTTTCCCAGTGTTAGCAGAGGTCAAGGCTGTGTGGGTGTGTGTAGCTGGGGTCTCTGATTTGGCTTTGGTTCTAAGAGCCGCGTGCCCTGCCAGTGCAGGTAGTCACCAGCTTCTGTAGGCAGTGTCAGTTCCTGTGTGCCTTACAGGAGGCGTCCTTTAACCACTGATGAGTGTTGGTGTTTTTCTGCAGCAGAAAGCAGCTCTGTGTGTTAACTGTTAAACTCATCAGCATTTTCTTTTCCACTCCATAGTTTCATTGTACTGACAACTTCAGCTGGCATCATGGACCATGAAGAAGCAAGAAGAAAACACACAGGAGGGAAAATTCTGGGATTCTTTTTCTAGGGATGTAATACATACTTAAAAATAAAATGCCTCCGTGGACTCTGGTGCTTCTACTCGGTCGTTTTGAACCTTTACAGCAGTGTAGCAAGAGCGTCTGTGGGGATGTACAGCCATTGTGTTAATTGGTGAGTGCTGTTCCCTGAAGTGAACAAGACGAGACAGCTTGGTGATGTCTAACCATCACCCTCACTGCTCACCAGAGATTGGTGTGTCTGGCCCTGCGTGGTTGAATCCGAGTTGGGTTCCAGGTTTGGGAAACTTGCTGTGTGATTGCTTTACAGATGAGAGTACAGGGTGGGGGGGATATATTTTTTAAAAGGTAAAAGTTCTCATGAAAGTAATACATGCATAAGGAAACCGTCACCCCTTCTCTCCACCAAAACCAGCTATGTGACATTTAGTTTAGTGTGTTTATTTTGCCTGGCTGTGAGCATTCTGGAGGGAGGATTTTAGATCCTGCTGGGTTTATCGCTGACCGTTTTAATAGACACTTGCTAGGAATTTTATTTTTTTTTGGAGTCAGTTCTTGCTCTGTCGCCCAGGCTGTGGGATCAGCCTGTCCTAGCTCACAGCAACTTTAAACTCCTGGGCTCAAGCAATCCTCCTACCTCAGCCTCCCCAGTAGCTGGGACTATAGGTATGCACCACCATGCCCAGCTAATTTTTTTCTATTTTTAGTTGCTGGCTAATTTTTTTCTATTTTTAGTAGAGATGGGGTCTCACTCTCGTTCAAGCTGGTCTCGCACTCCTGAGCTCAAGCGATCTTCCTGCCTTGGCGTCCCAGAATGCTGGGATTACAGGTGTGAGCCACCACGCCTGGCCCGTCTAGGAATTATTCTAAGAGGGTCTAGTGCCTCTAACAGGTGCCTGCTGGAGAGGTGGGAGCACTGAGATAGTCCCTATTGCTAGAAGAAAGTGATTTGAGAGGCATGTCTGGGTCTTGGGGCCTCTGATGTTTGGGAGGCTCTGAGTCATTAAGAACATGGGTTTTGGGGTATTCAAATAGACCAGAATTGAGGCCTGCTCCTCCACCCCATAGTATCAGTTTCCTTACATGTAGTGGGAATAATGCAAAACCTACCTCAGAGTTGTTGAGAGAAAAGTAAGTCTATAAAGTACACACTAAGCACATGAAAGTCATGATATTATGTAGTTGCTATTGTCAGGCACAGAGGTGAAGTGAGTCCAGAAGACTTCAAAGAGCCCATTTTCTTAATGCCAAAAGGTTGTAAGCTCTAGGATGACAGGGCCCATGTTTGCTTTGTTTCCTTTTGTATCTCTGCGTCCTGACACAGGGATGCCTTAATGTTTTGTTGTTTTTTTTTTGTTTGTTTGTTTGTTTGTTTGTTTTTGATCTTTTTCGTTTCCTTTGAGGCAAGTACAAAATCAATAAATGTTGATTGAATAAATCATCAGTTTCTTTGTGGGCACAGACTTCAATAATAGACCGTGAAAATGGCTCCATTTGCTATCACCGTTTTGGGGGGATCCTATGCCCTTTGGATTGGTCAGGAGTGGGGAAAAACCTGGGTAGGGAAAAAGCGGGTGAGCCGTCTGATGGATTTAATAACATTCCTTTGTGCTAGCAAGGAAGATGGCCTTAGCCCATGTTTCTGAGACCCTGTAAGTAGGTTTAACATGACTGGGGCTGGTTGGCCTGGTACTACATGCCAGGATTTGAGGGCCTGGAGATAGATTTAGGTTCTTGCTGGCAGGATGACTTGGCTCAGAGAGTTCTTTCCCCTGTGGGATGAGCCCAGTGTCCCCTCCCAGTGCGCTGCTGCCAGGCAGAGGCCTGGGGTGGGGGTGGGGAGAGGGGTAACGACATCTGGGTCATTCAGGCCCACCAGGGCACACTGGCATGCCTGGCTAGTTTTGTTTTTAATAGGCTTTACAAAAATTTAGAAAATTCATGAAACAAGAAAACAATGGCAACCCACAACAGGCAGCAACAACAGACCCTGGGAAGGGAGGAGAATCTGGTTTCTAGTGTTGCCATATATTCAAAATGTCCAATATTCAATGAAAAATCATAAGGCATGCAAAGAAATAAAGAATGGCTTATTTATAGTAAGAAAAGAAATTAATAGAAACTGTCCATGAGGTAGTTCAGGTGTTGGACTTGACAATGACTTTAAATCAACTGTCTTAAACATGCTCATAAAGCCAAAGGAAACCATAGAGAAGGAACTAAAGAAAGAGCGCTTTGCAGAAGATGTAGACCCCCTAGGAGCCAGCAGGGAAATGGGCCAGTGAAGTGTAGTGTTACTATGATTAAAGTTAATTCAAATTACATGAAAGCAAACCCTCAGATACCAAGAAGTCTTGTATCACGATGGTTCTATCAGCCGAGCTGGAGTGCTGAACTTGGCACAGTGTCTGGCACATAATTAGCTCCTCAGGAAATAGATTTTGAATAAATAAATGCATCCATTAATGCTATTACATTGGGTAAGGTCTTTCTAGCAAAGTTTTAATTTTTTTCTTTTTTTCTCCTTTGTGGCGAATGGCGTAAAGGAAAAGCAAACCAAAATAGTCTTGAGTTAGCAGATATCTTTCTCCTCACTCCTTTCTTTACTGAAAATAAGGGTCTTGTTTTGGGGGCTGAGAGGATGGGCATGTGTTTAGAATAAATGCACCCAGGTGTGGTGAAAGACACTGAGAACCCACTGCCTGATGTTTTCTCTCGTTAAAAGTTACAACACCGGCTGGGCGCGGTGGCTCATGCCTGTAATCCGAGCACTCTGGGAGGCCGAGACAGGAGGATCACTCGAGTTCAGGAGTTCGAGACCAGCCTGAGCAAGAGCGAGACCCCGTCTCTACTAAAAATAGAAAGAAATTATCTGGCCAACTAAAATATATATACAGAAAAAATTATCCGGGCATGGTGGCGCATGCCTGTAGTCCCAGCTACTCGGGAGGCTGAGGCAGTAGGATCGCTTAAGCCCAGGAGTTTGAGGTTGCTGTGAGCTAGACTGAAGCCACAGCACTCACTCTAGCCTGGGCAACAAAGCAAGACTCTGTCTCAAAAAAAAAAAAAAAAAAAAAGAAAGAAAGAAAAGCACACAGTATGGCAAGTGAAGCCAGGGAGTGTGTTGTGCCGGGGAAGGAGATTTGTTGTGGGCAGGTGCTCAGGGAGAGGAGGTCCACATCCGGCTAGACTTCCAGTGTGATTGCTCCCAAAGAGAGATGCAATGTCCCCGCATCTTGAGGTGTCCAAAGGACAGGGGCTTGAAGAATACAACCTAGCAACTGTGTGGGTGGGAGCGTGAGGAGGGCAGAGGGTTCACAATGAGCTTGAGAGTAGACCAGGGCTGTGGGTTTAGCCTTCCCTTTGAACTTCAGTTATCTCATCTGTGATGATGATGATGATAGTGATGATGATGCTACACTTGTGTGGTGCATACTCCTCCAGATGCTGGTCATATAATATCCAATTTTCATATCAGTGTTACAAGGTGAGAACTATTACTATACCTATTTTACAGATGAGGAAACTGAGGCATAGACAAGTCACATGATCATACAGCCAGTGTTTGGAGGAGGCAGATTCAAACCCTGGCCTCTGTCTTAACCACTGCACTGGCTTCATGGGCTTTTCATGAGGATTAAATGAGTGAACATGCTAAGTGCTCAGTCCGGTGTCTGCCCACAGGATCAGTGCTGAGAAAATCGTAACAGCTGTTGTTATCCATATCCGAAACCAAACACACAAGTGGGGCTTTCTCCAGCTCTAATGTGACATGTGCTAATATCAGCTACTTTTAAAGGGGAGTGGGGAACGTCATGTTTCGCAACTCTGTTGACTGTTGGATATTTACTTAGTACAAATACAAACACTCTGGAGCTATGTGAAAGGTGAAATTCGCTCAAGCCTCCTGTCATCCCGCCCCATTTGGCTGGGTGAGCTGGCCCTGCTGTTTCTCGGTGGCTTCCGCCCACTGGGGCATTGACCACTCATTGGTGTCATCGCCTGGTCATGAGCCACTCTCTCCACTAGCCCTAGAGGATCTGAGTGGCTCACAAAAGAACACGGGGGATATGGTTGGTCCTCTGTGAGTGATTCTGAGGGGCCCCCATGGAGAGAGAGAAGAAGGAGGATGGGAAAATGCGTGCAGTTCCCTCCCCAACCCATTCTGGCACTTTGCTGGTGAGAGAAAAATCCAGATGTCAGAGACTTGCATTCTTTGTTTCATTCCCATGAAATAGAATGTGGGTTTGGTGTGTGGGGAAGAATCCAGTAATTCATATTTTCCGCTTATTTGGCTCCTGACTGAAACAGGAATTTACATTGCTTAATGTCTGGCTTTTTCCTCGGGAATCAAAATAAGTTTCCTACTCGATTATTAAGCAAATTTCACAGCCAAATAATCCTCTTATTTTTACAAGTGGGATTTTCCTTGGCAGAGGGTATCTGGATTCTCTGAGTAGCTGATCCCTCTCGCCGCGTCCGTTTCCTCTGTCCTCGTCTGTCTGGGAAGGAAGTTAACCCCTTTCCTTTTTGCATTAGGAGCTTCTCCATGACAGTTTGGGAGACTCTGGCTTCACAAGCCAGAGGTGAATTCTGAATGTTCCGCCCCTGGGTGTAGAGTAAGAATTTGCTCCCCTCCCTGCTCATCCATTGATCAACCCCGGGCACGGTCACAACCACAGCTTTAGGAGGGCTTGGGCCTGCGGTCAGTGGGGACAAAACATGAAGGGACCAGAACAGTGTGTAGGGCCCAGTGTGCTCTGCTTCGCCTGATCAGAAAAAAAAAAAACCCTATTTTTTCAGAACCGGAGTGAAAGATCTCCATATCCTTGCCAGCATTTTTTATCTTTTGTTTTTTGATGATAGCCACCCTAACATTCTAGGTTTTTGTTTTTCATAATAGCTCTACTACTTTTCATTGCCACCAACAGCGAACATTCTTTGTTTTTTTTTTTTTTCCCTCAAGACAAGAGTCTCACTCTGTTGCCTGGGCTAGAGTGCGTCAGCCTAGCTCACAGCAACCTCAAACTCCTGGGCTCAGGCAATTCTCCTGCCTCAGCCTCTCGAGTAGCTGGGACTATAGGTGCACACCATGATGCCTGGCTAATTTTTTCTATTTTTAGTAGAGATGGGATCTCACTCTTGCTCAGGCTGGTCTCAAACTCCTGACCTCAAGCGATCCTCCCACCTCGTCCTCCCAGAGTGCTAAGATTACAGGCATGAGCCACCACACCTCACCCAGTGTACACTCTTGAGTTAAGTTTCTCACATATTTGGGATATTAATGCCTTATCAGACATATGGTTTGCAAATATTTTCTCCCAATCCCTAGGTTGCTTTTTGCTCTGTTGATTGTTTCCTTTGCTGCATGTTTTCGCTTTTGTTGTAACTATTCAAAAAAAGATATCAAGAAAACAATCCCATTTACTATAGCTACCAAAACAAAACAAAAAAACAACAAAAAGGAATAAATTTAATGAAAGAAATGAGAGATCTGTACACTGAAAACTATAAAACAAAGAAGGCACAAACAAATGAAAACATACCCTGTGTTCATGGATTGGAAGAATTAATATTGTTAAAATGTTCATACTTCCTAGTCTACAGATTCGATGCAATCTCTATCAAAATTCCAATGGCATTTTTCAAAGAAATAGAAAAAAAAAATCCTAAAATTTGTATGTAACCAGAAAAGATCCCAAATAATCACAGCAATCTTGAACAAAAAGAACAAATCTGGGAGCATCATAAATACCTGATTTAAAAATATACTACAAAGCTATAGTAATCAAAACAGCATGGTACTGGCATAAAAACAGATGTGTAGACCAATGGAACAGAATACGGATTTCAGAAATATGCATTTACAGTCAATTGGTTTTTGACAGAGATGCCAAGAACACACAGAGAAAGGACAATCTCTTTAATAAACAGTGTTGGGAAGACTAGATATCCACGTGCAGAAGAATGAAATTAGACCTCATACCAAATATTATAAAAATCAATTCAGCAAAATGCTGTGGCTCATGCCTGCTTGTAATTCCAGCACTTAGGGAGGCCAAAGTGGAAGGATTGCTTGAACCCAGAAATTCAACAGTAGCCTGGGCAACATATCGAGACCCCATCTCTAAAAAAAAAAAAATTAGCTGGGCTTGGTGGTGCATGCTTGTGGTTCTAGCTCCTCAAGAGGCTGAGTGGGGAGGATTGCTTGAACCAAGGAATTTGAGGTTACAGTGAGCTATGATTGGGCCACTGCACTGCAGCCTGGGTGACAGAATGAGACCCTGTCTCCAAAAAAAAAAAAAAAAAAATTGAGTCAATATGTATTAAAGACTTAAACATAAGACCTGAAACTGTAAAACTACTGGAAGAAGACACAGGGGGAAAGCTCTATGACATTGGTCTGGGCAATGATTTTTTAGACATGACCCCAAAGCACAGGCAGCAAAAGCAAAAATAGACAAATGGGATTACATCAAACTAAAAAGCTTCTGCACAGCAAAGGAAACAATCAACAGAATGAAGAGACAACTTATGGAATAGGAGAAAATATTTGCAAACTATATATCCGATAAGGGGTTAATATCCAAAATATGTAAGGATCTTAATAGCAAGAAAACAACAACAAAACCCTATTAAAAAATGGGCAAAAGACCTGCGTAGACACTCCTCCAACAAAGAAATAGAAATGGCCAAAAGATATATGGAAAAACGCTCAACATCACTAACCATTAGGAAAATGCAAATCAAAACCACAATGAGATGTCACCCCAGACCTGTTAGAATGGCTATTGTCAAAAAGACGAAAGAGGCCGGGCGTGGTGGCTCACACCTGTAATCCTAGCACTCTGGGAGGCTGAGGCGGGAGGGTAGCTTGAGGTCAAGAGTTCGAGACCAGCCTGAGCAAGAGCGAGACCCCGTCTCTACTAAAAATAGAAAGAAATTATATGGACAGCTAAAATATATATATAGAAAAAATTAGCCAGGCATGGTGGCGCATGCCTGTTGTCCCAGCTACTTGAGAGGCTGAGGCAGAAGGATTGCTTAAGTCTGGGAGGTTGGGGTTGCTGTGAGCTAGGCTGACGCCACGGCACTCACTCTAGCCCGGGCAACAGAGTGAGACTCTGTCTCAAAAAAAAAAAAAAAAAAAAAAAGACGAAAGATAAAAAGTGTTGGCAAGGTGGGGAGAAAAGGGAACAGGCCTTGCACACTGATAGTGGCGATGTAAATTAGTACAGCCATAATGGAAAACAGTATGGAGGTTCCGCAAAAAACTACAAATGAACTGTTATATGATCCAGCCATCCCACTACTGGATATATATCCAAAGAAAATGAAATCAGTATGTCGAAGAGATATCTGCACTCTCATGTTCATGGCAGCATTATTTACAACAGACAAGTTATGAAGTCAACCTAAGTGTCCATCAGATGAATGGAAAAAGAAAATGTGGTGTATATGCACAAACGTGGTATATATATTCTTCAGCTTTAAGAAAGAAGGAAATCCTGTCATTTGTGACAACATGTATGAACCTGGAGGACATTATGCTAAGTGAAATAAGCCAGGCACAGAAAGACAAATATCACATGATCTCACTTATATGTGGAATCTAAAAAACTTAAACTCACGGAAATAGAGCGTAGAATGGTGGTCACCAGAGATGGGGGAGGGCGTGTGAGGGTCAAAGGATACAGAATTGCGGTTAGACAGGAGGAAGAAGTTCAAGAGGTCTATTGTACGTCACGGTGACTATAGTTAATACTTGAAAATTGACAAGAGAGTAAATTTTAAGTATTTTAACCACAAAAATAAGTATATGAGGTAATATATATGTTAATTAGGCTCATTTAGCCATTCCACAATGTATACATATATCAAAACATCATGCTGTATGCCATAAATATACACAAATTTTATATATCAATTAAAAAAAAGTAAAGTGAGGCTCTTGTAGACCGCATATAGTTGGATTTTGTTTTTTCAATCCATTCAGCCACTCTATGTCCTTTTACTGGGGCGTTTAACCCATTTATGTTTAAAGTAATTAATGATAGGTAAGGACTTACTATTGAGACCTCATTCTGCCATTTAGTAGGAGCATAACTTTGAGCCTGTTATATTTATCCTTTCTACATGAGCTTTCATTTCTGTGAAATGGGCACAATTGAAGAGGCCACTTCCTAAGACTGTGATCAGGATTGAGATAATCTGTGTGAGGGTAGATTGGTGCTTGGCCCATAGTGTACAGTCAGTGCTAGTTATTACTATTTTTTGATCCTATGGGATAGGGCAGCCTGGGTGCTCAGGTGGGAAAACACCTGGATTCTAACTCTGGTCCTGGTTGGTCATAGAGAACCCACAGCCCCTTTCGAGGGCTTCGTTGCACTGAGTTACCCCACTCTGCACCTCATGACCCGGGATGCAGCAGATCAGACAGGATTGGACACCCAAGTGTGAGAAATCCAACCAATAGGGGTATTAGGGACTAACCGAACAATTCAGACCTCAATCTGAGATTAGAATTTGAGATGAGACACAGAGAAAGTATTAGTTGTCAGTATTGGGGGCAGAAGGAAAGTTATAAGCGGCAGCCTTGAGTCAGCAAAGCTGTGGGTGAGTAAGAGCCATGAATTGACAAGAATCGTGAGTCAGCAGAAACCACAGTCGGCGGCAGCCGCGAGTCAGCAGGAACTAGGAGCTGGAGAGTGGAATGGAGATAGCGGAGGAATAAGCCAAGACCCAGAGGTGCTGACCCAGCATCGTGGTGGAGCCCAGGGCCCCCTGAGTTACAGAGCTGCTGTCCGGTGACCTGAAGCTGTTCCAGCCCCTGGCAGCCCTGGTTGGGTAGTGTGACGTTGGCCTTCCCAATCTCAATGTAACCTGAGAATGTTTCTCTTCTTTGCAACCTACAGGAACCTGAATGACATACCAGCCATATCAAAACTCCTCTGAGACTCAGTTTTCCTGCCTGTGAAATGGGGACAGCTGTTGCTTTGGGCTATTCAGCATCCCTGCCTTGGGAACACTGGTATCTATCTGACACCTGCCAGTCATGGGACCCCACCTCTAAGTTGGCCACAAAGTCCAGGCTGGGCCCAGCCCCGACCCTCTATTGCAGGAATTTGCCTTTGGGGAAGGAAGTTGGAAACCTTGCGAGTTCCCTGGGTTCCTCTGCCTGGGATTCTCTGAGCTGTCCTGGTTCCTGTGTTTTCCAAGGCTGGTTTTTCCAGCTGTTCTTTCTTTGTGGGAGTTTCCTAATAGAATTGTCCTTTGGTATCCTTGGGGGATTGGTTCCAGCACCCCCCTGCAGATAACAAAATCCGAGGATGCTTAAGTTCCTGATATAAAATGGCTTAGTATTTACATTATAACCCATCAGACTTTGCTGTACACTTTACATCATCTCTACAGTACTTATAATACCTAATACAGTGCAAATGCTGCACAAGTGGTTGTTACACTGTATTGTTTGGGGAATAATGACAAGGAAAAAGTCTGTACGTGTTCAGTACCGATGCAATTTTTCCCCAAGTATTTTTGATCCGCAGTTGGTTGTATCCACAGATGTGGAACCCAGGGACACGGAGGGCTGACTACGGCCTTTCTACAGATCTTATTCTTAAGTAATAGCCCTAACTGCATCCACACCTCACAGGGCCATTGTGACGTGAAATAAGCCAGCATGTGTGTGGGAAATCTTGGCCTATGATTTAAAGGGATCTTCTAGCCATTGAACGAAGTCAGGCCTAGAGAGGAGAGAGGGAGTGACAGGTTCCAGGTCCCACGGAGGGTCGAGAGTGGGAGGGGAGTGGGGCCGTGGACTCCAGATGGATGGATGCTCTTCCGTACTCCCTCCTTCCCCGTCCCTCCCTCCGTCCTCTGTATTACCTACCCTTCTGCGCTCTGTGTACCTGAATTAGCCCAGTGTTTTCATCCTTTGAAAGAAGTTTCTAAGCCTAAACCAGCCCCCAATCCTCCCCAGGGCTTTGCCAAGTCTCTGAGCGCTGCGGTTTCTCATTGTGAATTAAGGTGAGGAAATGTGACCACGCCCTGGCTGTCAAAGCCCGACAGGGCTCCTCGCTGCAGGACCGCAGGACTGCCTGTAGGTGGCAGCACAAGACCACAGATGTTCTGGACTATGGGTGCCCGGGCTCAAGACAGAACGGAGGGAGGGCTTGTGCGGTGCTGGGGTAGAGCGCCTGCTAGCCACGGGGGAGAGAGGTTGCAGGAGGGAGGGGGAAGGAAAGGGGCAGTGTCACTGGCCTTGAGGCAAAAGAGAGTTGGTTTGAGGGCTGGAGGACAGGAGTAGTCGGTGCACCCCATCTACCCCTCCACACTCTTCACGCCCATCACACATTATCCACCTCCCCCCCCCACCCATTCACCCACCCATCCACCCATCCCTGCGTACACACACATATATCACACACACACATGCACACGGAGAATAACTGGTATTAATACTACCTTTCATTGAGTCAAGTTTGCTTTTATCTCTCTCCGGGGTTTTAGAGACTGCTGGACGTGCCTGTAGTGCCCACGATCAGCGTCTCATTTCTATTATTCTTTGCTCCTTCACTTCTTACTGTAAACCAGATGTCATCTGGGGGCCTTTTTGCCCCTTGCGATCTCAGTAAAATTTCCCCGAATGTCCCTTCTTACTCCCCCACTTCTACTCCACTCCCAAGGAGGTCCCAAGTCCTCGCCAGGATTTCTGCTAACTCCTGGCTTGTTCTGCCTCTCGGGCTCCCGGCTCTTAGTGGGATGCCTCTGACCTGCAGCGTATCACATCTTAGTTCTTTTAATTTAAATTAAAAAGTTTTTTGCACAATAACAACTATAAAAGAATTATTGACGGTATTAACACTAGGCCTATATGAGTTTAGCAGGTTCTGAGAAGGTTTTGGGAGGCTTTTTAGGAAGATCACGTGTCAGACACCTGATTCTCTCACCTCTTCGCTCACCGTCTCTCACCGCCTCTCCCAGGCACAGCAAGTGCTTCTGCCCCTGTTATGCTGGCCCTGTCCCTGGGGGACTGGGGATTCTTTGAAACTGGGGGGCCAGCTGTCAACAAGTCCCCTACAAATTCACGTCGGGTGAGTAAACACGTGGGCTCTGAACTCAGATGTTTGACCTGAGAAAGCGGGAAAATGGTGGAGAAAGAACCGCTCGGGGAAGGAAAAATAGAGTTTAGCGTTGGCCACACTGAATTTGTGGTGTCAAGTTAGCCATCCAGAGACCTCAGTCTGGCATTCAGGGGAGAGGCCGGGGCGGAGGACACAGACTCAGGAATCTGTCACCATGGTCAGGGGTTTCTGCAGCCTTGGGAATGGATCCATCTCTTAGGAAGTGAGTGCCCTCTGACCTCTGGGTCCTGGCACACCCACTGTCTGCAGCTCCCTCTGCTCGGAGCCCCTAGCCCTCCCTTGGAAGGCTTTCTGCATCCCCCTGGGCTGGGCTACGTGCCTTTGTTGACACACAAGAGGTCCAAGATCTCAGGTGAATGTGCAGGCTGGCTTGAGGCTGGCTCATCAGAAAGACAGCATCCCTCTGCTTCTCTCTTCTCAGCTGATGAGCCCAGCTCAGGTGATAAAGGACCTGCCTGCGGGCACTAGAGCCTGTTAGCAACCCTCTTTCAACAGGCACAGGGGACAGGTGAAGACTACTTACCTCTCCCCCTCTGCCATGTGAAGTCTAGGGATTTCGTGGTCTGACTTGGGGCAACAAGGGGGTCTCTGCTGGCCTACTAGACTATCAAATATGAAACCCAGCTGTGAATGCGGAGTAGTGGTTTGAAAAGGCAACTCAGAGACGTCAAGAGACTTGACTAAGGCCACACAGCTAATTGGGTCAGAGCTGAGATTTGAAGCAGGAGTGTCTGACCTGGTACTGGGCTCTTTTCAGTATAGGAATCACCCAGCACCCCGCACCTCTTCTAGAAGAAGGGAGGTGGTGGAGGGGCTGTGCCCCAGGGAGAGGAGCTCGCTGGATGGGACTGCAAGTGGGTACAGGGTGCCACGGGGCCTTGGGGTGAGTAGGTGGCAGAGGCCACCCCCAAACTGAGATGTGGGCCCAGGGCTGGCAGGGGAGGTGCTAACGAGAGGGCCCCGGTCAGGGTGCCCACCTGCCATTCTGTACAAAGGGGCAGGTGGGGGAGGTGGGAGAAGGAACGTGACACTCAGTCGGGACCACAGGAAGGTCCGGGTTCTGGTTAGTGGTCGGAAAGTACCAGAGATTCCTCTTTCAGGTAAAAACCAGAAGAAGGTCAGATTTTTTTTTCTTTTTAAAATAGATACAAATGCAGAATTTGCAAAATAAGCAGCAGTGCACAGAGTGGGGCTGGAAGTCACCAAACACTGTGACACTCCCCAGAAGAAGGTCGTAGGTTCATGTGGGGCAGGTGGGACCACTTCGAACTGAGCTGCTGAGCAGTCACAGGATGGCACTGTGTTGTCACGACATGGAGAAAGGGGGACGTGGCAGTGGTTTGGCCACTGTGTCCTCTTTCCTGCAGACCAGAGAGTGTAGGCAACAGCCAGTCAGCGGCAGCAGGTTCCCCTGTCACGCCAGGTCTCGAAAGTCCTGCCTCTAGTGGCTGTGCAGAAAGAGGAAGTAGTTTGGAACCACACAGTCCTTGGTGTCCCTCTTGGCTCTGCCAGTTTCGGGGGGGGGGGGGTAACCTGGGGCAACACCCTTCTCTCTGAGTCTCAGTTTCCTCATCTGAACTAGAGATGCTAAAACCTCCCTTGCTGGGTTGTTGTAAAATTACTGGTTGTGTGCCCAGCCCAGAGTAGGTGTTCAATAAATGAATGAATGGATAGATGGATGGAAGGATGGATGGCTAAATTCAACAAATATTTATGGAGTGTTAAGTCTGTGCCAGGCACGATACAGCTGGAACCAAACCACAGTCCTTGTTCCTGAGGAGCCCACATTCTGGCAGAAAAGACAGATGTGCAAAGACCTAGTAGACAATAAAGTAGGAAAGACATGATGTTCATGGTGGTGGTGAGGTTAATATTTCAGGTAAGGTAGCCTGGGAAGGGCTCATTGAGAAGCTGACTGTTGAGCAGAGATCAGAAGCAATTGGAGAACAAGCCAGGGAGATATCTGGGAGAAGACTGTTCCAGGCAGAGGGGATAGCTGGTACAAAGGCCCTGAGGCCAGAGCATGCCATATCAGCCCATTGACTTTTGATCTGAGATCTCTTGAAACTCAGGATGATTTTTCTTGCTGGAAGGCTCCTTCTTTAGCCAGAGTTTTATTGTTCCAGAGGGTTCTGGGCCAGAAAAAATCTAAAGGGACACATGCCTGGGCTTCGGCTACTAGGGGTCTGGCTGGGCCCCTGTGGACCAGAAGTGCCTAGGGAAGGGGCATCTTCTTGGACTCCTTCCTCTTCATATTGAATCTGTCACCAAGTTCCTCAATTCTGCCTCCAAAGCATCTCTCAGCTCTGTTCACTTCTCTCCACCCCCACTGCCACCCTCCACTGTCACCTGGCGACCACAGTGCCGCTCAGCGGGCCTCTCTGCTTCCTCTCTTCTTCCCTTTCCTTTGTCCCCCACCCCAGAGGAGACACGTGATGGCCACAGCCCCCTGCATAACCTGCATCAGTGGCTCCTCTTGTGAGGATGGAGACGAAAGTCGTTAACGTGGTCAGGAGGCCCCACTGCCACCTGGCACCTGCCCGCTTCTCGGTGGCATCTTCTACCCTTTCCTGCAGCTGAACGGGATGGCCAGTTTCCTAAGTATGCCTCGGGGCCCCACCCTCATGTTCACTCTAGGACTTTGACCTTGTTATTTCCTTTGCATGGAGCACTCCTGCCTGCTCCTTTGAGGCTAACTCCTAGTTTTCCTTTAAGTCTCAGCTTAGACATCACTTTTCCACCCCTTCTCCCCCAGGAGATGGGTCAGTGTGGCAGACTGCGTTTTCCAAAGTTGGCGGCAGCCATAGTTTCCATCCCACATGGTCTTCTTACAAGGTGACCTTGATACTCTTCCCACTGAGGGATGGGACCCATGTCCTGTACCCTTGAATTTGGGCATAGCTTTGTGATTGCTTCCATCCAGAGAATACAGCAGAAGTGATGCTATGTGAGTCCAAGGCTAGAATATAAAATAGCCGTGCACTGCTACCTTGCTCTCTGGGGACGCTCGCTCTTGCGATGCAACCCCCCGCTGGGAGGAAGCCCGAACTAGCCCAGGTAGGGAGACGTTGTGGAGAGGCCCCCTGCAGCATCAACCAGCGGATGTGAGGGTGCCACCAGGTGATTCCTGATGGCCGCCTAGTCACCCCAGCACTTCTGACGTCTCAGCTGAAGCCCCGGACATCATGGAACATCCCCACTATCCGAATCCCTGACCTAAAGAATCCACGAGCATAATAAAATGACTGTTTTATGCTGCTGAGTGTTGGGATGACTTGTTATGCAGCAGTTTCTAACAAGCACAGTTAGGAGCTGCTTCTCGGGCCTTCCATAGCTCTCCCCCATCACAGACTGGAGACGCTGTATTCTGGTTGCATTGCCTTTCTCCTCCTCTGGGCTGTATCTTTCATGAGGTCTCCTATTCAGGTTCATTTTTCCTGAGGCTAGCACAAGACACAGAAGCACTGGAATATTTTTAAATATACTGATTTTTAGAATCAATGTTGATGGCTTGTGTAAAATATAAACATAGTCTCCTTTTTAAAAAAAATGCAAAACTAAAGTCCCTTTAGCCACTATACCCAATTCTTGCCCTTCGTTGCTCTTATGAACATCATATGTATCCTTAAGGACTTCCAAATACTTCCATATCCATCGGTATGCACCTTTAGTATTGTTCTGAAAACCTAAAGATGTACCATGCTCAATGTGTATTTCGCAACTTGATATTTTTCACTCATCAGTGTGTTTCTGAGACCACTCCTTGCTGGTATATATACAGAGCTAGTTAGTTTCTCATACCTTCTGTATGGCATTTCACTATGTTAGTAATTGCCTTTTGTTTTCTCAAGCTATTCCTGTGTTGATGGGCATTTATGTTGTGTCTGCTGCCTTGCTGTCGTAAATAGCACTCCAGCGAGTGTGCTGCACTAGCCTCCTTATGCCTATGTGGAGTCTTTCCTGACGCCAGTTGCCCACAGCTTGGCTGCAGATAGAATCACCTGGAAGCTTTTATGATCACACCAATGTCCTGCACCCCCAAATTCTTCACTGAGGGGTCTGGGGTAAGCATTAGTAGTTTTAGAAGCTTCTAGGTGGTTCAAATATGCATTCAGGGACTCACTGTTTTCAGGTGTACATTGTGGGTGTTGGTCATAAATTATTCGGCCAAAGTAAAAACGGCCAACCCCATTTTTACTAGGTCCTGCTCAATTGCTTTTCAAGGTGGCTGAACTTATTTGCATCCCCGCTGGCAGCGTGTTGGAGAATAATGACTGCTTTGTGTGAACAAGTGAATCCGAGTCACTGCAGGTCAGTGAACCAGAGCCTTGTCCACTGCACAAACTGCCTCCAAGTGGCCCATCACTGTGGGCCACAGCCCACAAACGTCTGGGCTTGGAACGCTTCGTGTCCTTAGGTGGCAGCATGGCACAGCCGAAAAGGTGCTGGGCTGCGAATGAGACAACCTGGATTCTAGCTCAGGCCCAGGTGCTACCTTGCTGTGTGTTCTACCAGGTCACATCCCCATGCTGGGCCTCAGTGTCCCCACCCCTGGAGAGAGGAGAGTTGGAAGACTGCCCAGCGTTCTTTTTAAAACTCACCTGCCGCCTGAGCCACTAGTTATTTATAGCCAGGTGGTCAGAGTGTGGACTCTAGAGCCCAGTTCTGAATCTTTTCTGCACGGTGGGGCCCCTTTGGTATCTGAGGAAGGCTATGAGCCCTTCTCAGAATAATGTTTTTAAATATAAAATCCATAGGATTACGAAGGCAAGCAACTATCTGGAAATACAGTTATCAAAATATTACAAAACCAAACTGTGATATGGCAATACCCATGCTTCTTTATTAGCACACTAAACAAGATTGGGTGGTGCATCAGCAGCACTATTACGATCATAATTCCAAAGCAGTGATGAGCGTAAATGATAATCCAACATCTCTGCAACAAATGTAACGGGACATGGAAAATCTGTGATTCCTATTGCTGACAAAGTCACAGGTTCTGCTGACACTACAGCAGTTTGTTGCCTACACTCGTAATGGAAAGAATTGTTACATTCCAATTAGATGTTAGCAACATTTTTTTAAGAGGTATTATTTTTTCCATCCAGTTCCCTGACCCCAGGTTATGAATCCTTGCTAGAGTTAGACTTGGGTTTCAACCTCTGCTCTTACAGCTTCCTGTGTGGGTACAATTTGGGTAAATTGCTTTTCTTCGCCCTGAGCCTCAGTTTCCTCATCTGTGAAATGGGCATAAGACTCAATGAGATCCTAGGTTGCTGGGAAGAGTAAATGTGATAAATTAAATTCAGCGCACATTTACTGAGAACTTTTTATGTGTGTGGGGCTGTTTTAGGTGCCGGGACACGGAACGGAATGAGAAAGGCAAAATGCCTGGCCTTGTGGCGTTTATGATGCCAGGGCAGAGACGATGAAAGGAGGTGAATAGATAAACACGGTTTCGGATACTAATAAGGGCTATGAAGAAAATAAAACAGCTGATATGAAAGAGAACAAATGCCTGGTGCAGGTAACAGGAGATTGGGTAATTAGGGACTAACACAGCGCTAGGTTAACTATGCTAATGAGTAACATGAGAGAGTGCGTTTGCAGTATTGGCACAGGGCCTGACACGCGGTGCCTGTTCAGTTCATCTTGGCTGTGGTGGTGACGGTGTTGCTGCCTCTCTCGTTAGGATGGCAGTCCCCTGGGGACACAGACCACGGCTCACGCTGGCTGATGCTGGCTCCGTGGCTCTGCCCACCGTATTCGGGGCTGGCCGAGGGTTGGACAATAGAAGCTGGGTAGGAGAACTCGGCAGCCCTGTCAGAGCTGGGGCTGAGGGAAGCAGGTCTGATTAAAGGAAGATAAAGTCTTCTCTCTGCTGTGTCTTGCGGGGAGAGCTAAGCAATCAATAGGTCTCGCAGATCAGTGGAGGGTGCTTGGAATCCGGCAGCACGGGGCTTTTTAATTAAACCTATAACTGCGAGAAAAGGTAACTGCCTTCTTTCTGCAGCTTGTGTTTCTGTCTGTCTGCCAGAAACTGAACAAATCAGTGCACTTCCAGAGGTTGTGAGATGCTTGACAAGGCGGCCTCTGGTCTGGGGATGGCCAGGCCCTGCTGGGATGAACTCTTGGAGGGTGTCAGGTGCCAATTCTGGAGGGTCAGGTGTTGCCTTTGACATTGAAACACTCGCAGCAGGTGTGATTATCAACAGCAGCTCATGAGAGGGTGAGGCCCCTTCCCAGCCAGCATTTTATACCAGGCTGGGTCCTCCCAAGAGGTCTACATTCCCTTAAAAAACCATGCACTAGAGCTCTGCTACGTAAGGTGTGGGCCACGCACCGGCAGCCTCAGCATCTGCCGGGAGCGTGTCAGAAATGCGGAAGCTCAGGCCCCACCCCAGACCGACTCTGTTAGGACCTGCATTTCAGCTAGACCCCCGGGAAACTCACATGCACGCTCATGTGTGAGGAGCTCTGAAATAGAACACACATAGGAGACTTAGGAGACAAAGCAGCCAGTTGCCAATGTGCAGATCTTATCTAAATCATGAAGAAAAGTAACAGAAACTCTATTTATGAGACAATTAGAAATGTGAACATTTACTGGGCATTTGCTGACATTAAGGAGTGATTCATTTCCTAGGGTGGTTTTATTAAAAAAGAGCCCTTATCTTTTAGAGTTACGCATGGAAATGCTAACAGATGAAATGGTTTCATGCCTGGCCTTTGTTTCAAAATACTGGTGGAGCTGGAGCCTGGGGGTGTGGAGAGGCAGGGCTGGCGGGCGGCGATGGTTTGGGGAACTGGGTCGCGGCTCATGGAGATGCATTATACTCGTTTGTTTACTTAGTGTATGTTTTAGATTCTCCATAATTAAAACTTAAGACTATGATATATAGTATTCATATAGAAAAATGCATAATACATGAGGGTTCTATGAAAGAATAATTATTCAAGTGGACATCCAGGGATTGGTTACCAGGTCATTACCAGTCCCTGCCCCCTGCTAAGACCACGTCCCCAAAGTCACCTCTTCCTTCCTACTCTCTGGGCAGTTCTCACCCCTGGCTACCCGCGGGGCCACCTGGGAAAACTTTACAAAATAATGATGCGTCTTCTCTTCTAGCCCAGTTGAAAGGACGGCATTGCTAGTATTGTCAATCATTGAACACAAAAACATCCCTGCACACAACGGTGTGCTGGCTCCAGTGTTTGCTTCTTTCTCGATCCCCTGGGGGTGGGGGTTAACTTGTTTTATGAGCTTGTTTTGCAGAACTGAATACACAGAAGAGGGCATGTAGCCCCTCAGCATCTGTTAGACCCCCCTTCAGCATCTGCCTGACCACATTCCAAGAAGTCAGATAAGACCAATCCTTTCTTGAGCCTTGAAGAGCCCTAAGTGGGCAACAGGGGTGTGAGCCCCCTGCCCCCCACCCCCAAGTCCCTGCCAGACCAGATTTCAAGGACTGTGATAAGACAGACACAGAGAAGAGGGGGGAAAGAATAGAAAAACAGACACACAGCCTCACAGCTGCTTCTGTTATCAACTTGCAGCATTAACCCTTTATTTACCCTTCATAATTCCCTATAAAAGCCCCCAGCCTCTTCGGCCTGGGGCCGGCATTCCCCTCTTCTTCCTTTTGGGTGCCATACGATCTTTCTCTCCCTCTCTCTGTCTCTCCCCCTGACCCTTTTTCTCTCTGAGACAGTAAAATGAACTTTTTCTTCATTATGTCCTACTCCTCTTGTGAGAAATCTTTCTCCACCCGCACCCCGAGCCCCTTGTGAGCTTCCCGCCCTTAAATCACCCTTTCACCAATGAAAACAGAAGCCCTGGAGGTGGGGCCAGGTGATTCTAACGTGCAGCCTCCCATGAGAATCAGCGGGCCTTCCTGACTTTTCAGGCATTGACGTCTTTGCGCTTGATTTTCTCCATGAACTTACTGCTCTTGGCATCCGACGGGCCGTTTTCCTGTTTGTTTCTCATCAGGGGACTGAGCTGCTGGTTGTGTTGTGAGCACAGGTTACATCTGGCCGTGGACATTGCAGCCCATTTTTGAAAATAACGACAGCAGTCTCCACTTCCTGAGTGCTTCCCATCTCTCCGGCACCGTGCTAGGTCCTTTACTGGATTGAATCCCCACAACACTGTGGGGTCGGCATCCCTATCCCCGTTTTACTGATGCAGAAACGGAGGCTCAGACGATGCGGCTTGCCTAAGGTCACCCGGTTTAGAAAGTGCCGGGTGGGGATGTGGGCCCAGAGCTGTCTGACTCAGTGCCTCAGCCGTCATTTCATGCTGCTCATTTGGAATCTCGATAGAAGAGTTTAGGGCCATTCGGTCACCCATAAAGAACAGGAAGTGAACGCTGAGAGGCTGTTACCACTTATGCCGTGTGCCTTTCAGCTGAGTTTCCTTGTATGTCAAATGGGGACAGCGCTGTTTCGTCTTCTCCCGCTGACAACCTCTTACTCATCTCTCAAAGGTGCGTCAGTTGTCACAGGAGCGGGGGCAGGAAAGCTCCTCTGCATTTCAAGCGACCTCCTGGCTGAAGCTGAATTAGTCCTGCTCGCCTCTAACCTCACACGGCACCTGTTCAGGTCTCTGAGCGCCGTTTGCACAGGCCCTGCCCTCGCAACGCGAGACACTGGCGCTTATAAAGACGGGTGCAAGTTTGTAGTTATTTCTCTGTAGGGCCCAGCCCAAGGGCTGGTGCGTGGCAGGGGGTGGCCCTAAATGTCTGTAGCTTGAATGGAAGGATGAGGATCCTGCTCAAACACCAAAACTTTGGTCAGAGCCTATGACACAGAGATATAAGACCCCGTGGACAGAGCTGTATCATACACAGGCACAGGAGGGTGGTTAGGATCCTGGTCCCTGAATTCAGACTGCCTGGGTTCCAGTCCCAGCTCTGCCACTTATGAGCTGAATGACCTTGAGTAAGTTATCTCACTTCTCTGGGCCTCCTTTGTGTCATCTGAAACGTGTTCACCTCACTGCCTTGTCACAAGGATTGAGTGGTTTGTATTTGAAAAGCACTTTGACTATGCCTGGCGGTGCCACGTGGAGCTGAGAACAAAATGAACAGTTAGCAATCCTGATGCTGTCTTTATTTAAAACTCTGATATTTTGTTTATCATGGATATTTCTGCATTAATTTTGACTTTTAAAAATACTCCATCAAAATATTATTTATCTTGATGTTTGGGTTTTTGCACCCCCTTAAATTTTGCTCACAAGGAGGATGGTTCCCGTGCCCCCGTCTTATCCTGGCCCTGGCACCCGGGAAGCAACATCCAGTTCCCATTGGTCTGAAGGGAGCCCAGCATCATTAGATATTTATAATTTAAAAGATGGATATATATATGTATATATATATATTATGCAATACTTGTGCAGAACCTAAGCTCTGGGTACTGGAGATGGAGCTGGGAGTGAGACATTCCCAGCTATGGTCCTTGCCCCTAACACATTGACAGACCACTGATATTGAGCACTTACTGTATACCAGACATGGCGCCAGTGATGTTTTCATTAATCCTTACAGGGACTTCTCAAGAGGCAATCGTCATATTCATTTTACAGACTATGAAGCTCAACTTAGAGCGATTGAGCAGCTTGCCTGAAGTCCTGAAGGTAAGAGTGGGTTCAGGATGCGAACCCAGTCTTTTAGAGTCCACCCTCCAAACTCTTTCTGCCATGATGAGGCAGGAGCTCTGTCCTCACCTTCTGTCAGAACAAACTTGGATGCTGAAGGAATCAGCTGGATTCTTCTGGGAGTCCCATTGCTGGGTTTCTCTGATTACTCATGTCTCAGGAAACTCCAGTCTAGACGCGGAGGGCCCGTGGGAGGTGGCCCTCCCCTTTTCAGAGCGGGTCTGTGCAGCAGCCATCTGCCGTCTCCCATCCCTGGGGGGAAAAACACTGTGTTGAAAAATCTCCGAGACAAGGCTTTGGCAGAGTCTAAACAGACTGGAGAAGCGGCTCCAGGATCTTCTAGAAAAGGGGAAGGGGGAGGAGAGGGCAAGCAGGAGAGAGAGCACAGAGAGGAAGGGACAAGGAAGAAAGGGGGAGGAAAGGGGAAAAGGAGGCAGCGGGAAAGCGAGGAAAGAGCCAGCAGACAGCCTCCCAGGAGATGTCTTTGAAGGTAACTGAAATGCTAGCTGGATTTTCCCAAAGGGTTTCTGTAGACAGCCATCCTCCCACCCCCAGCAGGGAAACGGGCTTCTTCCATCAGCCATCAGCTGGGGAGAAGCAGGGCAGGAGAACAGGCCAGGTGGCGGTGATAACACTCACCTCGAAGGCTAGTTGCAAATTTCCATTGAGATCAAATACCTGAAGTTCAGGGCTGGCACGCAGTAGGTATTCAAAAAAATGTCAGTTCGGTTCTGTTCTTTCTAACCAAGGTTTCCTCCCTTGGAAAGAGAATAAATTGCCCTATGATAGCGCTAGCTACAATTTCTAAAGTGTTTACTGTGTACCAGTTACTTGTCACCCAAGGCTTCATTGAATCCACAAAAATAGCTATGATCATCACAGCCTATTTTGTAGACAATGGAAGGAGATTCGCAGAACTGAAATTATGTGCACAAGGTCACCTAGCCTGCAGGTGTTTGCACTGTGGTGCTGCACTGTCCAAGATGGCGGCTCTTAGCCACTGGCTGTTGAGCACTGGAAATGTACCAAGTGTGAAAAGGGAGTGAATCTTATGTTATATTGAACTTGAACTTATTGATATGATATTTGAGTAAAGACCTGAGGGAAGAGGGAGGGAATCATGCAGACACCTGGGGAAAGAGCCTTCCAGGCAGAGGAAACAGCACGTGCAAAGGCCCTGAGGTGAGAGTGTGGCTGGTGTGTTTGAGGATCAGTAGGGAAGCCCAAATGGCTGCAACAGAGAGATCCAGAGGCAGAATAGTCGGATCTGAGATCAGAGAGGTCAAGTGGGTGGGGTTGAGGGACAGGCCATGGAGGGCCTTGTAGATGATTTTAAGAAAAATGTCTTCCGCTGAGTGAGATGGGAAATGCTGGGAGGGTTTCTCTCAGCATATGTTCAATGACTGACTATGAAAAAATCTAAAAATGACAAGTGAAAAAAGAAATGCAAAATGTAGTATCAACATGTAAAAAGGGAATGATGAAATACAGAAGGGACACAATTGAATGGAGGGATCGGAAAATGCCAAGAATTAAGCCTTTAATGCATGAAGGCAAAGGGCTAATGTCTTTATTTTATAAAGAACTCAAACGAATCACTAAGACAAGTCTTGAATTTGGGTAGAAAAACAAGCAAAGGAGTGTGAACAGTCAACTCACTAAAGAGGAAATGCAATTACTAATAGCTAAGCACATGGGGAAATGTTCAGCCTAACTAGTAATCAAAGAAATGCAAATTAAAACAACAAGCAGCTACATTTTCACCTAGTAAAGATTTAAGAAATGAGAATCCTGGGTTTGGCCAGGGCAGAGTGAGGGGGTGCAAGAGCCCTGGCAGTGGGAATTGGAGGCCTGACCCTTTTGGGAAACAGTTTGACACTAGGGATCAAAACCTTAAACATGCACATCCTCCTTGGCCCAATAAATCCATTTTTGGCTATCTAGCCCAAGGAAATAATTCTAAATCTGGAAAGAGCTTTATGCATAGCAGCCAAACAGTAGAAATAACTAAACTGTAAGCAATAGGTTAAATAGGCCATGGGGACCATTCTTTCGATATCTTTGTCAATAATAGGAATTAAGTGCCAGTTATGTGCCAGGCACTGTTCTAGGTGCCAGGAGTACAGCTGTGAACAGAACATCCCATCTCCTTGCCCTCGTGGGGCTCCCATTGTAGTCAGAGAGAAAGAGAACACATAAGCAAAGATATGAAGATGGAATATGATGAACAAGGACCCAGCAGAGTGATGTGTTAGACAGTGGTGGGGGTGTACAACTGTCCCAGTTTGCTGGGGACTTTCAGTTTTAAAACTGGGGCCATCCTGGGCAAACTGGGATGAGTTGGTCACACTAAGAGGGGCAGACTTTTGATGGTGGTGGCCAAAGATGGCCTCTCTGAGGAGGTAGCATTTGATCAGGGACTGAACAAAACAGGGAGTGAACTATGGGAATGTTGGCAGAGTAGCTTTCTGGGCAGGGAGAATAGTACATGCAAAGGCCCTGAGGCAGGAGTGTTCTTGGGACAATTTGAAGGACTTAAAGAAGACCAGAGCATCTGGAGCACAGCACCCAGGAGGAGAGCAGTAAGATGTAGGTTTCAGAGGGGGCGATAGGGCCTAGCTCCTGACGTTTGTAGGAAAAGGAAGAGGTTTGGATTTTATCCTAAACCCAGTGGAAGCATGTGGAGGATTAAGCAGGGAAGCAATGTGATACAATTTATGCTTTCAGAAAGACCACTCTGGCTATTGTACAGAGAAGGGAGTGGCTACAGAGAAGGGAGTGGCTACAGGGTAGGGGCAGAACGGAATCAGGAACCAGACTTGTCAAGAGGCTGCTGTGATCTACGAGAGATTCCAGTTCTCAAATTCAAGGTGCATTAGAACCACCTGCGGTGTCGCTAAACGGCCTCCTGGCCCTGCCCCTGGAGTCTGCATTTCTAACAAACTCCAGGGTGATGCTGGCGCTGCTGGGTCCTGGTCCACACTTTGAGTAGCCAAGAGCTGGCAGGGAGATTACGGTGACTCAGGCTGGGGTGATGTCAATGCCGAAGTTAAGAAGAGGTCTTGTTGGAGATGTGTTTTGATGTGAAACTATCAATCCCATTTCAGGTCTCTTTGAACTGGGTTACACCAAGGAGGAGATCTCAATTTGCTACCAGTATGCTTCTAAGGGATCAGAAAATGCCAAGAATTAATCCTTTAATGCATGAAGGGAAAGGGCTAATATCTTTATTTTACAAAGAACTCAGATGAAGTACTAAGACAAGTCTTGAACCTGGGTAGAAAAACAAGCAAAGGGGTGTGAACAGTCAACTCAGTGAAGAGGAAGTGCAATTAGCTAAGCACATGGGGAATACTTTTCTCCCCCCTCCCAGCCACCTTTATTTTAGCAAACAGAGAGCAGCCCTCCAGGCACAGAGCATTCAGCAGAGAATTCTAGCTACAATTTCATTTTTTGGGAAGTCTTCATTTTATTTATTTTTTGCGATTGCCTACAATTTATGACAAATGATATTGGTTTTCCATTTAGAGAAGTGTGACAAAGCTTCCACTTTCAATAAATGCATTTTTAAAAAAGTGAGTTGCTTCCAAATAAATCTATGAAGTAAATAATAGTACAAGTGAAACTCAGATAAGGTACAACTTGGTTCTCCAGTGGTTGCGGTTTGGAAGATGCCGTCCTAAGCTTTGATTTTCTTGGGTCCTTTGAGCTCAGCACTTGACATCATGGGGTCTTTCATAAATCCAGGAGGCCCTCATTGTCTCTCGGCCCCAGTCTAATAGCCCACTATATTCCATCATCTCCCTTCTGATGTTCATGCCTTTATTTATTCAACCCACATTCACTGAGCACCTACTAGGTTCTGGGTCAAAGTTTCAACCTCAGTTCACAGCATGACCTGGGGAACATTTTTTTTTTTTTTTTTCCGAGACAGAGTCTTGCTCTGTCACCCAGACTAGAGTGCAGTGGCATCATCATAGCTCACTCCTGCTTCAGCCTTGCGAGTAGCTGGGACTACAGGCGTGCCCCATGTGCCTGGCTAATTTTTTCTATTTTTGTAGAGACCAGGTCTCGCTCTTGCTCAGGTTGGTCTTGAACTCCTGACCTCGAGCGATCCTCCCGCCTCTGCTTCCCAGAGTGCTAGGATTACAGGTGTGAGCCACTGGGTTTGGCCTTGGGGGAGATAAGTGATAATGGTTCCTGGAAAGAAGCTTCTGAACAATTTACTAAGCAAAAAATGCATACATACATACATACATACAGATGTCTATGAGATTGTCCCACTCTTGTGCTTGCTTGTGAATGTGCTTCCTTGAGAGGAGAGAAAGAAAGAGTTGGGATCGGCATGCTGGGAATTATAAGCCCCACCCTTGGTGCACCCAAAGCAGGTATTGCTCAGATGAATCTTACCTGTCACGTGCGCCCTACTGGGGAAAAGAGAGGCTGCAAACTGGTATAGGTTACGGGGCATCTCCAGAGGATTTTAAATAGAAGACTGTAAGATCAGGCTTGGATGTTAGAATCTTTATCCCTGCAGCGGTGAGAATGGGCTGGCAGGGTGCTTAGGAAATATTTTTGAAAAGCTGTGTAAACTTTTTGGGCTTAAGTAGCTCTGTTGGTTCAAAAGGATGAGACAGAGTGAGACCCCATCTGTTAAGTAAGAAAAAAAGAGATTAAATGGGATGATGGTAGACATGCAAGTACTTCACGGGTTACTCATCCTGCTTGCTACTGCATCTCTGTGGGGTAGGCTGGGTGCACCCCCAGACTCCAGGTCAAGTGCTCTCTCTCATTGCTCATGGACTTGTGCTTCCACACAGCCCTGGGGGAGGGGTGTCTGTCCTGCAGGGTTATGGGGAAAAGAGCATCATGGACTGACTTATGCCCCCTCGCCAGTCACCTGCGTTTCCTTCCTTGGGCTCTGGGAGGTCGGTGCTCTTTCCTGGTCACCTTGGGGACCACTTGGAATGCAGGCACATCACGTCTGGCTTTGGGGACCTGAAACTCTCCCTCTTGCCCTTGGCTCACTCTTGGCTCCAGATGGCAATTTCCAGCTGCTCTGGACCGAGAGGTTTGAGAAAATAAGAGCCCAAGGGCAAGAATGGTGTGAGGTAGTGGTTCAGAGTTGTGGCTTGGGGACTCGGTTCAAATCCTGGTTCTGTCACTTGCTAGTTGTGTGACCTTAGGAGAGCCCCTTGTGTCAGTCTGGGTCCTCTGAGAAGCAGACATTGCTCTGAGACTCAACGTGTGAGGATTTGGTCAGGGGCAACACCTGTGCGACAGGAGTCAGACGGGGATGCAAGCCTGAGTCCGAGTGGAGGAGAGGAGAGTGGGTGGGAGTGTCCATGCTGTGCAGTTGAAAGAAGGTTGGTGTCCACAGCCAGCGTTCAGAGGGGCCCCGTGCTTCTAGGCATGAGTCAGCCTTGGTTTCCCTGATGCGCTCCACTACTGATGGGGCGTGATGGATTTTAGATCTAGCTGGGCCCTTGCTCAGTTGTGTTCCTTGTGGCAGGAAGTCTGCCAGGTGCACTCTCCTGGTTGCTGTGACACTTAACCTCTCATGGGACTGTTACTACGATCAAGTGAGACCAGGCGAGTACAGCAGTTTGTGCAAGATGTGGCACAGGGACTGGGGGGAGACAGGGATGAATAGGTAGGGCACAGAGGATTTTCAAGGCAAAGTACACACTATTCTGTATGATGCTGCAATGGCAGATGCACCAATTATACATTTGTTGAATGTACAATGCAGAATGTCCAACACCGAAAGTGCACCCGAACATAAACTGTGGACTTTGGGTGATAATTATGCATCAAAGTAGGTTCATTGATAGTAACAAACGTACCAGTCTGGTACAAGATGTGGATAGTGGGGGAGGTTGTACATGTGTATATGTGTGAGTGACAGGGGATATATGAGAACTTTGTTTTCCACTCAATTTTGCTGTGAACCTACAACTGCTCTAAAGAATAAAGTTTATTAATTAAAAATGAAAAAAAAAAGATCTGGCCTACAGTAAGCACTCAATACATTTTAACTGTTATGATTACCCAAATACTCTTTTGAGGCCAGCAAGAAAGTTCGTTTCTCCTTTTGTTACCAACCATTCCTTATATCAGAGGCTACTAATTCAGATTCTCTGTAAATGAGCGACGTGGGCCAAGTGGAAGGCATTAGGGAGTGGTGGGGACTGTGGTAAACTAGAGAGCACATGCCCCATCTAAAACGTTTTGAAAAAGAAAAACCTGATCCAGCCAAAGCGAACACATTTGTGGGCTGAAGTGGGTCTATGGCTGTCCAGTTTGAAACCCCGGCCTTGCACGCACGATGTTGTCTATCCTGATAGTCTGGATTCGAGCAAGCCAGAAAGGCAATTTAATTAAAAACAAAACAAAAATAATTGGGTTGTTTAAGCTTGTGCTTCCTTGTAAAAAACAAAAAACATAACAAAACAAAAAAACATACAAAAAAAATAATAATTGGGTTGATTGCCCCCTTTCATTGACACATTTGTGGTATGTTTGGCCAAATGGAACGGTCTGACTGGTTGAGTTTTAGTTTTGTACACAGCTTTGGTGTTGGCTTTTCTGAGAGGTTTTGATTGTGGATGTGGGGAGTTGGACAGCATGGGTTGAGATCTTGGCTCTCCCACTTATCAGCTATAAGATCTTGGGCAAGTTACAAAAATGTTTCTGTGACTTGCTTTCCCCATCTGTAAAATGGGGATAATAATGATACTCCCTTCATGGAGTTGCCATGATGATTTAATACGTGGAAGGAGCTTAGAACAGTGCCTGGGACATAGTAAAGCTGAAGAATTGTTGACATTATTCTAGGGTTGACAGAGGGGGAGAGAAGAAATCCAGGTTGCTGAAGGCCTTCCTGGCTTTTCTTTTTTTAAAAAAATTTTATTTATTTATTAATTTATTTTTAATTTTTTTTAAGTTGATGCATCATAGATGAACACAGTTTCAATGTACGTGTGATAATGTATGTAGTACATTCACATAATTTGTAAAGATCAAATCAGTGTGCTTGGGATATCCATCACCTGGGCTATTTGCCTTTTCATATGCTAGAACCACATGAAACCCTCATGGCTTTTCTTCATTATTTTATTTCACATAAGCCTACAACTTAATGATCGATGCAGCACCCAAACAGGAATGAGTTTCTTTCACCCCGGAGATATAATCATATACAATAATGCCACTTATATAAGCGTTCTCACCTCCTTGTTAAGGCCACCCACACTCTGTTCCACTTCAAGCCGTTAAAGAATTTTTCTCCCAGAGGGAAAAAGACACTCAACTCTGTACTAATTATTGCTATAAAGCAGGGACCAATGGGGGGTGTGCTGGGAAAGGTGGATTTGGCAGCACTCTTGATTTGGGGGAGTAAAGTCTTCAGTCTGGAAGCAGTGAGTCAGGGCTGGAGACCTCAGTCGAGCCAGAGGCAACGCATGGCCTCCCCCGATCCAGGCAGGCTCGGCCCACACCTCGGATGAAAAATGTCGGCGAGCCAGCCCTCTGCAGACAAATGCTGATCTGCCATGTTCTGTATGTCTTTTTTTTTTTTTTTTAAATCTGAGCCATGTTCTACATGTGATGCATGCTCATTGTGGAAAATGCACAAAGTAGAGGGGAACCCAATGGAAGCGTAAAAGTCAGAACTCATTAGTAGTGAATATGGTTGAGCTAAAAGAAAGAAAAATATAAAGTCAGAACTCACTCAGCTGAAAGTGTCAGAAATCAATCATGAACTGGTTTTAGATCATTCCAGAGAAAGTATTGGTCCAATAACAAGGATGTTCCAGGGGTGGAGCGGGTATGGCTGTATCCAGCACTACAACAATATTGGCAAAATGCCATCTTGCTTGCTCTCTCAGCCCATTTCCTCAGTAGACCTTCTCCAGATGGGGAAAGAAGGTAGACACTATCAACCCCAGTCTAATCGCTATCAACTAAACAACCTTACTACAAAGGAAAAGTCTTTATTTTTTTATTTAGTTTATATTTATTTATTTATTTTTATTTTTTTGAGACAGAGTCTCACTCTGTTGCCTGGGCTAGAGTGCCGTGGCATCAGCCTAGCTCACAGCAACCTCAAACTCCTGGGCTCAAGCGATCCTCCTGCCTCAGCCTCCCGAGTAGCTGGGACTACAGGCATGCGCCACCATGCCCGGCTAACTTTTTCTATATATTTTTAGTTGTCTGGTTAATTTCTTTCTATTTTTTAGTAGAGATGGGGTTTCACTCTTGCTCAGGCTGGTCTGGAACTCCTGACCTCGAGCTATCCTCCCACCTCGGCCTCCCAGAGTGCTAGGATTACAGGCGTGAGCCACCGCGCCCGGCCGGTGCTCAGGTAGAAAGGTCTCAGGGAGGGACTTGATTGGTTGGATATGTATCACATGTGCATCCTTGAGCCAATCCCTGTGGCCTGTGGCTAGGAATGAGGCGCTCTGATTGGTCAGGTTAGTGAGCTGTTGGCCAGGGGAGGTGGACTCAAGAAACATTCCACTGGAAATAGGTTTCCCACAGGAAGGGGGATTCTGTTTCAGAAGAAAGAAGTTAAGGTGATGAACTGATGAAGACAGTGGGTGTTACTATATAAGAAGCAAATAAATTTCCAATACTTTCACCACCTGGAAATAAAGACAGTTGACTTCTTAAGGTAAATCCTTCCAGAATTCCCCTCCCCTTATATATCTATACTTATAAACATATTTTAGACATATAGAACATTGAGATATTCTATGCAAACTTAATAAGCTGATGTTGGCTGCCACATTCAAAATTATTAGTTAGATATTTTGCAATATAAGTGGTATATTTTCTTGATAGAAAAATTAAAAAATATCAACAAGCAAAAATACAATAACATTTATGACTGGCTGGGGTTAACAGGAAGGCTTTTAAGAAGTCAGATTGAAAGCGGGGTTGAGATAAAGGAACAATAATACATCACATCTCCTCTTGTGATACCATGCAGTCCTTCTTTGCAGTGCTTTGTATATTTATAATTAATAATAAATCACTTGAAATGGATTATTTAAAATAATTTTATTATTAACTATTTCAGGCACACAAAAAAACTATAAAGACTAATAAAGTGAACAACCATTTACCCACCACTCAGTTTAAGAAATGTGACAGAACAAATACAATCTAATCCCCCTGTGGGCCCTCTTAATCTCATACTGCGTCCTCACCCCTCCCATCCCAGTGGGCATCTCTATCTTGCAGTCATGTTTTTAATTTTATGCCTATTTTTATACTTTTATTGAATATTTTTTATCCATTATAACATATAATATTGTGTTGCAAATTTTAAAACTCTAAGTAGAATCTCACTGTACATATGGTTTTCATGACTTGCTTTGTTTGCACATTATTATGATTTTGCAATTTACAGATTTACCAATTTGTCAATTAACATTGATACAAGTTGTGTTTATACTACTGTTAGTGTTAATTTGTTACCGGTAGCATTCCACTGCACAGCTCTGCCATGATTCATTTATCCATTCCCCTGTAGATGGACATTTAGGTTGTTTCTATTTTTCTGCTATTACGAACAGTAATGCAATAAATACTCCTGTACATTTCTCCTTGTGCAAACTGATGGAGCTTCTCCAGGTCTAGGGTATGTACCTAGGAGTGGAATTGCTGGGCTGTAGGAGCCACACATCTTCAACTTGACTCAATTTCACCAAATTGCTCTGCGGAGCAGCTGAACCAATTTACACTGTTACCAGCAGTACATGAAAATTCCTGTTTCTCCGACATTTGGTTTTGTCAGACTTTTCATCTTCGCCAGTTTGATGTGTGTGAAATGCACGTTGTTGGCACCCCGTGTTCCACCCTGGAGAGATGGAATCGTATGTCTTGTTCGCTGTGGTTTCTCCAGCACTTAGCACAGCACCTGGAACATAGTAGATACTCGATATTTTTTGGTTGACTTATTAAGCAACTATTTTGTGGCTCCTCTGATGTGAAATTCTTTTATAATGTACTGGAGAAGCCATTCATTCTCCAGGGAGTCCTGCTTACATCTCACTCTGCTCACTTAAAACCCAGGAAACCTCTCAAGGACTAAACAGAGAGGACAGTTTTTGGTTTCCCTGTTTGCCTTTTGTTAGACCTGCAGTTCTCGAAACTTACCCCTGCATCAGAACCACATGGAGGGCTGTTAAAACACACATTGCTGCCCTCCTCTCCCTCCTTCCCCCACAGAGTTTCTTGTTTAGGAGGGTCAAGGTGAGGGGTCTAAGGATTTGCATTTCTAACAAGTTCCTGGCTGCTGCTGCTCTGGGAACTACACTTTGAGAACCACTGTATCTGAGAAACATTCAATCCAGACATTTTGGATGTAATCTATATCGAATGTCCTTAAGGGGACTAAACGCAAAACTTGAAAAGCCATTTCCAAAGTGGATAGTGGAGGAAAGAATGTCACATCTAACTCCACTTAGCTGGAGGAGGGAAAGGAGAAGCCTTAATTTAGGTCCCTAGAACATTCAGGACAGATGGCAACCCTTACAGAGACTGATACGATTCAGTGGGTTGTATTTGGCACCCACTGGGATGTTTTCATCTACACACAGATCTTCCAGTGCTTTCAAGATGCACTCGTTTTTTTCCCATGGATACTTACTCCTGAGATCATCCTGATCTTCTCTCTCTTTTCCTCTACCTCCGCCTTCTCCATCTTCATCATCAAATATTAAGTTAATTCAAATGTAGACTTGACCACGTCCTGACACCATAATAAAGATAACTACCATTTAACGAGGGCTTGGTAACCAAGTACTTTTGCCAGCGCTCTCTCATTCCAGGAGATAGGTATCATTGTTACATCTATTTTGTGGATGAAGTTTAGAGATGACATAGCTAGCAACTAGCAAAGCTGGGACTCAAACCCAGTTCACTCCAACTCCAATGTCTTGTTCTTTACTAATACTATACACCATATTTCTGTGATTCTTAGCTTCCTCATTCATGCATTCCCCAAATATTTACTGAGCACCTACTAGGTGCTAGGCACTGTGATGATGATGTGGGCTAATAAGACAGACAAAATCCCTGCTACAATGATGTTTATAATCTATACTTTATAAAAGGAAAAAAAATACTGTCCCTCTCTGAGGGTTGCTGTAAGGATTAGGAAAAATACATGCTTAGTCTACAGTAGGTTCCCAATAACTGTTGTGCTTGGTACACACTAGGTGCTCAATAGATGCTGGCTCCTGATATCCTTTACCCCCAAGAGCTGGTAACTCTCTGTTCACATAGGTAATGGAGAATGGTTGGAGTCAATTCCATAAGACCATGTTCTCCTAGAAAGAGGCATTGTACCATCCCTAAAATTTGCGCAACCCACACTATTAGCTCCTCTGAGAAAATGCTCATTTTCCTGGTCTCTGTGGACAAGACTCAGGCTCTTGCTCCATTTTGCCTGGTCACCTTCCCCTCTCCCTCCCTGTTCTAGACGGTACCTCAGAATATACACCATCTTGACAAACCAGAGGCACCAGGCAATGCATCAGGAAACTCTTTGTGCAATTTTGAGAGCTGGAAAATGGAGAAATATGGGCTCCAGGCAACTCGTCTGATGGAGAATAGGAGAAGATAAGAGAAATGTGTAGCTTAGGAGGATGAGTTTGCATAGGCAATGAGGGAAAAATAACTAACCAATGTCTACTTAAGGGTTTTTTCCTTCAAGCATCTGGAGCTTTTGAAGAACCTGGATAAGAGAAATCTACATTTTTGGAATCTAGGCTGCTATTTATATAATTTCCATCTTTGAAGGCTTCAACTCCATCTTTGCTGTCTGTGTGCTAGTTATTTCTTTTTCAGGCTCAGTTTTAATAATTCCCTTTTTTTTTCCTCCCAGGAAGAGGGTTTAACTCTGCAACACAATCAATGCACTGAAGCCCAAACTGGAAATCTCTTTCACTACAAACAAGACAGTTCAGAAGAGAAATGTCACAAGAAAATTGTGCATTTCTTTCCATATACTTAGTGGAAGCAACACCTGGATTTCAGCAGCGTAGCTGATGTATTTAATAATTGGCATTTGGACTTCTGCATCCAGATAGTCCCTTCTGGTGGATTAAGAGCTTAGGTGTTGTTCCTCATCAATCTTGTGACCTTTGGGCAAAGTCCCTGACCTATCAGAGATTCAATTTCTTCATCTGTGGAATAGAGATCATGAAAAAATATATACTGTGAGGTGGTTTTGGTGGAGAGGATTAAATTAGATACAATTTAGAAATTCTTAGCATGGTATTTGGAGCATAATTTATGTCTTATAAATAGGATCAAAAATTTCTGTCCTTTTTTTTTTTTTTACAGAACTATGAGGAGCAAAAATTTATTACCATCAAAACTTTCTGGCAAAATGGTCTGAAGCTCACATAGCAGTGTAGGGGAAGTGGGGTTTTGTAGGCCTGGCTTCAACTCCTTGTTCTGCCACCTCTGGGACTTTGGAAAAGTTAATTCCCTCTCTGACACTCTTGTTTTCTCTTGATTTGGCATGGGAGAGGAGCTGGGGGAAGGTTGGGGGATTTTTAAGGCCCCAAGAGATAATAAATAATATCCTATATGTAATATACTATATGCATAACATAGTATATAATATATACTATTTATATATGTAATATATACTATATAATACATAATATATGCTAGTATACAAGAAACTCTCATCTATACCAAATTACACATAGCATATTATATTGTATATACACACTCTGTGTTATATATGACATATCATATATAACATATATATGACATATCATATATATTGAATATGCTATAGTATACTAGGTATACATTTTATAGTTCATATAATTATACTATAGCATATAAACATTGTATAGTACATATGATATATGCTTTATCATATATACTATATAACATGATAGCACAAGTACATACTATACATTGTTCATCTTTTATAGTGTATATGACATATACTACATATAATATAGTATCCTGTAGTATATACAATCTATATCATGTAATACACACTACAATATAGATTCTATATAAAGTATATGTAATATAGTATACAATGTAATATAAACTATATACACAAACAACTTTCATCTATACTATATATCATATACTATGCAGTGCAACATATATAACGTAGTAGAGATGAAAGATTCTTGTAAACTGAAAAGCCATGATAGAAGATGGTATTACGTACGGAGGTGTAAATGACAGATAAGGTTTAAAGCATGAGCCTGACTCTTAATATGTCACATTTTATCATCCCCCAAATGTTTTTCCTTGTCTTTGCTGCTCAGGGTGCCACCAAAGAGCTAGGGGTCACCACCGTTCCTCCTTCCCTTCCTCCCGTTCCACACTTGTGTCACATGTGATGCTCAACTGCCTCTTTTGGTCCTGCCTCCAAAGCATGGCCCAGACCCACCCACTCTTCTCTGACTCCCATCACCTCCCTAGTCCAAGCCCCCTCTGTTGCCTGCCTAGACGACCACAGTAGCCTCTTAACTATTCCCCGCTTCCTCCCTCCCCTCTTTGTAATCCACTCGTCACATGGTAGCCAGAGTGCTCTCTACGGGGAGTAAATCTGATCATGTTACTTAGCTGAAAACCCTCCATCAGCTTTTCCAAAACACTTAGGATAAAATCCAAACTCCTCACTGTGCCCTGGGAGGAGCTGGCTCCTGACATCTGACTTTATCCGGCATTACTCCCTGGCCTGCCCTGCTCGCTCCACTCCTGCACACTGGTCGCTGGTCAGCTCTCAGACTATGCGTGACCCTGCCTCAGGGCCTTTGCACGTGCTGTTCCTTTTACCTGGAATGTCTTTTCCCCAAGACATCCACATGGCATACTTCCTGACTTCATTCAGGACTCTGCTCAAATGTCATTATATCAGGGCAGACTTTCCTGACCATCCTATCAAAAATAAGGAACACCTCTCATCACTTCTGTCCCTTTATCCTATTATATAGTATCTGGCCATATATATATGTTTAGCATTTATTATGCATTCTCCAAATAAGAGCAAGGCCCCAGAGCACCCAGAGCAGTGTGTGGCACAAAACAGGTTAATAACAGTAATTATTATTACCATTAATTTTATTATAATAAATGCTACTGTTTATAATAGAAGTATCATTTCATGAAAATTTCTCTCCTGAAAATCCTTCATGAGAAAAAGTTTTGATAGTGAGAAATTATATAGCTACAGTTTATGGGGCATACCGATGTGCCTGGTATATGCTAAGTTTTTTTTTTTAACTCTATCTCATTTAACCCTGACCATCACAGAATGCCTTGAAGTTTGTATTATTTTAGGAGAGGAAGTGACCTTAGAATCAATTTTTTTTCATATTGGTAATAACAGCAGTGTTATTAGATGAATGAATGAAAGTACAACATGAGGCCTATTCTAAAGCTTCTTCATATTATATTAGAAGACTTTAAAGCATTCAGTTCCAAGAGTGGGTTGAGTGGTGGAAAGTCAGGCAGTTTGGAAGAAGTACCAGCTGCAAACTCCCAGAGGAGTCCTTATCCAGGGTCAACCTTGGAGGCACCAGGATTTATTGTGTTAGAGAAGGCAGCATCACCTGGCACTGTCTACAGATCCCAGGCCCGAGGAATCTGAGAAATGGCTCCCATAGTCTGCAGGCACAATCCGTTTCCTTTGGACAACAAGCATCCCTGGCATATGGCGTCTGTACCTTTCACTGCGTGGCTGATAAACCTTGAGCCACATCAGAATTATTGGCCTTGTGTGCTGTCATCTGGGACCTCCCGATGCTGCGCTCACACCCACGTGTCCTTTTATTTATGACTTTTATTGAGTCCTCTGTGAACTCATAAATTGACCAACCCTCCAGCTGGCTCGAGCCCTCATCAGGAAGCTCTCATCAAAGTGAATCACCATCTCACTGGGCACTCGTTCCCCGAAGGTTCATTGCCAATACTGTGATGTTTCTTGCAACTTACTTATAGAATCTGTCAGCTCTAGGCAGCCCAGACCTGCTTAGCCAAGGATTTTTTTTTTTTTTTTTTTTTTACCATTTAAAAAAAGTGTAAAATACAAAGTGGAGAGAGAATGCGTGTGTTTGGTCAGGGACTCTTCCATCCCAGTACAACATTCCGGCATGCCTCAATTTCTGGAGCTGTGGATCGGGTGAAGTTGATATACTCTTATTCTGGCCTACAAATATTCTGAGTAATTCTTGTACCAGGGATTTGGGGACAAGGCAGAGACTGACATATTCCTAAGGGTATATGGATCCAGCAACTCAAATAAAAGCAGGAGTCGGACCTTGGACTTGGGATGGATTTGGGTGGGAATGATTTCTCTGCAAGCACAGGGTGCTGGGGAGTTCATAAGAGCTCCTCAGACACCTGTCAGGCCTTCTTCTGGGAGCACAACACGCATGATCTCACCCACCCCTCAAGAGTCCTCTGTTGCATCTATCTCCATTTTACAGATGGGCAAATTGAGGCTCACAGAGGTTATGTCACTATATGACTTACTCTAGGTCACATGGATAGCAAGTGGTAGACACAAGTCGGAACCCAGTTTCTCCTTTAATTTTATTAAAATTCACCCATTTTAATGTACACTTCGATGATTTTTAGTAAATTTAAAAGCTGTGCAACCACCACTACAATATAGTCTTTTTGATAATAGCCATTTTAACCGGGGTGAGATGATACCTCATTGTGGTTTTGATTTTCATTTCCCTGATGGTTAGTGATGTTGAGCGTTTTCTCACATGCCTGCCGGCCATGTGTATGTCTTCTTTTGAGAAATGTCTATTTACTATGTTTTCTTATTTGTTATATCCCTTTCCTTTTGTTTTCTGTTAGGTTGGTTAAGGTTTTTGGTTGGATTCTTTTTTCCTTGCTTCAATGATTTGGAAGTGATGCATGCTAGTTCTATTCCTTTTGGCGATTATCTTTGAAATTTTAACCACGGCATTAAATATATTATTCTTTCAAAGTATAGAGTTAATTGGGATCTCCATCCAGAGCAAGAGAAAAAACAGCATGTTTTCATTTCCCTATTTTACCTGTCTGCTGCTACGTCCTAGGTTGAGATGGTTTGGAAATTCAATTTCAGAATATTATTGAAAAAAAAAACCATTTAACCTGCTTTTTTCTCAGAGTACTCTCTTTCAGAAAGGGTCTGAGAGTGGAAAACCTCTGCATTGCCTTCTAGCATCCAGTATTGCCAATGAGAAACATGACATCAATCGGATATCCATTCTTTAGTGGGCATCTTTTTTTCTCCTGGGAACTTTTTAGAATATTCTCTTTGTTCTCACTCTTCTAGAATTTCACCATGTTGCAACTAGGTGTGGTTCTTTTCCACATCAGACTGTTCTTATTTACAGAATACATTATCTTCTCAGCTCTTTGAGGCCATCGGTCATACTTACGTTAAAATCTTTTGTTTGCTTGCTCCATCTTAGTGATTAGGAGTGTGAATTGTAGAACCAGAGCACCAGGCTTGCAATCCCAGCCACGGCTCTTTCTGGATGTTTGAGGGAAATTTCTGTAGTCAGCTTCTGATCTCTGGTTATCACCTTTTCTTTTTGCTCCCCAGACACCCCAACCCTTTTCAAACTGCTCTTTCATCCATCTCCAAACCCTTATAACCAGTTCCTTTGTTGAAATACCTAGAGTGGTTTCTGCTATGCTGGCAACATTGCTTTCTGAAACATGAGCATAGGACACCATTGATCTTGGGGTGGGTTAGAGGAGGGGAATGATAAGAAATTGTCCACTTCTATATATGATAAAGACATTGCCCAACCTTAATTCTCCAGGCCCAGGAGGGCCCTCAAGTTATATTAGTTGATGAGTTAATTAATTAATTGTGTTATTATTTGTAGCATGATGCATTGAACGTAGCTAGTCAATGCTTGGATGTCAGGTAATCGATGCTAAGACTTCCCTTGGGACTTTTACTGTCTCATTTGTCCTGAAGATAGACTGAAATAAACCGGTGATATACTGAGTTAATTTAACTGGGCATCAGTCCAGGAATTCTGCTTCTTCCTCTCGTATCCTGGCCTTCCACGTGGAGTTAGCAGCCCCAGGAGGAAGGGCTAAGCTATGCTGCATACAAAATGGTGATCTACCTATACCCTGAGTGCTCCAGCCTTGCCCCAGATTACAGAATCCACACGGACTCTTTTATTGAAGCCCGTCAGGCTCCTGAGTTTTATAGACAATGAATGTCAGGTGGAGTGATGAGGGCCAGAGAAAAAAGGTGCCCAGGCCCAGCGGCTAAAACGTCTCCTGAGGTCTGCGACAGCCCGCGAGGTCTCTGTTGATTACTTTAAGCAAAGCTCTTCAGTTTCTCAGTGGGGAACTTCTCTCTAAGTAGCTACAATCAGGTTAGCAGGTAGCTGAGGAAACAAGGCTGAACAATGGGTTTTCCCCGTTCAAGTTAGTTCATATCAGCAAGAATCTAAATCTGGTTTTTTCCAACCCCGCTTGGAGATGAAGGAAAGAGTTCAGTCACCCTGCCGGGGAGAAAAATAGGCCATTATTGCCAAGAGAAGGTGCCTGTCCTAGATTTGAAGGATGCGTGTTGTCTGGAGGGTTTCTAGGTCTCAGTGGAATGGTGTGTTGACATCGTCTCACCTCCCTCTGTACCTAGGAAGGCAATGAATGTGAAGATGGATTCTTCATGGAGCTAGACGCCCGGGATCTGATATCTGAAGCTTCCAGTATTGTGTCAGTTTATCTACTTTTCTCCCGCTAGAGAAATCCTGCTTCCTTACCAGCGTAGGTCACTTCCATGTCTTTCTGGTCAAACTACCAGGCTGGTGCTTATCACACTGGTTCAGAATCCTCTGAAGAAGAACCCCCGTTCCTTGAGCCAGGCAGTTGGTGTTCAAGCCGCAGTGGGATCTCATTAGAGTCATGTCACTCTGGGCAAGTAGCTTCACCTTTCAGAATCTCAGTTTCTCCACCTGTAAAATGGGGCTGGTGCTACAGCCTGCACCACTCGCCTCCCAGTGTGTTGCTGAGTGTCAAAGGGAACGATTCCCCGGGAGTGTTGGGCAACCTGCAACTCTTCACTATCTGAGTGTGTGCCTGTGCCCTCCCATGTTAGAAACCGTGGCAGGGCACTAGAAGAGGTTACATTTTATCTACAATTATTGTGTTTTATCTACTGATCATTTGGTCGACGGTTGGATGTCAGTTGGCCTGTTTGATGCCCCGACGGAGGTCTCTTATGCGTTGATATGAGAAAGATCTTGTCTGCAGCAAGCCCTGGCTTCTCAAGCTTTTCCCTGCATACGAATCACCGGGGATCTTGTTAAAATGCAGATTCTGATTCAGGTCTGAAGCAGAGTGAGCGATTCTGCATTCATAGATTCTGAAGATCACATATTTTTTTAGCACATCATACTTTCTGTTGAAAAAAGATGTTTCAAGTATACCTTGTATCTTTCCTTCCCCAGCTCTGGGGTCAGCCATTTCTCCAAAGAGCCCTGGTAACTTACCGTGGACAGTGGTACTTAGGAACTAAGATCTGAGCATTAGGAGTGCCCACTGCTGCTGGAACACCACGCTTCAGCACAAATGCACTTTTAGCAAACACGGCATGGGAAGTCGGATCCACGGTCGTCCAGGCAGCTGTGCCATCAGCAGAGGCTGAGTTCAGTGTTGGAACCACGTTTCACTCTCCAAGTGCAGAAGGCATTTGTTGGTTTCAGTTGCCCAACATCAAATCCTCTTTCTTCTAGTAACAGCATCCCTGCTCCCTTCTGGGGAATTATCTTTCCCCTCTGTGAAGAGAGATGGTGGGACTCTAAATCCAGGTGTTTCGAACCCCTCCTCCTATCCAAGAGGTGGACACTAAATCCCTAAATGAGACAGATCCCCCAGGCCCAGGAAGGATGGTGAAGAATACAGAGACGGGTGTGACCACACATCCAGCGTTGACAAAGCCGAGTGCCCTTCAAGGTGAAACTGAACACTCCTTTCCAAGGTCTGTTGGTTTCTCATTTAGCAAAAGGCTTTATCTCGCACAGCTAAAAGCTCCCCTGTCTTTGTAGAAAAATTCTGACACAAGAGAGCCCATTTTGAACTTCCTTCCCAAGGACCGGTTCTTTGGCTCATCCTTTCCACTTCATAGAATTCAGTTGTTTTGACAAATGTCTAGATGGCTAGTGATACATTTTCATCTCCTTTGAAATCCTCGCAACAGATATGCTGCTTGTAAATCAGCAGAGGGTTTTTTCCTGAGAAAAAGTCTTCTAAAACTTTTCTCATCTTGTGTCTATCCCTGCAGGGTTTCTTTATTTGCCTGCTTGCTTGTTTGGTGGGGAGTGGGGGAGAAAAAAAGCCTGAAATCCAAACATTATAAACTCTGTTTACCTTTCATTTTCCTTTCCTTGGATCCTTTTGCCCTTCTAGTCTTTGTTTTCCTTCTTCACCAGCATATGGGTGTTATACCAAATGGCAGAAATAGGTGAAAATATGAAGGAAGGAAGGAAGGAAGGAAGGACGGACGGACGGAAGGAAGGAAGGAAGGAAATCATAGGAAGAAAGATTCTTACACTCCCCAATGCTTTATAATGTAAAAAACACAATAAAATATTTTCTATCTTTCAGTGCATGAATTTTTTGAGTCACCCAACACTCTGCATTGGACTTACTAATGTCAAAAGGATTTGATCATGGTGTGATATTATTGTTCTGGGCCACGGGGGACACAGAGGTGCAAAACTGCTAAACTGATGAGTGCCACTTGTCCCCTCTAAATGAATCCTAGGAGAGTTGAACTCAATAGGAGCTTTGGGAATAAAAAGTGGTAAATGTGGTTATTTCAGGGTTACAGGACATACCAACCAGCAGAGTCTAAGGGCCTCTTTGCCTGCCCTGACCTTATAAATCTGAACTTACAGGACAAGATGGGTGCAGGTTCAGTCTTGGGTGATGAGTTCAGCTATATGTGGAAAGAAATACACCAGCATGGGGAGGAGAGGTTCTATGAAAGTTGCAATCAGTTTTTCTGAAGTTGGAGGCAATAGGCATCCGGGGTGGGAGGAGGTTTTCTTAATATCCCACTCATTGAAGGCACTTTTAGCACATCAGACATTTACTGAGGGTCAGGGCGATCCGGGAAGGCGAAAATGAGCCAGCTCTCATGTTTTTGCCCATAAACGAGCAAGGAAAATGGCATCTATGCCCGCACCAATGTGATAGCTTACATTCGTGTAGCCCAGTGTTTGCAACCAATGCTGTGCTACTCCTCTTCATGGGTGCACTTCCAAGTTTTTGCCCTTGTGCAAATGTTTTTTAATTTTTTCCTACATCTGGGGGGTACTTACTGTCACAGTGATTTTTGTGTGACTCCTGTTGAGCTGAATGGGTCACACCAGACTGTAGAAAGTAGAGTCAACTGAGACAAGGAAATACAAGTATAGCACAACATCGAGAGAGCTCCCACAAAAGATACCACATTCCCAGATTCTTGCTAAATTTACTTTCATCTAATACTGTCATTTAGCGAGATCAATAAAATGAGTCACGCCTTATTTTAACTCCCTGCCATTATAAGTTGGCTGATGTCCCATATAATGAAGACATTTGCAGTGCGTTCATTGAGTCTGTACTGCCCTGCATGCGTTTCCACAGCAGTCATCCATAATCAATGAGTATTTGCAATTCTGGGTTACTTGTTTTTATTCCTGGCCAGGGATTTGAAAAGGGAGGTGTGTAATAGGAAAACAAAACAAAGCAAGCAAACTGACTGTTTTCTCCTACTATAAATACTCAACACAACACACTTCTGTGACCATTGTGTGGGGTTTTCCTGTACATCAGTACCCCAGACAGCAACCGGGCAAGTTCTAGTTCAATTCAGTTCTGACACATGTGCCTCTGGAACTGACCGATTGGCTATAAATTAGGGTTCCCCATGACCCCCTGCTCGATTCAATCATTTGCCAGAGTGGCTCACAGAATTCAGGAAGGCACTGTACTTAATGTTTACTCATTTATTATAAAAGATATTTCAAAGGATGCAGATGAACAGCCAGGCAGAAGAGATGCAGGGGGCGAGTGTGGGAAGCGGTGTGGAGGTCCCCCACCCTTTCTGGGTGAGCCACCCTCCGTGTGTTCAGCGACCCGGAAATTCCCCAAATACTGTAGTTCAGAGAGATTTTTATGGAGGCTTCATCACGTAGGCATGATCGATTATTCAGTCAATCTCCAGCCCCTCTCCCTTCCTGGAGGATGGGGGTGGGGCTGAAAGTTCCAAGCTCCTAATCCTGGTTTGGTCTTTCTGGTGAGCAGACCCCATGCAGGTGCCCCATTGAGAGTCGCCTCATTAGCACAAATGACGTTCCTATCACCCAGGAGTTTCCTAATATTAGGAGCTCTGTGGCAGGAACCAGGATCAAAGACCAGATATTTGAACAAAAGATTTTCCTAGCACCCCTGTTGCTCAGGGAACTGGGGATAGAGACCAAAAATATATATACTTCTTATTATAAATTGCAGTATCACAGAAAGATACATGGTTGCTCCCTTCTATTCTAATTCTTTTCCTTCCACCTATTTCCATATGTCAAATTGGACCAGAGTCTTAAAACCAAAGTCAAATATTTCAAGTTGCCTTTCTATTTTCCTGTCTAAAATGCGCTCTCCCCTATCTCTGGATCCCATGAGTTTATATTTACACTGTGATATTTACATTTTTAATTGTAATTGTTTATATACATCATAATCCTTCTATAACACTGTAAATTAATCTCAGAAAGGGTTCATATCAGATTCAACTTCTTGCCTACAAATAACAGTGAGAAATCAATTGTTCAAAGGGATTGGACATTTTAAAAATTGAATTATGGCTCTGTAATAACTAAATTCCAGGAAGGAAAAAGAGAGCAAATAAATCAGTTGATCAGAAGGAATGGGAAACTATAAAAGTTAAAATTCTAGCTATAAAGGTACAAGTGATAGCTATGTGGAAGTTAGCTAAAGAATATACTACAATAAAATTCCCTTTTTCATCTTTAACCCCTTAGGTTTTGTCCAAAAAATCCCAGCCAACCAACCAAATAACTAACAAACAAACAAACAAACAAACAAAAAACCCCCAGTCAATATCATCTGGTATTGAAGAAGGTATGGTGAACAGGTTAAATACGTATAGTTGGAGGAGGACGAATCTACCTAGAATTATAAAAAATGCACATACAAGAAAATTTTTGACCACACTTTTTGTATCAGTGAAAACCAGAACGAACTGGAAGCCACCTGAATGTCCAATAATAGCAAATGACAATAAAATTTGGAATGTCTATACTATGGAACATTATGTAGCGACTAAAAACAAATTAGATCTCTAGCCATTTTTCCAAAGAGATGTTTATGGTGTCCTGTAAAGTGAGAAAAGGAAGGAACAGAGACAAGAGGTGAGCTTGATTCCAGTTTTGTGAAAACACCAACCCCCTGTAAGTCAGTACTGAGGAGGAGAAGGTAGGGGAGGGGCAAGGTTCTACGCTCTCCCACCAGGTAGCGGCCAGGTAGCCTCTCATTCAGAAAAAGACACGCTCACCTTGGCAGAAGCCGTGATCCGTTACTCTCATTGTTTCCCATAGGAAGGAAGTATTTGTGCCTAGCGTTCTAGGGGTTTTGGGTCCCATTTGGGGATTTGCACTGCCTGAGGGTGGCGCATGTCATCATGGCATCTTGAACGTTTGTGGCATTTAAAAACTCTGAGCTTTTTTTATCTTTTAGGGGGTGAGATTAAAAGGGCTATGGGCGGCTGAGCGCGGTGGCTCTTGCCTGTAATGCTAGCACTCTGGGAGGCCGAGGCGGGAGAATAGCTTGAAGCCAGGAGTTCAAGACCAGCCTGAGCAAGAGTGAGACTCCGCCTCTATTAAAAATAGAAAAAATTAACCAGGTTTGATGGCATGGGCCTGTTACTCCCAGCTACTCAGGAGGCTGAGGCAGGAGGATCACTTGAGCCCAGGAGTTTGAGGTTGCTGTGAGCTAGGCTGACACCACAGTACTCTAGCCTGGGCAACAGAGCGAGACTCTGTCTCCAATAAATAAATAAAATAAAATAAAATAAAATAAAAAAGGGGAGCTATCAGCCTTCCCTTTTTTGCTTAACAAGGAAGGGCTTGTAGATCATTTACAATGCCACTTTCATTCAAATGGGGGACGAATGTATAAAAGATTCTCAAACTCAGCAGCGTGAGAGAAATGTAAACTAAAGTAACAATGAGATGTATCTCTCTCAGGCTGGGAAATAGTGGAAAAGGCCAATCACACCCATTATTGGTGGGAAAGCAGGAAAAGGGTTACTCTCCTATATTGCTGGTGAAGATGAGAATGATATCAGCTGTATTGGCTACATTTATTAAAATCTAAATATGCAGATTATTAAAAATTACTAAATAATATTGGATATGTACCAAATAATCTAGGCAATAACATGAGTGTAAATTATAAAGAATAATGATAAAATGAACCCACTTTCAACCTAAGAACTGCATGATCACCAATACTGTTGAAACCACCTGAAAGCTCATCTCTAGTCTGTTTTCCTCCACCTGCTCTGCCCTTCTCCTAGAGGGAGGTATCCACAATCCTGTTTTCTTGCTTTGCTCTTTTAAAAATAGTTAAAAAGAAATACATATACTGTTTCACCCAGCAATCCCATTCCTGGGACTCTATCTCATAGAAATAAAGGCTGTAGTACGTAAGGACATTTGTGGAAGGATGTTTATTGCAGCATTGTTTGTAGTAGCAAAAGAGGAGAAATGAGTGAATGCTCATTAATGATTGAATAAATTACAGGACATCCACACCATGGAATTTTCTGCAGCCATTAAAAAACAATGAATTAGAGCAATAGCAGATGCCTTGGAGGGATTTCCATGGCACGTCGCAGAATGAGAAAATGGGAGCTGGGAAAGTGTGTATAAAATGACAGATGCCTATGTATTGTACAGAATGTGTAAATACATGTATTTGTGCGTGATTATATGAGCACGGAGACAAATTTGGAAGAATATACCCTAAGGTGGCATTAAGGATTACCAGAGAGAAGAAGGGTGGTGTGATGTTGGGGGAGAGAGGATTGAGCAAAAAGAGAAAAAAAAATTGGAGGTCGAAATCAAAATTCCTTTTTTTTTTTTTTTTTTAAAAAGACACAGGGTTTTGCACTGTTGCCCAGGCTGGAGTGCAGTGATGCAATCATAGCTCACTGCAATCTCCAACTCCTGGGCTCAAGCAGTCCTCCCTGCCTCAACCTCCCAAGTAGCTGGGACTATAGGTGCTCGCCACCACACCTGGCTGATTTTTAAGATTTTTTGTAAAGATGGGGTCTCGCTATGTTGCCCAGGCTGGTCTTCAACTCCTGGCCTTAAGTGATCCTCCCACCTTGGCCTTCCAAAGTGTTAGGCTTAGAGGTGTGAGCCACTGCACCTGTTCCCAAATTTTTATCTTATTTTTGTCCCAGGGTTTGTGTGAGAATTTCACCAGATGATGCAAAAGCTTTTTGGAAAATGTTCAATGCTCTGCCCCAATGTGTGATGGTGGTACTTATTAGGATGTGCAGATGATACTTATGACGGTGATATGATTTTGAGCAAATAATTTTATTGCTCTAGGCCTAATAAGGTTTTGTCTCTAAGGCAGGGATAATAACTAACCTAATTAATAGCTGGTATCCTTCCAGATGAACTATTGAAATCACTCTGCTGGCATTAAATGTACAGTCCTCAAGTATGATAAAATTCAAAGTATGACCCGCTTAGCTGATTGCTAAATCATTTCCCTCTTTTGCATTTTACTCACACCACCTTTAAGACGATATTGCTGGGTCTACCAAAATGGGGGTTGTATACTCCCTCAGGACCACACCGTGCTCGGATTCTTTTGATCATGATGCAATGGAAGTCGACAGGTCACAGAAGATACAGACACTGGATTAGCTTCCTAGGGTTGTTGTAACAAATTAGCACAAACTGGGTGGTTTAAAACCACAGAAATTTATTCTCTGACCGTTCTGGAGGTCAGAAGTCTGAAATCAAGGTGTTGGCAGGGTCATGCTTCCTTTGAAGGCTTGAAGAAGCCTTCTTTGACTCTTCCTAGCGTCTGGCGGTTGCCGGCAATCCTTGGCACTCCTTGGCTTGCAGCTGCGTCGAGCCAGTCTCTGCCTCTGTGGTCACATGGCGTCCTCTCCCTGTGTCTCTCTGTGTCTTCATGGCCTTCTAATAAGGACGCAGTCGTTGGCCCCCCCAATCCAGTATGACCTCATCTTACCTTAACTAATCACATCTGCAAAGACTCTTGTTCCAAGTGGGTCACATTCTGAGGCTCTGGGTGGGCATGAATTTTGGGGTGCACTATTCAACCCAGTGCAGACATGTGAGGGGGTTTTGCTTTCTCTTCATCCCCTGCTTTCCATCCTCTGCCTGAAGGTGGTTTTCTCTCGGAGCCCTGGAGCTGGCGTTGCCCACTCTGAGATGAATCACAGTGGGTCTTACCAGCAATTTGCAGCCAACCCCCTGCAAGCATGTCCGAGCCACCATTGCCAGGAGAGATGTGGGTTCAGGTGAAATGTTCTGGAAACTTTTACTGTTTCACTTTTTAGAGCAAAAATTATGGGTCGATGGCAACATCCAATCACCTTTTTTCTTCACCGTATTTGGTACTCTGATGAGCAGAATTTTCCTTAATTTTTACAGAAACGTGAAAAGCAAATAAGCATGAATTCTAAAACTAAGAGGGACTCTAGGGGACAAAGAGCCTTTAGACACAGCATGATTATTAAGCAAGCTGAAACTTTCAGCCAAGGACCTCCAGAGAGTGCACATTCTTTGCTTGCTACAGGTCAGCTGGCTGTTCCTCAGAAGAGGCTCTAACAACGCACCGGGCCCTGCCTGGAGCCGGTGTGTGTCTTGTGTCCTTCCCAGCAGACAGATGCGCAGGGACCCACTGGGGCTCAAAGGGATGCGCTCAGGGCTCAAAGGGATGCCACAGCGGGTATAACAAAAAGTGAGTCTCTATAATGGAAAGCCCAAGGAAAAGTCTTAAAATTGTGCAAATCATGTCTATAATTATGACAAATCTATTTTTAATTTTAATTTTTTTTATTGTGGTAAAATACCCGTAACACAAAATTTACCATTTTAACCATTTTAAGTGTGGAACTCAGTGACATATAATACATTCACACTGCTGTGCAATCATCGGTACTATCTAGTTCCAGAATATTTTCATTTCCCCGAAAGAAAACCCTGTGTCCATTAAACAATCACTCCCCATTCATCTCCCCTCCAGTCCCTGGCAACCACGGATCTGCTGTCTGTCTGTGCGGCTTTGCCTGTTCCGGACATCTCATATAAATGGAAGTGTACAGTATGTGACCTTTTGTGTCTGGCTTCTTTCACTGAGCATAATGTTTTCAAGGTTGATCTATGTCGTAGCCTATGTCAGTACTTCATTCCTTTCTATGTCTGAATAAGACTCCATTGTACGGATAGACCACATTTTATTTATCCATTCACCAGTTGGGCAAACCTATTTTTAAACTTCTCTTATCCAACAGGTATGCAGTGTTTAAAAATTTTTATGTTTAGATTTATAGAAATTTGCAAAGATCATACAGAGTCTGTCTCCCCACCCCACCTCCACCTGCCCAGTTTCCTTCATTGTAAACATCGTAGATCACCAGAGTACTTTTGTCCAAACTTGGGGACGGGCACTGGCACATTGCCAGTAACTAAATTCCAAACTTTATTGGGATTTCACCATTTTATTTTTCTCCATTCATGTTCTCTTTCAGCTCTGGGATCTAATCCAGGGCACCACATTTGCATTTAGTTGTCATGAATCCTCATTCTGAGCTGTGACAGTTTTTCACTCCTAACTTTTCATGACCTTGACTGTCTTGAGGAGCACTGGTCAGGTATCCCATAGAAAGTTCCCCAGTCTGGGTTTGTTGGGTACTTTTCTCGTGATGATGCTGGAGCAGTTTGTTTTTTGTGCATGTTATCCAGATTAAACTCCACCTGGAGTAATTTTGCCTGTAAAGATGTCACCCTAGAGGTGTTTAAAGAGAGCCTTAACTTTCCTTTTTCTTCTTCATGTAAGTGGCTGCAGATGCTATCCAATCCACTCCCCAAGGGCTCTGCAGGGAGTTGGGGCCCCACTTTACAGATGAGGCAGCGTGCTCCTTATGTGCAACCGAGAGGAATTCCAGCCCGGAGGCCAATGCCATGTTCTGTCCATAACGCCACTCCTGATGGGCCGCTAACAAATTGGTTTGGCCAACGGCATGTTCACCTGGACCCTCGGTTCCCCTCTGGAGGAATTTCAGTATCACCTAATTAGGTAACAGGGTAACTGGGCAACCATTACTTATAATAGATGTGGAGTTGTAAATTATTCTATTTAATTAAGAACTGCACGTTTCCTATTAAAGAAAAGCTTATCATAGGTTAGTAAATTTATTGGGAACACTTAACTTTAGCTAATTAAGCTGTTTGAACTCAAGGCGAGGGCATTCATTAATAATCAAGCCCAAGCAGTTAAGGGCAATTAGTGAGAACAGCTGGTCTTTATCTCACTGATAAAGGATGGTTAATAGAGATCTTTACAGCTGTTATAAACCTCCCCAAAGCAGCATCTTCCTCAAAAGTTTGCATTAGTAGAGAACATAGAAGAAGAAACTAAATTTAAAAGAGCTGAGCGTTGGAAGCAATCTTGGGTCTCCAGCCCCGGGGTCATGTCCAGAAGGAAAGTGAAATCCACCAACAGTGGACTCTGTCCTGGCGGTGTCCATACCCCTGGGGGAGTCTGACCTCAGAGTCAGCAGCAGAATTGTTCTAGTTCCGACTGGGCAAGGATGGGTCCTCTATATATACAGAGATTGTATTTCCTGAAAGAGAAATGCAGGAATGGGCTCTGCATCTTTTCTGATCTACAAATGTCTTTATGTAGAAGGTCTCACAGAATTCTCATACGTCACTTTCAGTAATTTGACAACTTGAACTTTAGAAATTTTAAAAATTGCTCAACTTATTAGGATCAAATTCTGTTTTAGGAATCAAGTTGCATGATGCATGCTGTGATTTGAGGAAAATTAGCAATGCTCCTACCAGCTACAAATAGGGTTCTCCCTGGCCAGATGGTGGAGATTCCAGTTGGGATAATACCATCATCACACCATAGAATATTTATGGATAGCCTGTTGTGTGCTGGGCACTATCCTGGCATGTGACATCATACAAGAGGGCCAAGGCCCTGATTTTTTACTGCTTGCAAATCTAATGGAAGAGGGATGAACAATAAGCAAGTTGATAAACAAGGTGATCGTGGACTCTGATCAGTTCTTTGAAGGTGGTGACTGGAGGCAGAGTGGTTTTCACATTTCAGCCCTCTTTTATTTTTATTTTTATTTATTTTTTATTTTTAAACTGTTTTTTTTTTTTTTTTTTTTTGAGACAGAGTCTTGCTCTGTTGCCCGGGCTAGAGTGCTGTGGCATCAAGCTCACAGCAACCTCAAACTCCTGGGCTTAAGCAATCCTTCT
>CM052448.1:10890678-10949485 GCA_028533085.1 Varecia variegata | reverse complement strand
CCCTCTTCCCCTGCAAAAAAAAAGTCCACCATACCCATTAGTAGTCATTTCCCATTTTTCAACAATCTCCAAGCCCTAGGCAACCTCTAATCTACTTTCTGTCCCTATATGTTTGCCTGTTCTGGATATTTCATATAAATGGTATCATATAATATGTGGTCTTTCGTGACTGGTTGTTTTCACTTAATGTAATATTTTCAAGGTTCGTCCATGTTGAAGCATGCATCAGTCCTTCATTCCTTTCTATTCTTGAATAATAATCCATTGTATGGATATATGAAGTTTTATTTATCCATTCATCCATTGATGGACATTTGGATTGCTTCTAGTTTTTGGCTATTATGGATAATGTTGCTACCAACATTAGTGTACACGTTTTTGTGTGGACATATGTTTTGATTTCTTTTGGGTATATATCTTAGAATGGTATATTCTTAGTGGGTGTGAAATAGTACCTTATTGTGGTTTTGGCTTGCATTTCCCTAATGGCTAATAATGTTGAGCATCTTTTTATGTGTCCGTTAGCCAGTGCATATCTTCTATAGAGAAATGTCTATTCAAATTTTTAGCCCATTTTGTAACTGGGTCATTTGTCTTTTTATTATTGAGTTGTAAGAGTTCATTTTATATTCTGGGTGCAAGTCCCTTAGAAGACATATAATTTGCAAATATTTTCTCCCATTCTGTAGGTTATCTTTTCTCTTTCTTGATGGCATTACTCGTAGCACAAAAAAGTTTTCAATTTCGATGAAGTCCAGTCTATCTATTTTTTTCTTTTGTCACTTGTTGCTTTTGGGGTTTTTATCTAGTAAGACTTTACCTAAATCAAAGTCACCAAGATTTACTCCTATGTTTTCTTCTAATAGTTTTAATATTAATCTAGCTTATTTAGGTCTATGGTCCTTTTTGAGTTAATTTTTGTGCATGGTGTGAGGTAGGGGTCCAACTTAACTCTTTTGCATGTGGATATCCAGTTACTCCAACACCATTTGTTGAAGGTGATAGTTCAGTCTTTTGTGGACATCTCAGGTCATAGTAACTCCATTGTCTGCTTTTTCAGGTCAAAAGTCATTCTTTAGTCTTTTCTCTCCTTAACTGTGAGCAAATCTTGTAGGATCTATCTTTGAAATAGATGTGGAATCTGACTGCTTTCTACCGCGTCCATTTTTACCACCCTGGTTCTGGTAACCTTCACTGCCTGGATTATTGCAGTGGTCTCCTAAGTGGTGTTCCTATTGTTTGTTCTTACTGCACACATCAGCTAGAGAGAGATGTGCTTTCAGCTCCAAAGCAGATCATGTCGTCACCCTGCTCAAAACTCTCCAGTGGCTTCCTCTGTCACTCGGAGTGAATCTAAAGTCCTTTCTAGGACCTATGGACCCTGTGGGATCTTCCATCTGCCCCCCACATGTCCCTGTTTGGCCTCATCTCCTACTACTCTCCCCACATGCCCCGTGGTTCAGCCACACTAGATTCCTCCTTGCTTTTCCTCAAACATACCAAGCATGCTCCTACCTCAGGGCCTTTGCACTTGCTATTTCCTCTGTCTTGGATTATCATCATTCTCCAGATATCCTCATTGCTGCCTCCTTGCCTTCCTTCTGGTCTTTACCAAAGTCACCTTATCTGTACAGTATCCTTGCAGATCTTATATAAAATTTCACCCCATCAACTCTTCCTCTATGCCTTCCCTGATTTTTTTCCTCCTAAACACTTTTCACCATTCAACATAACATGTACTTTACTGATTTATCTTGTTTAGTTGCCCTCCTAACTCAAATACTTTCCACAAAGGCAGATGTTGTGTTTCCTTCACTGTTGTATCCCCGGAATCTAAAACAGTGCCTGGCACAACAAATAGATGTTGAATCAGATAAGCAGACTGGCTCTTGTCTTCCCACTGCTTCCTATTTGTTTTTGTCGTAGTCTTAATGACCATTGTATCAACATAGTACCTAAAAAATTATTGGAATGGGATCACTTTTGAAATGTGCTCAGGGATTTACCTCTTGCCCTGTCTCTCCTGGGTCCAAACGTGCAGCTCTTCACCTACTATTTGCAGGGTTTGTGTTAAGCGTACAAATGGAGGTTCATGCACTGTATGGTCACATATTTAAACAAAACCCAATATATGTTGTATCCTCCTACCTTGGCAAATAAACCTTCATAATGATGAGGTTAAAAAATACACATCGAGCTAAGGTATTATATTCCTGAAAGTTGGTATTAATACATTATCAGAGACCACTCGATTAAATTATTATTATGTACTTTCTGAACATTCTGTTGGTAGACTGGCTGGCAATGTTTGGATGAGTAAAAAAAGGATACACCTAATTCATAAATTATATATTCCACAAAATTTATTTTTCTTCCCTTAATTTTAGCAAAATCACTAATAATGTTTCTATAATCAAGATTTCTGCTCATTTGCTTCTATTGACAGTAATGATTTAGTGATTATAAAATAAAATATAATAGGATTCACAATATACTTTCATCAAGAAAGTATATTATAGAAAGGTAAACATTGAAAAATTAAAATTAGTTTTCATATATGTTTTCAAAGAAGTTATTTCTTCCTAAAGTATTTGAAATCATTAATTAAAATTAAAAGGTAAAATACTGATTATGAGTATTAACAATTAAAGTATTAAAAATTTTAAAAATCAAGTTGAGATTTAAATTTTTGAATTTCTAATTAGATCTTACTACATATTTTTATTTAAAAACTATTCACAATTCTAGTTTTCTATTTAATATGTTCATTCAGTAGTCAATGTCAAGAGTCAGGATTATGGCCAGACTCATGTATGTACAAAATTAAGAGTATTATGAATGTTTAATACTGCAATATTTTCCTCAGCCACAATATTCAACTGTTTCAAGTACTGTGCTGATGCCCACATAGGTCCAGAGCCACAAACTGGAACACAAAGAGAATGAAGAAATTGGCAGTCAGTACTATGGGGAGATGATACTATGCTAGGTAAGAATCTATTTTGCATTTGCTTTATTTGAGAGGAAGCATTTGACAAGGTAGTTAATGTGTCATTTCTCTTACCTAAGTGCTTGTGTGACTCAGGTCACCCTATACTCTACAGCAGTGCCCATCTCTGCCTTTGGCAGTGGTACTGCACACGCACCTTCAAGGTGTTTGAACACAGTTGCCTTTTGTTTTGAGGAGAGAGGTCAAGATCTGGGGAAAAGTATTTTTCCGAAGTCCGAATGGTATAACTCATGAGAGTGAATGTTTAGGATAACCACTGTGTTTTTTCAGTGCTAGGTGCTAGATCCCAAGTGATCCAGTGGCCCGGGATAGGAGCCCTTGCTGCTCAGGTTTAAGGGTGGTATTGCAGAAGCACGTGGGTAGAAAGGGGTTTTGGGAAGAGCTTCAGGACCTAAACACCTGGACAGCATCTTGGAATGCATAAACCATCTCTTCTGATGCCCATGGGAACTTATCTCCATAGTTCTTATCTAGGTGGTGTTTTCTCACTTCTGATTTGACAATCCTGTGAATGATCCTGAGAGCTGAGATTTTTATGAGTCAAGTAGTGATAGGCCTTCCCATTTTATTTAAGGAGGAAAGTAGTATTTTCCTGATGGAGATAGTTTTCTTATGTGGGCCAAAAGCATTGTCATAGATCCATATTCTGAAATATTCTTGTCTACAGATGAAGAACTCAGCACATGCTGTGGTGTTTGAATTAAAAAAGTAAAAAACAAATCACCCAGCCTCACGTGATCAATTTTATTTGGGCTATTAGCAGAGAATATTTTGCACTAGAGACTTCGTGCGTGAAGTAATAACTGAATGTTAAGCAAACAAATCATCAATTATTAAAATGTAGCTGCTATTAATGTAATCCTTTACATTTCAGTAACGCCAGCACTTGGGGGGTGTTGTAAAGCTAGTTAAAAGCTTCTGATGTGCAAAATAGGAATATAACCATATTCCCTTTGCTAAACAGTTTTGGAGGCCCTATCTATAAATTTTTCATTTAGGAGTGGGTGTTGTGATCGGGAGAGGGAGGCGTAAAATGTGATGTAGAAGTATCCGATCAAGATGCTAGCAAAAGCAGTGTTTTGAGGGCTCAGGGCTCTTGTAAAACCAAAATTAACCTTTAATATAGGATCTGGATACCTTTTTTTATTGGCCAAACTCAGGACAACTTCTTTTTTTGGACACATTTTCTTTTCTTTTTTTTTTGAATATAGACAATATACTTACATGGCTCAAAAATTAAAAAGTTAAAAAAAAATTACAGTGAAAACTCCTTCCTCCCACCTCTCTCTCTCTCTCTCTTTTTTTTTTTTTTTTTTTGAGACAGAGTCTCGCTCTGTTCCCCGGGCTAGAGTGCCGTGGTGTCAGCCTAGCTCACAGCAACCTCAAACTCCGGGGTTCAAGCAATCCTACTGCCTCAGCCTCCCGAGTAGCTGGGACTACAGGCATGTGCCACCATGCCTGGCTAATTTTTTTCTATATATATTTTTAGCTGTCCAGATCATTCCTTTCTATTTTTAGTAGAGACGGAGGGTCTCACTCTTGCTCAGGCTGGTCTCGAACTCCTGACCTCGAGCGATCCTCCCGCCTCGGCCTCCCAGGGTGCTACGATTACAGGCGTGAGCCACCGTGCCCGGCCCGTCTCTCTTTCTACCTATGCCTCCCCCGACCGACGTAATCACTGAGATCATTTTATGTGTCTCTCCAGGGTTTCTTTGCATATATGAGCAAATACTGATTTCAACTCTTATTTCACACACTTTTGCACCTTGGGTTTTTGTTTTTGCTTCTTATTTGCTAATATATCCTGGTATCAGGATATCATTCCATATCGGTGCATAGCGAACTTCTTCATTCTTTGTTCCTAGCCCCATAGTATTGATTCTAGGTTGTACCATCCTTTATTTAACCAGTCTGCTACATAGATGGACACTGGATTGTTTCCAACTATTAGTTAGACCAAACACACCGCCATGAATAACCCTGTACACACATATACTTTTACATATATTTAGGATAAATTTCTAGAAGTGGAATTGCCGGGTAAATTGTGCATGCCTTTGTAATTCTGATAGGCATCGCCCAGTTGTCCTCAGTGGTGGTGTTAGTCACAGGCGATCCCCCTAGTAGTGAATGAGAGTGCCTGTTTCCCCAAGGCTGGCTCATGTTTGGAAGACCTGCTCAAGTAGAGGCTATTCCACTCAGCATCAATTTACAGAGGAGAATAGCATTGTTTTGTTCATATCCTCCGGTTACTGTGTTGCCTTTCACTCCTTGCCTCTTGCTCACTGCAGGACTGCAGCCAGGTTATTCAAACACCTGTGCCTTAGTTTCCTCCCCTATAAAATGAGGCTGTAAGAGCACCTGCAGCCTGTGGTAGCTGGGATAATTCCATGCGCTAATGCATAGAAAGCACTAAGCACAGGTCAGACCTAGTAAGTGCCGAAAAATGCCATCTGTTATTAATCAGATCAACTACCTAATAACACCCAGAGATTGTTCCAACTCTGCTTCTCTTAGGCCACAGTGGAAGTTAATGTCTATGCCATAAAATTACAGTCACTGAACGTTTTCTTGGAAGAAGAGTAATCTTGGTTCTGGGTAAATGAATGTGAGCCCTCCTCTGTCGGGTGTAATTGGAGGAGAGGAAACTGGAGGTTGTGAATAGAAAAGGGAGGTGATGAGGATGGTGAAGCAGGAGGAGAAATTCTGCAGTGAGCCTTGGAGAGGGAAATCTAACCGATGTGTAAGAGAGCTTTGGCAGCGAAACCCATCTGGAGGAGGAGGTTCCTGAACTGTGTGTTGCAGGTGCTGAGTGGTAAGGACACTCACCTCGATAGCCAAGGTGCCAGAATCTGAGTATCAAGGAGTGGCTGGAGATAGAGGTACTCACCTGGGCCAGGTGGAGTTGGCAGCACAGCTTTGTGGTTGAAGGCTCTTTCTCTGGAGTCAGATACCCTGGGTTCAAATCCTGACTATGCCACTGGCTAGTGGAGTGGCCTGGGTTAAGTTCCTATTTCCGACCCTCGCTTTCCTCACCTGTCACCTGAGGATAAGAGCCACAGTAGAGGCGTTCCCTGGCTGCTTGAATTCTCACAGGGAGGCTGTGAGGATTACACGCTGCAATATTTCTAAGACACTTAGCACCGGGCCTGGCACATATTAAGTACTTAATAAATGTCAGCAGCTATTTAGGACATCAAATGAATAGGGTTTTACAAGCTCCGCATCTCTGACACACAAGAGGGACCCCGAGGGGGTGCATGTTAACAAATTCAAGTCATAAAATCAGAAAAGGCCCATTTAGATGGATGTACAGTTACAGAGAGGAAAAATGCCTCTTAGCATACGTGTTATTTGCAACAAAGCAAAACAAATTTGTGAGCTTCTTGTTGCAGATGAAGGGGAGGGAGAGCCTGAAAAATGTCCTGCCGTCTTGAGGCAGTAAACAGAAAATGAGTTGTGTAGTACTGATTGCTGCTAATTTAAGACATACAAAAATCACTGATAGTTGCTTTTTGTTCTCCACTGTTTTCTGTTATTTACTAAAGGTGAAATAGTCATACATTTACATACATTATTTTTATCCCTTTATCTTATTTTCCAGTTAAGGATCTATGTTCCTTAAATACTTCTACCTCTTCCACTTGTTTCTTTTTCAACCCACCATTCCCTGTAAGAACTTAATGTGTGTGCCTGGGAATCTTCAACGGTGCTATTCTCCTTGCGTAGAATGCCCTGATCTATCTGCTGCCATGCTTGGCAACCTCTTACTGCTCAACCAGCCATTACCTTTGTGAAGTATTTCCCCAGATCACCAGCCATCAATGGCCCTTTCTTCTTTGATTCTATGAGACTCTGTTTAATGTTTCTTTTATAGCATTTTTCATATCGGGCTCTAGTTCTTTGTGTACATATCTATCTCTCCCTTTGCACTGGGAAATCTTTGAGTCGAGGATAGCATCCCTGTCTCCCTCCCTCCCTCCCCTTCTTCATCAAAGAGGTTTTCAGTGTCAGGCCCTGTGATAGGGTCTGTAGGTACAGAAATGAATTAGACACAGCCCCTGGTGTGGAAGGGGCATCTCAACGCAGTGTGGGAGCAATTAAAGAACCAGGCACTGAGCTAAAACCGTATGTAATTCTTTCATTTAATCTTCTCAATGACCCTAGATGAATCCATTATGGTTCCTGTTTTACTGTTGAAAAATCTGGGCCAGGGAGGAAATATAACCCACAAAAGAACATAGAGCTAGAGAGTGGCTGCCATTCCAGTGTCAGGGTGGGGAGGCCATGCCTAGAGACATCATGACTGTGAGGATGTGGCTAGGTGAGGGAGTGGAGGAAAGGAATCTAGGCAGAGAGGTCAGGCGGTGCAAAGGCTTGGGAGTGAGAGAGCATTGCTGTCTGGGAATTGCAAGCGTCTTAGTCATCTCTGCATTCCCGATATACACAATAGAGCTTAGCACATAATAGGTGCTCACTGATTATTTGTTGTAAGAATGCATTTTTCCTGCTGAAGTCCCCAGAAGTGGTAATTCAACTCTGGATTCACGTTCATGACATTCCTCAGGGTTCTTTCAGTAAATTGCCATATTTGCTGAGGTCCTGGGGGTGCATGGACCAGTGTCCCAGCTTGGGAGAGTGTGTCCTCAAATTGTCTCCATTCAATCCCTTAGAAATAACAGTGCAGAGCCTTCCTCCCCTACATCCACCCTTTAAATGTCCAGGGAGTGTTTCCACATTTGGGGCAGTCAGACTCAGCAAAGTTTTGGGCATGGATGGGCAATTTATGGGTAGACAGCCAATGGAGTCCCATGACTGAGGCCATGTGTAGGCCACACGGCTCTGGGGTACTCAAAAACTGCCCCTTGCAGATGGGAGGCCAAGCTCAGGGAGCATGAATCTTGGGGAGGCTGCTTATGGTCTGGCCATAATTCCTAACTCTTCCATCTCGTTCTCATCTGCTCTCCTCCCCATAACCCTGGGGAGTAGCTTTCTAGTCTGGATGGGGTGGGGCAGATGAAGAAGCTCTTATCTTCCTCTCGTTTTCGCTCAGAACATGTTGTCAAGGCCAGGAATGTTCTTTCTTTTATGAATAGGAAGGACTCTGGCACCAGGCTGCTTGGGGTTCGAATCCAGGCTCTGCTACTTACCAGCTTTGTGAACTTGGAAAAGTTACTTAACATCTCTGTACCTCAGCTTCCCCATCTGTAAAATGGGATTGACAGTAGTGCCTATTTCACAGGGTTTTTGTAAGAATTTAAAGGAATTAAGGCCAGGCACAGTGGCATGTGCCTGTAATCCTAGATTCTCAGGGGGCAGAGGAAAGAGCTGTAGTGTGTGAAGTAATAAGGATGATTAGGTAAAAACCAGTTTTACTTCTCCATCCAAGCTACCTCTGTTTCTTTTTATTTCTAATGTTTTTAAAGAGGAAACATAGAGATGAAAAATTTTCTATTAATGAGATTAAGGGAAAGATTTTGTAAAGTGGTGATGGTTACAATGGCATTCCTAGTACAATTTGCCAGAAATTCCAAATAAAATGTTGAGCTTTTATCTCTCCATGCAACTCAATTAATTTTAATCTATAATATGAGAATTATCCACTTAGCTCCCAGAGATTAGCTTGCTTTATTAGGGTATCAAAAAATAAGCAGAAAGAAAAGAAAATATGCTTGGAGATGCTATGCTTTCATTTGAGAAAATCAGTCCACAGTTAATTGGGGCAAAACTTAGAGGCTGCAGGTAGGTTAGCAGAGTGAGGTTTAAACATTATCAGGTAAGTATGCAGTTAAGAAAATGCCACAAAATATTTTCTCCATGAGGTGTAGTTACCTATATCTTTTGAAATTGTTTGTAATGGGGATGTGTATTAATATCTATTGCTGCATTGTAATTATGCCCAAATTTAACAGCTTAACACAAAACATATTTGTTATCTTATGGTTTGATCAAAAATCTGGGCACAATGTAGTTGGGTCCTCTGCCTGAGAGTCTCTTATAAGACTGCAATTAAGGTGTCAACCTGGCTGAAGGTTTGACTGTGGGTGGACCCCCCTCCAAGCTCTTGTGGGTGTTGACAAAATTCACATCCTGAAGGGTTGTTGTACTGAGGGCCTCAGTTCTCAGCTGGCTGTTGGCTGGATGCCACCCTCAGTTCCTTGCCATGTGGGCCTCTCCAATATGGCACCTTGCTTCATCAAATCACACAAGCCAACAGGGCCATAGAGTTGGCTAGCAAAATGGAAGTCACAATCTTCTGTAACCTAGTTATGGAAGTGACAGCCCATTGCCATTGCCATGTTCTATTGATTTGAGGTAGATCGCAGGTCCTCCCCATACCAAAAAGGAGGGAATTACACAAGGACATGAAAACTAAGAGGAAGGGATGATTGGAGGCACATCTTAGAGTCGCCTGCTACAGGCAGAGAGAAGCAGTGATGAGAGCAAGCACATCACCGTGTTAAGAAGGTCTCAGAAGCTGTATTTACTCCGAAGGACGGGTGACTGTTGATGACCAAATAGGAGAGGTGTGTGTGCATATATCACACAGTCGCTATCCCTAGCTAGAAACTCTGGCTGGCTGCTGGAAAATTTGAACTGTGGGGAGACCATTCATCCTCATTAAATGTAGGTGCTCGTTAAATCTCAGTTGTCTGGAGGTGCTGGAATATATTAATAACAGTGGATAAACAGAACCCATGTAACAGTTGGGACTCTTTTAGGGACAAGCAACAGAAAATCCAAGCCTAGGAAAAGAGAGACTTTATTAACTTATGTAATTGGAAAGTCCGAGAATAAATCTCACTTCAGGTATGGCTGGGCTCAGGGCTTAAGCAGTATATTTTATTTATTTGTTTACTTTTTTGGTTAGGGTTATTGGGGTATAATTTACGTAGGGTAAAATCTACCCTTTTAGTGTACAATGTAGTGAGTTTTGACAAGCACATACAGTCATGTAACCATCACTGTAATCAAGATGCAGAACTTTCCATTAACCCCCTAAATTCCTCTTGTCCCTTTGCAATCAGCTTCGACTACCCTGAGCTCCTGGCATCCACTACTCTCTTTTCAGTACCGATAGTTTTGCCCTTTTCAGAATATCTTTTAAATGGAATTATATACATCATGTAGTCTTTTGAGTCTGGCGTCTTTCACTCAGCAGCTGCCTTTGAGATTTCCCTGTGTCACTGTGTCTGTCAGCAGACCATTCCTTTTTACTTCTGAGTAGTGGTCCATTGAATAGATGTACACTGATTTGCTTATTAACCAGCTGAAGGACATTTGGCTTGTTACCATTCTTTGACGACTATGAAAAGAACTACTACAGACATTGTGCATTTCTTCTGTATTGTGTTCATTACTGTGGTGAATACCTAGTAGTGAAACTGCTTGGTCATATGGTAAATCTATGTTTAAGTTCATAAGAAACTTCCAAGTCCTTTTCCAAAATGCCTGCACCGTTTGCATTCTAATCAGCAGTGATGAGAGTTCCAATTGCTCCCGATTCTCACCAGTACTTGCATCATCAGTTTTTTTATTTTAGCCATTCTATTACAATAGGTGTGCAGCGCTATCTCAAGGTGGTTTTAATTTGTATTTCCCTAATAACGAATTATACTGATGATCTTTTTATGTGTTTATTTGCTAACTGTATGTTCTCCTTGGTGAAGTATCTATACAAATCTTTTGCCCCTTTTAATAATTGTATATTTACCTATTTTGAGGATAATTATTAATCTCATTCTTGGATTGAATTCTCACAGGTAAAGTTTGAATAAATAGAAACGATGACAATAGCTATATAGTAGGGTGTCTTTTATGCACAGATGCTCTATTTTAAAAAATCTAAAACATGTAAAAGAACATAGAGCTCCAGAGACAATAAAATGACATAACATCACATTAAAAATTATACTGTTGTTTTCTTATTATTGAATTTTCAGAGTTTTTAAAATATATTCAGGATGCAAACTCTTTATCAGATATGTGTTTTGCAAATACTTTATCCCAGTCTGCAGGTTGCATTTTTATTATTTTTTTTTTTTTGCTTTTTTTTTGCAGAGCAGAAGTTGTGTAAAATGTTGATGAAATACCATTTACCAATTCTTTCTTTTATTGATCATGCTTCTGGTGTCATTGCTAAGAAATCCTTGCCTAACTCGTGATCACAAAAATTTCTTTCTATGTTTTCTTCTAAAAGTTGTGTAGCTTTAGGTTTTACATTTAGATCTGTAATTCATTTGGGGTTAATTTCTGTGTACAATATGTGTCAAAGTTTAGTTATTTATTTTTTGCAAATGGCTCCTAAATTCGGCACCAGTGTTGAAAAGACAATCTTTTTCTCTACTAGGTTGCTTTATACGTTTGTAAAACACAATGACTGTACAAGTATGGGTCTCATTCTAGACTCTCTGTCCTGCCTCTTCCTCAGTGTTGGCTTCCTTTTCAGGTAGACTGTTTTTCATGGTTTCGAGATATCTGACAGTAGCTCCTGAAACCCCATCTTCAGCTTGATGTTCAGTGAAAGACAAGCATCTTTGGTTTCGTATTCTCTACAAAAATCCTGAAATTGATCCAGTCTGATTAGATCAGTTTAGGTCCTGTGATATACAATTATCACCTTGGTCCTTGGGCACCTCCTCCACCTGCAGGGATAGGAAGGGAGCCCCACTCAGACCACATAATTATATTTCGGGAAGAGTGAATCCTCAAAGAAAAACCAGGACACGGATAGAATGGAGAAAATGTATGTTGCATGGGCAAACAGACAATAGCAACCAAACACCCCAAGACATAACCATTATTGCTCCTAACTCAAGGATTTCAATTGTAACAGGGACACTGTATGGAAGAAAACAAATTATAATAGATTGTGAGAGTATAATAACTGAAAGGAGTCCAAGCTATCAATGAGAGAATAGTTAAATCTATCTGGATGTTCTGGGAAGACTTCTGAGATATGATCTTTGAAATGGGCTTAAACAAATTTTGTAAAAACACTTAAGTGAAATATAACATATTTAAAGAAAAGGGCAGAAGAAAAGCATATGGCTCAGTATGTCACCATAATGTGAACACACTCGCATACTCAGCACCTCCAAAGCACCATAGTGTTCCTTTTTCTCCAAAAGTAACTTCCATGCTGAGTTTTAACAACAGAGATTAGTTTTTGCAATTTTTAAAATTCTTTGTTTTATTTTCTATTTTTCAGAATGTCTGTTCGGCATTCTATAGTTTTGACAACTTGTAAAACAATATAAATAAAATTGAGCAATATGAATCCACTTATCCTCACTTATTTTATGTAACATATGCTTGTGAGATTCATCCATGTAGTTGCATGTAGCCATGGTTAGTTAATTTTTATTGCTAGATAGTATTCTACCACAGGTCTAAATCACCATTTATTTATACATTTTATTGTTGTTGTACATTTGTGTTATTTCCAGTTTTTGACTATTGAAAACAGCGCTGCTGTGTGTTACTTTGAACAATTTTGTACTTGATTTTGGTTACATGTGCAGGCAGTTCTGTGGGGTATACATCTATGAGTAATATTTCTGAGTCATGGAATAAACACATGTTAAAATTTGGTAGATTCTGCTAAACAATTTTCTAAAGTGCTTGTATTAATTTAAACTCCCACTAGCAGTATATGGGAATTCCAGTTGCTCTCTGTTGTCATCAATACTTGAGAGTGTTAGTCTTTTTAAAATTCTAGTCATTCTGGTGGGTTTGTAGTGGTATCTCATGATGATTTTATTTTTCATTTACCTAAATACTAATGATGTTGAATACCTTTTAATCTGCCTATTGACCATTTAGATATCTTTGTTTGTGCCTAGTCAACTTTTTTGTTTATTTTTCAGTGGGTTTTTTTTTTTTTTGGTATTGATTTAGAAATTTTTTTTTACGCTGGTATGTCTCTTTTCATTTATATATTGCAATTATCTCCTCCCAATATGAGGCTTGCCTTTTTACTTTCTTAATGGCGTCTTTTTATGCACAGATGCTCTTAATTTTAATAAAGTCCATTTCATCAATTTCTTTATGGCTAGTGCTTTTTGTGGGCTGTCCAAGAAACATCTTCCTAAATGAAAATAATGAAGATACACCTTACATTGTCTTATAGATGCTTATTATTTTACCTTTTACATTTAGAACCACAAACCATTTGGGATTTATTTTTATGTATGACGTGAGACAGGGGTCAAACTTTGTTTTTTTTCCGTGTGGTTATCAAATTGATCTGGCACTATTTATTGAAAAGACTTATTTCCTCACTGTCCTGCCATTTTATCACAAATCAAGTGTTAATAGATGCAAGAGTCTGTTTCTGTGCTCGATTCTTTTCCAATTATTTGTTTATTTTCATGCTAGTACCACAATCTTAATGTCTATCATAGTAAGTCTTAATACCTGGTAGAATATATCCTTCTCCTTTGTTGTTTTTTAAGATTGTCTTGGCTAGTCTTGACTCTTTGCCTTTACCTATAAATTTTAAAATCAGCTTCTCAATTTCCAAAATAAACAAACAAACAACACCAGCTGGGAATGTGATCGGAATTGTGCTAAATCTGTAGATTGGTTTGCAGCCAATTAACATTCCTGCAGTATGGAGTCCTCCAATCTAGGACCATGGTTTATCCCTTCATTTACTTAGGTACTTAAATGTTTTCATCAATAATATCTTAGAGTTTTTCATGTAGCAGTTTTGCATAGATCTTGATAGATTTATTCCTAGGTATTTGATTTTTAAAATATTATTATAGAAGAATTTTTTTGGTTTTCTAAATATTTGTTGCCATACTAAAATACATTTGATAATTTTGTATTTATCTTGATGGACTGGGTTTTGAAATCTCGTTTTTCCCTGGGAGGTAGGTTTAAGCACGTACCCCAATATGCTCTCTGGGCTTTCCAGATGCACTGCACATGGGATTCAGGGCTGCCATGTTGCACAACGCCAGGGGCCAGCAATGACATTGCAGTCCCTGAAGTCCTATGCATTGTGTAACTTTGACTACCATGTCAGAGGGATATGAAAGGTGGTGGATATTGATAGAATTACCCTTTTCAGGATTGGAAAATTCCATTTCTTTAATAACTAGCCTATTCCTCACTACAAGGAAAGACTTTTCCCTCCTCCAGCCTGTTGTGTTTGAGAAATGAAATAGCATTGCCATATGTCAGAGCTCCACCCTCCCCCTTCTCCATAGTCTAACTCCTCGTATTAAACTTTATATCCAGTTACTCTTAAATTACCTCTGGGGTCCAAAGCTAACACAGTTGATTCCTGACTTAGCAGGGAAGGATGGGAAACTAATATTATTAAAGGGATGGGGAAGCGGGCAGTGGTCTGGATGGGGCTGTTGCGTACAGCTGTACAGTTTGTGCACTGCACAAAGGCCCCTGTCCATAAGAATAAGTTTGGAGGAAGAGGGCCGAAATCTAGCACTGCTCTGCTCACCAAGCTGTGTGGCCTGGTGTGGGGTTGCATCCATCCACGCGAAGCACTTTCTTCTATTTCAGCACCTTTTAGGCCAGTGGATGCCCTGGTCCAGGCCTCGAAGGTTGACTCATCTCTAAGTTGACCATCAGTGGCTGCATTTATCAGCTTCTCTTGGCGCATATTAGCAGTGTTGCCAGGATGCTGACAAAATGTTTCTGGAGAACTCCATGCCCTCTTCTCCCCTTTCTGTTAGTCTTTTATTGATTCTTCTCTCTCGCCTTCCTAAGCCTGAGCCAGGAACCCTCCTGTTATTAAAAGCAGTCCCAGTTGCCCATACCTTTCATTTCCTTTGAATTACATTAATTGCCTGACAGCTAAAAAGTGAGCTGGTATTTTCAGATTTCAGCTGCTGGTCGGCAAGAAATATTTACCAGCTCCTGCAGATTTATAAAGATGCCACGGAGATGCCTGGAGACTAACAATCAGAAAATACAGCAGCAAAACAACACTATTTTTCAAGGTTAAATGCTCAGAATGCTAAAAAGAAATTGTCCATAAAGCAAAATAGGGATTCCGAAGCAGGCAGCCTGTACCCTGGACAAAGAAAGGAGCCGGAGGTTTAAAATAAGATTTCACAGCTTCACAATAATTATGAATTTAATAAGGGGAGCTTTATTTTTAATTTAGTTTCAGTCTGGCAGCCAGTCTCCTCCCTCCCGCCCCCTCTCCGCAGCATGGTAATATTCTTTAATGTGGTCCTAAGGCGAGGTCACAGTGAGAGCTGGGAAGGGCCCCCAGCCATAAGACTTCCTGATGAAGAAGTATTTAGACAGATAATGTTCCTACATCTCTGCAGGCAGATGGGACTAACTCCCACCGGCTTTATTCCCTCCTGGCAGTCAGAAATGTCTCTTGCTGTGTAGGAAGACAGTAGGCACTGAAAATTCTAAGATGGGAAGATTCTTTTCCCCTGATAGAACCCCAAGCTTTGTCTACTGTTGTCCATGAACAGAATAATAAAACTCAGCCAAGGCCACCAAGAATCATAGACTCTGTCCAACACCATCTCCAATGCTTCCTTACAAAGTGCCTTTCCATGGATTACCTTTCAGTATGAGCTGTTTTCCAGGGCTGTACATTCATTTGTTGTTCATTCATTCTACAAATATTCATGGAAGGTCTATTGTTTGAGGTGCTCTTTTTCTTTTTTTTTTTTTTTTTTTTTGAGACAGAGTCTCACTCTGTTGCCCAGGCTAGAGTGCCGTGGCATCAGCTTAGCTCACAGCAACCTCAGACTCCTGGGCTCAAGCAATCCTCCTGCCTCAGCCTTCCGAGTAGCTGGGACTACAGGCATGTGCCACCATGCCCGGCGAAATTTTTCTGTATATTTTTAGTTGTCCAGCTAATTTCTTTCTATTTTTAGTAGAGACGGGGTCTCACTCTTGCTCAGGCTGGTCTTGAACTCCTGATCTCAATCAATCTTCCTGCCTCAGCCTCCCAGAGTACTAGGATTCCAGGTGTGAGCCACCACACCCAGCTCCATTACTCTAGTTTCTTACCCTAATGTCTTTGAGGCTCATCCACATCATAGCATATATATTACATTTTTTATGGCTGAATAATATTCCATTGTATGTATATACCACAATTGTTTATCCCTTCACGCATTGAGGAACATTTGAGTTATTTCCACATTTTGGCTGTTGTAAATCATACTACTAGGATCATTCATGTACAAGTATTTGAGCACTGTTTTCATTTCTCTGGGGCATATGCTTAGGAATGGAATTGTTGGGTCAGATGGGTAAGGATCAAAAATATTTTTTGGTCTTGTTACTTTTGTTATTGGAAGTAACCTTTTTATACATCTGCAGTTTCTTCAAGACTGTTAGTTTCCCCAAGACAGGGGAAATAGCTTCTTCCTTGAATAGCTTTGGCTTCAACCAAACAGGAGGAACTCAAAAGCAAAATGGTGGTTCCTAGTGATATATAATATACACAAGTTATGTTGGACCAAAAGGAGATGAATCAGTCACTATGGATTCCTACAAAATGGTAGGAATGAGACTAATAATACTGGTTTGCAGAAAAGATGCTATCTTGAAAGATTGCTGGGAGAAATCCATTAAATGACACATGACAGAAGTACAAGACATGTGCCTTCCTCTAACTCTGTTATCATTCTTTTGTCTTTGTCAGGTGGATAAATGGCCACCTGAATTCCCTTGTAGACCTACGATTTAGTTATTCAGAGTTTGTTATCCACCTAATCTGTAATCCCTCCTGGAGATATTTATTTTCAGCACCCAGGACAGCACCCAGCACATGCCTGTCACTCAGGCAATAATTGTTGAAAGAATGAACAAATGGTCATCTACTTATGTCCATTGCTAGACCAAAAGGCCTTTACATTTCATATCATGTCTATTATTTATTGGGGAGGGGCCCATGTGAAATTTCCTGTATGAGTTTGGGGAATGCTGAGAGGTTTTATTTTTGGTGTTTAATCTTACACTGTTATTCCCACAGGGGCCACAGGACTGGTCCATCTTAAGGAATATAAAAAAGCAGTGTTCAGATTTCAGGTTGCTCATAAATCTGCCTCCTGCATTACCATTTTTTATCTGCTTCCTTCTGCTTCCCCTGGGTTCAAAGGAAGTGCTTTACCTTAGAAATGATTCACTGCTCCTGGGCCATTGTGGGCTTTGAAAGCCACACAATAGGAGTTCCATTTCAAATCCCCCCATTTATAATCATGGGAGAAAGCTGGGTGTTGTCTTGGGGGTTATCGATGATTTCACAAAACTCAACCTTTGCTCCTCACGTGTCCATTTTTCAAAAACGTACTGCTCCAAATCTCTGGAAGTCATCGCCCCCGAGGAAACATTTATCTTTGGTTTGACATCTTTTGCACCGTATACCTTTTCAATTCTCCTTTCTCGCCTAGGACGAATGGCTGTGTGGGGTTTACAATGAAGAGTTACATCTTGCAGTATGTAAGTGTGTGACCCTATCCTCTTCCCTGCCCCCTCCCCTGTGCCTCTGAATCAGAAGATGGAGAAATAACCAACCCAGACAAGTGGGCTTGGGTGATATTAGGGGTTGAATTGTGTCTGCCTTGAATTCTTATGGTGAAGTCCTAACCCCCAGTACTTTGGAATGTGACCTTATTTGGAAATAGGTTTGTTGCAGATGTAATTAGTAAAGATGGGGTCACACTGGAATAAGGTGGACCTTATTCCAACATGACTGATGTCCTTACTAAAAAGGGAAATTTGGAGCAGACATACACAAAGGGAGAACAGCGTGAGAAGATGAAGGCAGGGGTCTACAAGCCAACAAGTACCAAAGACGGCCAGCAAACCCCCAGAAACCAGGAGAGAGACATGGAACAGATTTTCCCTCACAGTCCTCAGAAGGAACCTCCCCTGCCAACACCTTGATCTCGAATTTGCAGCCTCTAGAACTGTGAGACAACACGTTTCTGTTAAGTCATCCAATTTTTGGTCTTTTTTTTTTTTTTTTTACGGCAGCCCTAGGAAACTAATACAGGTGATATGCGTATGATGTTTGTCTAAGGGCCTGTATTTACTTGAGAGGTGATATAGCGTAGTAGTTAAGTACTTGGGTTTTCGGAACCCAGTTGGGTAATCTGGGAAAATACTTCCAATTTCTTCAAAATAAAATAAAGACTAATGTAGATTTAGACTTGATAGTACTTTCATGAGGATTCAATGAGATAATTTATTTCTAAGCACTAAGCCAAATATCTGGCACATAGGAAAACACTTGATGGATGGGAGTTATTATGATGGTTATTATTAGGAATAATTGGCAATATTTACTGAGCCCAAAAGAGACCTTTACTACCTATCATTTAAAAATTTCTCTCTGGACTCCACTTAGTCAGTGATTGAAATTTCCTCTCTCTCTGACCTCTGCGCTGTAGGCTAAGGGTCTAGGGCTCTATTCCACCTTAAGCCCTTTTCAGGGACTTAATCTCTCTGTCTGTGAAATGAGACTTGTTATGTAATTGACACACAGGACGATTCACATACCATTTACACTAGTGAAAGTAAGATGGTCCTAAAAGCTGAGTGAGAATTTGAAGTGACCAGAACAGTTAAAAGGATCACTAATTCATTCATACTAAAAAAAAAAACCCACATATTTATTGAAAGGCAGTAGGCTAGGCACAGGATCTGACTCACAGTGGGTTGTTTCTCAATATTTCCTGTGGGCAGGGGAAGGGATGTAGCATAACAATTCCACAATATCTACGACTTATTGAAATGTATGCCAAGTGTTGGGCTAAATTGTCTTAGTACAATTATCCTTTAAAATTCTGCAAGGTTAGATGGTCCTATCATGCCCATTTTACAGATGAGAAAACTGAGGCACAGAGTGACTAAGTAACTTGTCCAAGGCCATGGCTGGTTACTGGCAGAATCAGGAATTTAAACCATATCCCTCAGACTCCAGATCCAGCACTCTTAACTCTTGTGAGCCACTGCCTCAGTGGCACCAGGAATCCAGTGTCCTCAGGTATATATTTGAAATAGACTGTGAATGAGACAGAGGAAACCAGGTTATAGACTCAGATGCTGGCGTGCAAAACAAACAATCAAAACAAACAAACAAACAAAAAAACAAAACAAAAATCAACCCTCCCCCAACCCAAAATACAAAAACCTGCCATGAATTGATTACTGGAGTAAAATAAGCATTCTCCCAATGTTTAAATTCAGAGGCTGAACTTGAGATTTGTTTCTAATTTTGCAATTGTCTTGAAGCTGTTAATCTGCCAGGCATATGGTGCAGGTGGATTTTGCCAAGTTTTTCCTCAGAAGCATTTTATTATGATGATAATCACAAGCGTGATCCCAATCCTTTTATCCTGTTTCCTCTCGGTCGTTTCCTGTGATAAGTGGTAGTTCTGTAGTTTGCCAACCTCCTCAATCCTCATTTGTTTAGGGAGAGAATAGTAGCTAGTGATGCTAAGGAGACCATGGGCTGCAAATGAAATTTTGATAATGGAATTCTTTATACCGTCTCTGCTCCCCAAGGCATCCTCTATTGAAGCAGTTCAATTGAATATAATTATTAACATAAGTAATAATAATTAGCATTGTTTCCTGCATCAGTTGTTATTCATGGAAAACTGCTGGCTCTCTTCCATCTATTGGCCTCAGTTGAAAAAGGAAAATAGATTCCCATTTTATGTTTTATCTCCCTGTCATGTTCCCTTTGCTCCAATCCTTCTAAGCCTAGCAGCTGGACCCTTATGATGATCCTTATTGAACTTTTTTTTTTTTTTTTTTTGGAAAATAAATGTTTCTTGTTCCAATTTGAAAGGGGAGCCTTTCAGAGGTGGAAAGCCCCCAGTAGGCCAACTTTTCTAGAGAAGTTGTCTTGAGGCTCTATTTGTGCATTTGTGTAAGCCATCTAAGATGTTGTGCAAAACCTCTCCTGGGTTCTAGTGTCTCTCTCCCCCCACCCATCATCGGGACACACTGGGAGTCATGGCTGAACATACCAGTCATGGCTGTTTTGTGCTACACAGCAGGATTGAGCAGTTGTGACCGTGACCACGTGGGCTGCAAAGTCTCAAATGTTTACCCTCTGGATCTTTCCAAAAACATTTTTGCCGACTCCTGGCCTAGAATGTCACTCCCAACACATTCATTCCTTTAACAGAAATTTATGGGGCACCTAATATGCACTAGGGACTCTTCTAGAGATCCCTAGAAGAGCTGGGAGGTGGACAAAGTCCTTCCACTCCGGAGCCTTATGGTCAAGTGGAGGGCGGGAGTAGGAAGCAAGCCAATGACCGAGCCAACAGGAGGACTGTGGATTGCTCAGGTGCCCAATTGGTACAATGATATTAAAAAAGGCTGATGTGCTGGAGGGTGGCTTAAGTGTCCCCTGCTTCAGAAGGGGACATCAGGGACTAAGATGTGATTGAGAAGAAGGATCTATTCATAGTGTAGGGGAAGGAGACTAAATGTGCTTGTCCCGTCCTGGGAACACAGGGAAGATGGATGTAGTCGGAGTGGAGCGAGATCGGAGGATAATGGTCCGAGCTGGTGGGGAGGCGGGTGGGGCCGGGCTGGGCTGATCTGGGGAGATTTTGAGAGAGGAGTTTTGACTTTACTCCTGGTGTGAGCAGAGGCCAGTAAAGGGTTTTCAACAGGGGAGTGATATGATCATCTTAACAGGTTTGCTGTTGAAAAAGATGGTGGTACTCTTTGACCATTGGCTGTGTTAAGTGGTTTTCGAGACTCAGAGATGGCTTGTATTGTTATATTAAGAGAAGTTTGACGGCAGCCAACCTGGTAATGGATGTTCTGTCTCAGGTGCCATAAACGGGACCATACATCAAACACATTGACTTTCTACTTCTGAGACCCCAAAAGCAGCACAACCTTAACCCTCAGCGGCCCCACAAAAGGTGGGCCAGACACCATTTATTGGGGTTATGGAGCAGCTGTCTAAATCCTGCCCAGGTTCCTTTCAGGCAGAGAGCCTCAGGGATGCCTTGCTCCCGCTAACATTTCAGAACCGGGAAAGACTTACTGGAGATGAAAGGTGAGCCTGATTTCTTGGCACCTGCATCTGGGCTGTTGTTTTGATTTTCGGAATAATTCTTGGAGGAGGGGGAAAAGAGGCAGGTGGGCACTCCGTTTTCACTTCTCATTCATTTTTTCTGCTCTTGGAAGAAAGGAAGGAAGGAAGGAAGCCGGCTAATGTCTACTGAACGGCAATCCAGGGCTGGCTAGCTGTGGTCACAAGTTACCCAATTTCATTCGTTCATTCATTCATTCATTTTATAAGAAATGTTCATTGAGTTATCTTTATATGCCAGACACTTTTGTGGGCCCGTCTTCTCTTGGAGCTGATCTGACAAGGAACATAGACATTAAATAGGTAAATATGGTACAAATCAAATGGCTAGGTCCTAGGACAAAATGCCAAGCTGAGTAATGGGATGTAGAGAGTGTGGACTATTTTATGGGGGAACAGGGTGCTGATCAGGGAAGATTTGTTTGAGAAAGTGATATTTGAGCAGAGAATTAAAGGAAATAGGGAGAGAGGCATCAAACTTCCTGTGGATGTAGGATGTTGTTATCCCTTCTTAGAGAAGAGGCTGCTGAGGGTTGGAGGAATTAAGTGACTCTCCCCAGGTCTGAGGATAGTGGCAGTAGTCACAGTAGCAGTAGCAGTAGTGGGAAATAAATTTTAGTAAGTGTTTTCTCTATATCAGACACTGGATTAAACATTTTATTTGTCTCATCTCATTTAAGTCTCACAACAAATCTATAAGGTAAGTATCATTATTGTTATTTCCATTTTATACATGATACTCAGGATCAGAGAGGTTATGTAACTCAGCGAAGGTCACACAGCTAATAAGAGAGAAGCTGAGATTCAAACCCAGGCTCATCAGTCTCCAGGGCACTATAGCCACTTCCTAGCCTATAGCAGAGAAAGCTGAGATTTAAAGTGAAGTCTCTATCTCAAAACCCCTCTTCTCCAATAGGCCAGTGCTATTCCTGACTTTCAGTGGAGAGCCCAGCCCTTCGATTAACCCCTGGCATAGGGCCAGTTAGGTGGGTGTAAAGGGCTTCCTAGATAACGGAATAGTCGTGCATCTGGACTTGTGTCCACAGGCCATTACAAGTCCCACCAACTCAGATTTGCAGAGAACTCCCTGTGACCAGTTATTATGAGCCAAGACCTTGGGTGTCCAACGAAAGTTCATAAGGACCTACACTTTTCTTGAAAGAAATGGGCTATGCAGCTCCATTGGCTCCAGATTTAGTGAAAAGACTACGCACATGTGATATAGTTATATGAATGTGTATGTGCCTCTTAGCAAGAATGTAGCTGATCTGCTAGATTACAAGCTAGTGTACTTGGAGCATTCATTCATTCATTCATTCTGCACTGTGTCTGGTAACGTGTTACATTCTGAGGCTACAGCAATGGACAGGAAGGCAATGTCCCTGTCTTCATGGAGAATACATTACACAAGGGAGGATGGGGTAAGTGGGGAGTGGTGTGTTAAAAAGACAAAATAAAACAAATGCATAAGGTAGTCCCGGATAGTGAGGGTGCCCTGAGACAATGGCACGGAGAGAGACTGAGGTATCTACTTATATTGGGTACTCAGTGGAGGCCCCTCAGAGCAGCGCCAGCTGAACAGAATGCTGGCGAGGACCACCCACGCACAGTTTCAGGTGGAGGAAACATCTCAGTAGCAGACAGAAGACTGGCCCTGGAGGTACGTGGCCTTAAGGACAGTGATAATTAGGTGGTTACCCAAGTATTTTGCTGAGACTTGCAAACATGAAACAAGGGGAATGCAAGCATGAAAAAGAATATGAGATTTCAAGTCTGTGACCTCTAAAAGTGGCCGGCTCTTTATAACTCACAAGTTGCGGAAAAGTCTGCCCTAGCAGTCTTTTCTAGAACGTCTGAAGAGTTTGGTCCAAGAGAAGAATTACCTAACAGAGAAGATTTAAAAAATATACCTCAAAAGCAATTTTAAGATAGGAAAGCCTAAACGTATGTGGAAGTAGAGAGAGCAGTACAATGAATTCTTAGGTACTCAGCACCTAGCTTCGACAACAGTCAGCTCATACCTAGTTTTGTTTTGCTTATACCTCTGCCTATTCCCCCACCCACATTATTTTGAAGCCAAGTCCAGTCCCTAAAATTTCACCTGTAAATATTACAATATGCACCTCAAAAAGATAACATAGGCACAATATCATTAGTGCACTTACATTAATCATAATTCCTTAGAACGTCAAATATCCACTCACTGTTCGAATTTCTTACGGTTCAATAATTTTTTTTACAGTTTCTTTAATTGGCTTAGGTGTCTTTTAATCTATAGGTTTCCCCTTTTTTTCTTTTATTGTTGGAAAAATGGCTTATTCATCTTATAGAGCCTTGATGCCCGAAATGTGGTCAGTGGACCAGGAGTATCAGCATCACCTGGGACCTCATTAGAGATGCAGAATCCTTGGCCCCAGCCCAGGCCTACTGGGCTAGAATCTGCATTTTGACAAGATCCCCAGGTGTGTTGTGTGCACATTAAGGTGTGAGGAGCACTGCTGTAGAGTTTCCCACAGTCTAGATATTTCTGATTGCATCTCTGTGTTGTCATTTAGTATGTTCCTCTCTCTTCCATATTTCCAGTACGTTGGTAGTTGGATCTAGAAGTTTTTATCAGATTTAGGTCTGATTTTTTTTGGGGGGGGCGAGATTACTTCATAGTGGTGTGTTTGTCCATCAGAAAGTACCTGATGTCAGGGTATCTCTTACTTTGTGACGTTAGCTGCTCTATGATTAATGCCTGGATCTGTGAGTTCATTAGAGATTGCAAAACAGAGCAGGGCTTTGATCTGAATAGATCTAGTTTGTTTTGGAAGTGGTTAATTCTCTAACTTTTAGTTGCCATTTCTATAACATTAATAATATATAGCACCAATTATGTGCTAGGAACTGTTCTAAGGGTCTTACACAAATGAACTCATTTATTGATCCTCACAAAACCCTCTAAAATAGTTTATTAGTTTTCTGTTGCTGCTGTAACCAATCGCCACAAATTTAGTGGCTTAACCCAACACGAATTTATTTTATCTTATAGTTCTGGTGGCCGGAAATCCAAAATGGGTCTCAGTTGGCTAATGTCAAGGTGTTGGCAGGGCTGCATTCTTTCTGGAGGTCATGAGGGAGAATCTTGCCTTTTCCAAATTCTAGCGACCCCCTGCACTCCTTGGCTTGTGGCCCCTTCCTCCATCTTCAATGCCAGCAGCGTAGCATCTTCAAATCTCTCTCTGGCCCTCTTCTTCCTCCCTCTTCCACACTTGAATACTCTTTAGGATACATCGGATTCATCTGGCTAATCTCCCAGTTTTAAGATCAACCTTTATTCCATCTGCAAACTTGGTTCCCTTTTGCTATAGGACCTCACACATCCACAAGGTTCCAGAATTATAATGGAACGCAGACATCTCTGAAGGGCCATTATTCCGCCTACTACAATTAGGCTCAGTGGTTCCTGTTTTACAGATGAGGAAACTGAGATACATCGATCGAGGTGAAATAATTTACCCAAGGTCACACAGATCCTAACTGGTGGAGCTTGGATAAAACATGAAGAGTCTGGCTCCACAGTCCACACTTTGAACCCAACAGATGTGAGATCACTTTAATTGTTTGTGCTCAACACCAAATTTTCTCTGAGACCTTGATCTTGCCAACCAGCATATGTTTTTAGGAACATTGAATCCTGAGATTATCAAGGGATTTCTGTACACAACTGTTAACCAGTGAATGAACTCCTCTCTAGGATGGTAAATTAGTATTTGCCTCCTAAAAGGTGGCAACAATAGGTTTGTCCTTGGTTTAGTCTGTTTCTCTTTAGACCCAGTCAGTTACTCATCGAGTTAACCCAAGGGTGGGTCCTAATCTTTTTTTGGTACTATGAACCCCTTGGCATCTGGCACAGTCTGTAGCCTCCTTTACAGAACAATATTCCAATGCAAAACATAAAGTGCATAGATTACAAAGGAAGCCAATTATATTAAAATATGGTTATCAAAATATTAAAAACCCACCCAATTGGTGTCATAGTAATATGTGTTTATTAATGCATTAAGTAACAAGATTTAGTGATGGGTCTAATAACTATTTAATTTCAATTAATGATGCTTGTGCACAATATAATAAGACATCTACAACAATTGCAATGAGATATGAAAATATCTGTGATTTACATTGGTGACAAAAAACTCACAGATACTGCAAATACTACTGTGGTTTGTTGCCTCTGTTTCTAATGGAAGGGAATGCTAGATTTCAGTTAGTGATTAGAGAAAAGATGGATGTGCTGTTTTCCCATGCAAGTTCACAGATCCTCTGAAGTCTGCTCACAAACCTCAAGTCAGCAGCCCTGGGCTAGTACCTCGTTGGTCTGTGCTGCTTATTTAGGGTTTATTTATGTTAATTTAATAGAATTCAACAAATATATGTTGAGACTCCACTATGGGCAAGGCATGTGCTAGGTACTTGGAGTAGAGCCCCGAACACAACTATCTGTGGCAGCATCATCATTTTGCATTCTCACCAACAGTGCACAAAGGTTCCAATTTCTCTGCATCCTCACCAACACTTGTTATTTTATGTTCTTTTCATAGTGGCCATCCTAATGGCTGCGAGGTGATATAGGATGAAGATATTTAAATGTAATATTAAGTAAATAATAATAGAGGCGCTACATAGAAATGGCAAAAATGAAGATGCACCAATGCATGAAGTTTGGGGAACTCTTGATCAGACAACCTCTAGAACGGCTCAAAGTGTAGTCTGTGGTCAGTATTGGTTGGAGAATGGTTCCTTGTCTGAGACCAAATAATACAGAAATTGAGAGTACATGTTTAGAAGCTTTGATAGCAATTTGTGTACGTTGATTTTGTAACCTGAGATTTTGCTGAATTTATTTATCAATTCCAGGACTCTCTTGGCAGAATCTTTGGGGCTTTCTAGGTATAAGATCATATCGTCAGCAAAGAGTGAAAGTTTGACTTCTTTTTTCCCCATTTGGATGCCCTTGATTTCCTTCTCTTGCCTAATTGCTCTGGCTAGGACTTCCAGCACTATGCTGAACAGAAGTGGTGACAGTGGGCAACCTTGTCTGGTTCCAGTTCTAAGTGGGAATGCTTTCAATTTTTCCCCATTCAGTATGATGTTGGCTGTGGGTTTGTTGTATATGGCATTTATAATATTGAAGTATGTTCTATCTACGTCTATTTTGTTGAGAGTTCTTATCATAAAAGGGTGCTGAATTTTGTCAAATGCTTTTTCTGCATCTATCGAGAGGATCATATGGTCTTTGTTTTGCTTCTATTTATGCGGTGAATCACATTTAGATTTGTGTATGTTGAACCATCCTTGCATCCCTGGGATAAAGCCTATTTGATCATGGTGGATTATTTTTTTGATTTGCACCTGAATTTGGTTTGCTAGGATTTTACTGAGAATTTTTGTTATCTATATTCATAAGGGATATTGGTCTGTAGTTTTCTTTTTTTTTTGTTGTGTCCTTTCCTGGCTTTGTTATCAAGGAGATATTGGCTTAGCTGTGATAGCAGTTTGACATTGCTGCAACATCCAAGCGCATAACCATTATTCTGACAATTCATTTTTATTATATTTTATGAAAGTATTGGCCACAATGAATTGGAAAGCAAAAGAAATGAAACAATTGGCCCTTGGCCATAGTTTGAGAAGCTCTAAAGTTCCATTCAGCTTTGGCATTTGAACTACTGAACTTATTTTGGCCTTGGATTTTCTATCTGTAAAATGGGGATGAGAAAAGGAAAACCCAGCCCTGACACCGTCAGCTGGTAGCTGGCCTGGTACTAGCAGCCTAGGCTGTGGTATCCCCTGCTTAAGCAATTTCATGGAACAACCACATTGGAAGATGTCATGCTGACTGTGATGAAACAAGACAAAAATAAGAGCACTCTGTAATGAGTCACATCTGAGCACAAAAGTAACAGCAGGTGCAAACCACACAAATGAGCAGACATCCCCTTCTTCCAACTGATATGAGTAGCTGCCACTTCTTTACCAATAACAGCGTTAGCCTCACTCTGTTCTTCCTGCCTCCTACATAAAAATTAGGAGGATGCCCACAGAATTATCGCTGTTTTCTGACAGCATGCAATCCAGAGCAATCCTGAATCCTAAAGCAAGCCCCTCCTAATGCCCTCTTCCTAAGACATGCCCCAGCTCCTCGTGGTGTGTGTCCTTGCTTGTTGCAACAAGGCACTAAACTCATCTTTGTTTGACTACAGGTGTGTTTCTGGTGGCTTCTGGCCGGTCAGTGTGAACGAGATATTAATAATAGGTGGCTATAGATTAAATGAGTTAATGCACAAACAGTGCTTAGAATGATGCCTGGCTCCAAGTAAGGCTCACATAAATGTTAGCTATTGTTATTATTATGTCTCTCATAGTGACTAGGACCACTTCTTGCCATAAAAGGACCCCAGTCTTGTGGTACACTGTGCGTGGTGGGTGACACCACACAAAGGTTTGAATCCCCAGGAGGTGTGGATAATGGGGCCATCTTGAAGGTTGGCTACCGCAGATGGGCTCATTGTTCCTCCAGATGCCCTCTAGTTTTTCCCTCTAGACTTCAACTTGAATTCAGTCCAAGAAGACGTCTCCATTCTCTCTGAGTGAAGTCTGAGAGACAACTAAACAAGAAATGGGTGTGAGTATGGCCGGAGTGGGGCAGGACCTAAAGATGTGGGAGAAGCAGAAGTTTTATTGTTTGTTGACTTTTGTCAAGGCCTCTGCAGGGCCAGGCCCCCTGGGAGACTCTGCAGTCAGCTGCACTTCCAGAGAGGAAGGATGCCCTCTCTCTCTTCCTCTCTTTCTCTCCCTCTCTCTCTCTCTCCCCTCCCCTTCCACTCCTCCCAGCAAAGCCCTGCATGTCTGTGACTGACAGTGACGGATTGTCTTATCAAAACATGGGCCTGGGACCGCACTGCGATTGGTCGTGCAGAAGCATCGTGGGGCTGGAGAATGCTCTGAGAGAAATGATTATAAGGCATTTTAAGAACAGCAAGCTGAATGCTACTCACAGCTGGCAGTTCTTGTTTATGACAAGTAATAATTGCCTCAGGTGCAAAGGAAAGGGGGTGAGGTGGGGGGGCTCAGTGAGTTTATTTTGAGAGGAGGCTCAGGGGACAGGGGTCGGGCTTAGGAACGTGTGAATGGGAGCAACTTGGCTTGGGGATCTCAGGCTGACTTGATCGGGGGCCGAAGGAGCATCGTGGGTGATCATACGTTTCCTTCTGGGCCCCTGGGAATACCTCCTACCACCCAACGGCGCAGAAATGGGGTGACTTGTAATTGTGGGCAGGCCCCGATGTTCTGAGCAAACTAACCCGAAGCAGCAGCCGTCCTGCCTTTGGGCCCAGCCCCTGTGATCGTGACACAAGGTTTTTTGTGCTAGGGTGCCCTGGAGCGACCACACTCCTGGCTGGACACTTGCTACCCAAAGTGTGGGTCTTGGGCCAGCAGCGTCGGCACCACCTGGGAGCTCGGGAGAAAGGCAGGAGCTGCTGAATCACTGCATTTTGACAAGATCGTTCATGTGCACATTAAAGTTGGAGGGCCCTGCCCCAAAGGCAGGATGTGTACAGGAGGGATGACCCTTTGGTTCTTTCCTTCTGGATGGAGGTTCTCAACCTTGGCAGCACCTTTGAATCACCTGGGAGCTTTTAAAAATCCCTGTGCCCTGGGCATCTCCCGGGGATGGGTGGAGTCAGGATCTCTGGGGCTGGACGCGGGCACCAGCTTTGCAGCTGCCCAGGCGATTCCAGTGCACAGCTGGCTGCATTTCCTCTGGAGCCCAACAGCATAACTGGACTGGACACTGTGCCTCCTGCTCCAGGAGAGGATGAGGGAGCAGCAGTGTGTCTGGGCCTTGCTTTTTCCTGCGGAGTTTCTCTGCTGCTCCTTCTAACATTCTGCCTGAAGAAAACCATCTCCCCCAGGAATCTCATTCTCACTTGGCTAAACACATTTCCTCTGCTCAAAAGAAAAAGACAGGTATATCATTAGAATTTTTTTTTTAGCTTCAGGCAACCTACTCTGGGCAAACTTAAACAAAAAGAGAATTAATGGAAAGAAATGAGAGAAATAGTAACAGTAGTCATCTTCTTTTTACTGAGGCTTTATGTGTGCCAGGTGTTGCCCTAAACCCTTTAGGTGTACTCAATCTTTCAATTCTCAAACAACTCTGTGCATTGTGTCTTATTGTCTCTGGTTTGTCTATGAGGAAACTGAGCCCTGGTGACATTATATGACTTGCCCATAGTTACATGTGTAGGGACAGACCCAGGATTTGAAGCAAATGACTCTGGTTTCAATGTTTAAAAGTACTTAACTTTTACATGCTAATACTGCTCATCTGTAAGAAAAATATCTTCCAACTAGGCCTGCCAGGTAGAAACAGGAAACACCTGGTAGGTCAGGGCTGCTGGGTAACAGGAACTCCTCACCTAACTCATCAGAGTGCAGGAAGGAGGGAGCCCGGCCATTCTCAGTCTTGCCCGCTCTCTGTTTGAGATTCGGATTCCAGGAGGGAGCATAGGTCTCTCCCTTTGCTCTGGGCAGCTTGATTTCCAGCTCCCACAGACGGGCTTCAGCAGGGAGAACAGAAAATGCAAACTGGTAAGTGGCTGCAATGTTTCAGGGTGATGGGACTCCTCTGTATCTCGATTCTCGTGCTGCGGGGGCCGTACCACTGTGCACCACAAAGAGTGAATTTAACTGCATGTAAACTAAAAAAAGAAAACAGGCACTGCTATGGAAAGGAGAAGCTGGAGTGGATGTTGGGTAGTCAAAAGCCAGTTGTTTTTGGAGTTGGGGGTGCTGGTTGCAGAGGGAGCTCATTTTCTTTACCTGATCTGTGTATATTTGCTGATACTCCACAAGGACGTGGGATTTCTCCTAGACTTTGCATTGCCCCGTTTCCCCTTTTACTAGTTGACGTTTGTTCTATGAGGGTATCTTGGCTCAGGAAGGCCGACGCACATTCTGGGAAGACTTTTGTGGAGTGGGGACCAAGCCCTGTGGCAGATACGATAAAGGACTCTGTCCCAGTCCTGAACCAGTCACCTCAGAGTGACATGATGGGATGGAGAACTTTCAAGTTGGACCAAGCTGAGTATAAAACCAGGAGCTGCCACTCAGTAGCTGTGACCTCTGGCAAGATGCTGTGCCCCCCTGAGAAGGGTGACACCTGCTCGACCTGCCTTGTCGAACTGTCTGTTGCCAGGGAGCAAGAGGATTAAGATGTGTAATGTGCGCTGCATGGGGCTTGGCACATTAGAGTCAGTGCTGAATAAAGGCTATTAGTATCGTGTTGGCCAATTATTTTATTTTATATGATTTTAAAGGTAGGCTTTGAAGTGATATCTGGGAAGAATATGGTTGGGAGATTTTTATTTTTTTAAATTAAAAAAATTTAATAGATTTAGGGGTACAAGTTGAATTCCATTACATGTATATATTGCCTAGTGGTGGAGTCTGGGCTTTTGGTGTACCTGTCACCTGAGCAGTGTACCTTGTTCCCCATAGGTAATTTTCTACCCCTCACCCCCTCCTACCTTCCCCCTTTTGAGTCTTCAATGTCCATTATATTAATACCACTCTGTGTGTCCTTGTGTAGCTACAGTTTAGCTCCCAATTATAAGAGAGAAAGTGTGGCATTTATTTTTCTGTTCCTGAGTTACTTCATTTGGGATAATGGCCTCCAGTTTCATTCAAGTTTCTGCAAAATACATTATTTCATTCTTTCTTATCACGGAGTAGTACTCCATGTATGTGTCTATATACACACACACACACACACACACCACAATTTCTTTATCCACTCATCAGTTTATGGACACCTAGGTTGATTCTATATCTTTGCTATTGTGAATTATGCTGTGATCAACATTTAGGTGCAGGTGTCTTTTTAAAAAAATGACTTTTTCTTTGGGTAGATATCCAGTAGTGGGATTGCTGGATTGAATGGCAGGTCTTTTAGTTCCTTGAGGAATCTCCATACTACTTTTCACAGTGGTTGTACTAGTTTACATTCCCATTAACAGTGTATAAGCATTCCCTTTTCACCACAACTGCACCAACATCTATTGCTTTTTGACTTTTTTTTTTTTTTTTTTTTTTTTGAGACAGAGTCTTGCTATGTCACCCAGGCTAGAGTGCAGTGGTGTCATCATAGCTCACTGCAACCTCAAACTCCTGGGCTCAGGAGAGCCTCCTGCCTCAGCCTCCCAAGTAGCTGGGACTATAGGTGCACGCCATGACGCTGGGCTAATTTTTCTGTTTTTATTAGAGATGGGGGTCTCACTCTTGCTTAGGCTGGTCTTGAACTCCTGATCTCAAGTGATCCTCCCACCTTGGCCTCCCAGAGTGCTAAGATTACAGGCATGAGTCACTGCACCTGGTCTGTTTTTTGACTTTTTAATAATGGCAATTCTGACAGGGGTAAGGTGGTATCTCATTGTGGTTTTAATTTGCATTTCCCTGATAATTAGTGATGTTGAACATTTTTTCATATGTTTGTGGCCATTTGTCTATCTTGTTTTGAGAAGAGTCTGTTCATGTCTTTTGCCCACTTTTTGATGGGGTTATTTGCTTTTTTTCATGCTGATTTGTTTGAGTACTTGTAGATGGTATATATTAGCCCTTTGTCAGATGTATAGTTTGCAAATACTTTCTCCTGTTCTGTAGATTGTCTATTTAGTCTGTTGATTATTTAATTTGCTGTGTAGAAACTTTCTAGTATAATTAAGTCCCATTTATTTATTTTTGTTGTATTTGCTGTTGGAGTATTACTCGTAAATCCTTTGCCTAGGCCAATGTCTAGAAGAGTTTTTCCTACCTGTTCTTCTAGAATTTGTATGGTTTCAGGTCTTACATTTAAGTCTTTAATCTATCTTGAGTTAATTTTTGTATATGGCGAGAGATAGGGATCCAGTTTCATTCTTCTGCATGTGGTTATCCAGTTTTCCCAGCACCATTTGTTGAACAGGGCATCCTTTCCCTGGTGTATGTTTTTGTCTGCTTTGTCAAAAATCAGTTGGTCATAGCAATATGGTTTTATTTCTGGGTTTTCTATCCTGTTACACTGGTCTGTGTGTCTACCTTTATACCAGTGCCATGATGTTTTGGTTACTATAGCCTTGTCGTATAATTTGAAGTAAGACAAAGTGATGTTTCCACCTATGTTCTGTTTACTTAGGATTGCTTTGGCTATTTGGGCTCTTTTTGGTTCCATATGAATTTTAGGATTGTTTTTTCTAATTCTGTGAAAAATGACATTGGTATTTTGATAGGAATTACATTGAATCTGTAGATTGCTCTGGACAGTATGATCATTTTAATGATATTGATTCTTCCAATCCATCAGCATGGTATATTTTTGCATTTGTTTGTGTTATCTACTATTTCTTTCATCAGTGTTTTGTAGTTTCCTGTGTAGAGATCTTTCACCTCTTTGGTTAAATGTATTCATAGGTATTTTATTTTATTTTTGTGGCTACTGTAAATGGGATTGAGTTCTTGATTTGGTTCTTAGCTTGGTTGTTATTGGTGTATAGAAATGCTGCTGATTTTTGTATGTTGATTTTGTATCCTGAGACTTTACTGAATTCATTTATCATATCTGAAAATAGATCTACCATTCCATCCAGCAATCCCACTACTGGGTATCTACCCAAAGGAAAAGAATCATTATATTGAAAAGCTACCTGCACTTGTAGGTTTATCACAGCATTATTCACAATAGCAACATAAATGTCCATTGACAGATGATAAGATAAAGAAAATGTATGTATATATACACCATGGAATATTACTCAGCCATAAAAACAATGAAATCATGTCTATTGCAGCAACATGGATGGAACTGGAGGCCATTATCTTAAGTGAAATAATTTAGAAAGTCAAATACCACATATTCTCTCTTGTAAGTGGAAGCTAAATAATGTGTACACAGGGACATAGAAAGTGGAATAATAGACATCGGAGACTCGAGAGGGTGCGAAGGTAGAGTGGGATGAGAAATTACCTAATGGATACTACATATGCCAAAGGGGTGATGGTTACACAGAAAGCTCAGGCTTCACCACTACGCAGTATATCTGTGAAACAAAACTGCACTTATATCACCTAAATCTACTAAAAGAAAACTATAGTAACAAACAGTGATATGCTATGAGGCAAAAGTACCGTGACAACCAAGAGCAGATCTGAATAAGACAGAGGACCTCAAGACACAGGATTTCAGCTCTGATCTGAAGGAGCAGTGGGAGGGGAGAGCATTTAGCAGAGGGAGCAGCATGTGCAAAGATCCTGTGGCCAGGGTGGAGGAACTGAAAGAAAGTCAGTGTGGTTGGAGGGTAGTGAGTGAGGGAGAGTAGATGTGGACCCCCTTACATTAAGACTTATGAGCCTTATTAAAGATTGTATGTTTTGTCCCAAGATTGAAGGGTTTTAAGCAGGATAACATCATCAGCAGGTTTGTGGGAGCTCGCTGTGGCAGCAGTGTGGAGAATGGATGGATCTCTCCTTTTTGGAAAGGACTGCGTCGTAATCCTCCCCTTGCCAGGTCCTCCTTCCCACTTATGGGCCACTTTTGTTTGTGGGATGGAGAAGAGGAGAACAGAGCAGTGGTGGGAGGGGCGGCTAGCAGCTCTAACCACGGTGGCAGGACATTTGAGAGCTGAATGGAGAAGGGGTGTAATTAAAAGAAAAAAGGTGGAAAGACCTGGCTCAGTTCCTCCTGCCAGTAATGACTATACCACACATTCTTGCTTTAATACCGTGGTGTGAAAGGTGTATCAGTCCCCAGCTTGAGTTCTCAGCCCAGGGGTGGTATGAGAATGTGAGAAGCAAATACCCTCTCTGGGAGATAAAATTCTAGTGGACTTTTTATGTGATGTCTCTGGTCCCTTGACATGAATTGGCTTTGTCCAGCTGTCAGACAAAAAAACACCCAATGCAACTGTTAATTTGTAGTGGCCTTGGATGACGGGCAAAGGTGTAAGTCTGTAGCTTAAAACCTCAACAGAAATGTCCTTCCTCCTCCGAAGTGGTAATTAAGCATGGGTAGATGTGACTCTTGCCAGATGGCTGAGTTGTGCTGGGGAGGGTTTCTGAATTAGAGACAATGATTATGAAATGTTTGCAGGATGAAAATCCTATCTTGGGTATAGAGAAAGGATACATAGAGAGTAGGAGAATTGTCTTCTAGTTATGAGTCATTCATCCAACAGATATTTATTGAGCACTGCCAGGGATACTATTGGTTTCCCACCCAGATCCCATTTAGGAGTCTAAGGCGCCTGCTTTGAGTGTTGGCTACTTTCTCTTCCCCAGGGAATTGTGCTCAGCCGATGGTGGTTGGGAATAGCTGGGACATTATGCCTTGCACCCCCTCTAAGGGCAGCCCACTGCCAATGGAGAAGGCATATGGAAGGCTGGCCTCTGGGTGCAAGTGGGATAACTCTGTGATGGCATCCATGCTCCAGAGCTGTCTGTGGGCTTGGTCTCAGGCTAGACTTCTGCTGAATCTATATCTTTGCCTATCCTCTTCTGCTTTTCAATCTCACTCCCCTCATTCCCTTTCTCCTGAGAGCATGCCCTCCATAAACTGGGTTTTGCTCCTAAGGAATCTGTCTAAGACCTGCTGTGTGCTGGGCACTGTATCTGAGCCCTGGAGATAGAGCGTTAAACTCAGTGGGCAAAGTCTCTGCCCAAGGCAGCTCAGTGCCTTCTAGAGGGTCTGATTTTCCATACCCTAATCTTGTAGTTTTGAGAAATTGCTGAAGCTATGCCAGCCTCAAATTTCTGACTGGTCAAATGGTGATAACAGTGCTTGCCTTTTCTGGAAAAAAAAATAGCAATAGCAGCAGAAGGGTGGTTTTAGCCCCCTCAAGAGTCTTTCAGCTACCCTTCCCCATAACTGCTTCCAGACAAGAGTCTGGTCTTCTATTTCCAGCTAGGTTGCTGCTGCTATATATAGAAATTCTGGATCCTCCACTGGGTCTCTAGAACCACGGATTGATGGAATAATGGATTTCACGTTGCTACATTCTACCTAGGTGTTTGTTGAATGAATAAATGATAATATGATTAACAACAGTGCTATCAATAAAGCAGCCCTTACTATGTACAAGATACTGGGATAAGCACTTTACTGCCTCCTTTTTATAGAGAAGGAAATGGAGGCATTAAAATACCAAGAAATACCGAAAACGAGAGCAATTTGAAAACTATGTAAAACACATAAACAGATGTAAAATGTTATAAGACAGGACATTGAGTGAATGAATTAAGTTGCAGAATTGACTTTTACCAAGAAAATGGCTGGAAGGAATTTCTGTTCGAATGTTTTTCTATAACTTGTTTCCTTATTTAATTCAGCTGTGGACAACTCTTTTAAACCGTGGTTCAAAGTCACAGAGGTTGTTGTTGAACCTTTAAACCAAACCCTTGCAGATGACTCCCCAAAGGATGGAAAAAATGAAACAGGAAAGAAAAAAGGGAAATCATTACCACCTGCTGTTATAAAAGGAACACTGGTGGGAACGTTTTTTACTGTGGATCTGTGCTACCGCTGAGGTTTTAGGGAAGGGAAAATAAAGTCAGTAGCTAATTTGTTTGATCATACTTTGATAGAACTTCAGTATAAAGAACATATAATTACATAAATGTATATAGTACAGAGTCCCTGATTTTATGATCTATGGTTCATTTATCATTGATACAGGATAGGAGTTTAGTTTACTGATTTTGTTGTTGTTGTTGTTGGTTTTGGAATCCAAGAGATTTGATGGAATGTTTTTTTGTCCTTTCTCCTTATTATTATCATTTTTAATTTTATTTTTGGGCTTTACCATTTACTGTGTAAATTTGGGCAAGTGAATAACTTCTTTGAGATCAGCTTCATCTCTCAAATGGAGATAACAAGGCCATGCACGGTGGCTCACGCCTGTAATCCCAGCACTCTCGGAGGGCGAGGCAGGAGGATCGCTTGAGCTCAGGAGTTTGAGGTTGCAGTGATCTGTGATTACACCACTGCACTCTAGCCTGGGCGACAGAGCGAGGCACCCTGTGTCTAAAAAAAAAAATGGAGATAACAATAACTACCTCCCACAATCACTGTGAAGATTGGGATTACGCACATAGGCATTTACCACAATAGGTTGGATGTAGAAAGTGTTCAGTAAAAGGTAACTACTACCATTCATACCACCTTCACCTGGAAAGTGTTTGGTGCCTGTGAAAGGTGCGTGCGGTTCCCTGAAATGTGGCCAGACAGTGACTTAGACACCTCTGCGTGAGCAGGTCACCAGTTTCCTAAATTGCCATTTCTATTGCCTCGTCTCTGTTGTGTAGTGATGAGATCCCTCATTGTGATTTTTAATTTTCCTTCCTTGGGTAGTGGAGAAGGCTTACTTTTGGTGAAGAGATGAATCTGATTTCTGAAAGAGGCGCCGTTTGGCTCTATTCCCAATCTCAGATGCCACTTGGCAGAATGCGATCAACCTTGTGTAGCTAGAAGCCACCATCCACGCACTTTCAGGAGACGGAATCCTAGTGTTCCTACTTGACGCCTTGCTCTCCCTCCCTGTTCAGCGCAGCTCTAAGATTTATCATTTCAACCTCCAAACTGTCCTTGAAATTCACCCATTTTCCCCCATCCTTATCTATCATCCCTCTCCTGGTCTAATTCGCTGTATTTACCGCATAATAAATTGCTCCAAAACGTAGTGGCTTAAAACAACGCACAGTTTTTGTGGGTCAGGCATCTAGTTGCAGCTTAGCTGGGTCCTCTGCTCAGGGTCCCTAACAGGCTGCAACTGGGGTGCCCACAAGGGCTGCAGTCAACTCAAGGCTCGACTGGGGAGGATCCGCTTCCATGCTCTTGTGGTTGTTGGCGGGATTCAGTTCCTTGAGAGTTGTTGGGCTGAGGGCCTCCGTTCCAAGCCGGCTGTGGGCCAGAAGCTGCCCCTGGTTGGCCCTCCCTGACAACACAGCAGCTTGTTTCATCAGAGCAAGCACATGGGAAGATATATGCGCGCGTGCGCGCGCGCACACACACACACACACACACACACACACACACACACGATGGTGGGGAGAGAGAGAGAGAGAGAGAGAGAATACAGAGGTCACAGCCTTTTATAACTATTAGGGACAGAATTACAGCCTCCCCCCTCCCCTAAATTCATGCTGAAATCCTCACCCACAACGTGACTATATTTGGAGATAGGGCCTTAAGGAGATACTTAAGGTTAAATGAGGTTATAAGAGCAGGGTCCTAATCTAATAGGACCGACGTCCTTATAAGAAGAGGAAGAGACGTCAGAGATCTGCCTCTCTCCACTCACACACAGAGGACAGGCTACGTGAGGACGCAGTGAGAAGGTGGCCATCTGCAAGCCAGGAAGAGAGGCCTCACCAGAAACCAACCCTGTTGTCACCTTGATCTTGCACCAGCAGCCTCCAGAATTGTGAGGAAATAAATGCCCATTTCTAAGCCCTCAGTTCTTGTGATATTTTGCGATGGCAGCCTGAGCTGACTAATGTGATAACCCAATGTCGGAAGAGACATGCCACCACTTTTGCCAGCTCTGCTGGCAAAGGCCAGACCAGTCACCAGGTCTGGCCTCCCCTCGGGGGGAGGGCATCATAGGGGGTGTAAACATGAGAAGATGAGATGTTTGGAGCCACTTAGAACCTATCACAGGTGCTACTGTCTCTTGCCAAGATGGCTTAAAAAATATTTAACATTTATCTAGCATTTAGTATATACTAGGCACTGATAAGTCACTTGATTCTCAGAACTCTATGTGGGAGGTATTGTAAATTATCCCAGTTTTACAGGGCCTGCAGTTGCGCAGCTCAGGGTAACAGAGAAGAGCTTTGGGGTTGGAAAAGAATTGGAGAAATTCCAAGCCGCATTGAGGTGTGACACCTTGGTCCCATCTCACTGCATTCTGTGCACTCTGTGGCACCAGGGGTCCCTCTGCCCCAGAGCGAGATGCAGAAATGGCCCTCTACACCCTCGTTATGTGTGTCTGTGTGCAGGGGAGGGTTAATAGCCATTTCTGGTCACTGGGATTCTGTCTGCATCACTCTGTCCTCTAGGGCCAAGGACTTTGGTTTTCAAGCTCTTTCATCAAGGGAGAGCGAGCAGCCTTGAGTCCATCAGAACAGGGCTCAGACAAGCAGGAGTGACCACTGTCGATGCCCTCTAGCCAAAGACCTCCAAGAACACACCTGTCATTGAACAAATTGGGTTTCTTGGTCATTGTAGTGAGGGAGAATGCATGTCACAGGGGACTGTGGAAGGTGTTAGAAAGGACAGGATTTGGACTTTGGTTGTGCAATTTGGGGGAGAGTCCAAGCAATCTGGGATTTGCCCTGGATTGGATGCTGTCTGAAAGAAGAGGCAATTTTCTGATTGGGTATCTCAGTGAATCTTATCTACTAGGAAGGGAGAGGAGGAAGACTAGAGTGAGGCTAAAGCTGTGATTGGTGAGGAATGGCAGTCACTCACAGGAGCAGGGAGAGGGTCATGTCTGGTATTTTGTGGGTTGGGCAGTGTTCACATTTTGTCTGTGTTCACACATGATTAGGGAGTGATCTTCTTTCTGTCTTAATTCATCATGACCACAGAGTGGCGTTTGTCTAATGTTGGTGAGAGGGTGCGAGATGAGAGAGAGAGAGAGGAGCAGCAAAGAAGAGAGAAGAAAGAGAAGGTTCCGTGGAGATCTAAGTGTTGAATCCATCTTGTCTGCCAGGGTGCCACACATCAATGGCATAGGAGGCATAGGATGGGGTAAATAAATGTCACTAGTCCTCCATGGTGCACCCATATAGGTTGATCAAATTAATAAAGCAAAAGTAAAATTTCACATCCCCATGTAGTGGACCTGGGTTTTCTTGACCGTTGAGCGTTTCCATTTTCTTAGGGAGTTGTTCTCCCAGTCCCGGCATCCCACCTTTCCCCTCCCCTCAGCGGCATGAGTGGGCAAGTGACCAGGCCAATCAGTGTCCCCCAATATCCGGGCCATGTTGATTGGTCCAGTTGTGGGCATGTGACCTCAGCTGAGCCAATCCCTTAGATGGGATTTAGAAAAATGGAGAGCTGTGCGAGAGAGGGTCTTGCCTTTTGGATTATGGGTCTGGGAGAAAAGATTCAGTGACTGCCTCAGGCTGTCTTCTATGTCATGGGGAGAAATCCTGTCTATATGGAGAACAGAGCCAAGAGATGGAAAGTCATTGAGAGGTAGGGAGGGAGGGAGGCAGAAAAGAGAGAGAGAGAATGTTGAGCCTTAGGTCAGTTCCATCCACAGACATAGAAGAGCCAGTCATCTCCCAGTTTTGCTTGGGCTGATTTGAGTTGGGTTTATGTTACTTACAGCCAAGTGGTCCCCATAACGGCCCCCCATTTCTCTTAGAGTGAAATCTCAAGTCCTCACGCTGACATGCAGGACCCACATGACCTAGCTTCTACCTCTCAGTGACCTCATCTCCCACGCCTCTCACCACGGTGTGCTCTGCTCCTGCCACTCTGGCCATGCGCCAACCCCTAACTCATACTGATTAAATCAGACTTCTGGGGTGGGACCTGGGCAATGGCATTTATAAAAAGGATAAAAAGGTGCTCAGTGATTCAAATGTGCAGCTAGAGCTGAGAACCACTCCTTTGGATTGATAAAGAAGGTTATTGAAGGTTATTAGGGCAACTACCCTAAAAAATCAAGTTGAAATCTCTATGTAAGTTTGTGTCTTAGGAGCATAGAGTTCAATTTCTTTGAATTTTGTTTACATAATAGGAAAGTACTTTCGTATGCTATAAAAAGTCTGTTTTAAGAGTCCCTAGGACTAATGTATTATGACCTTGAGATTTAAAAATTTTGTTATTGGGAACCATATTTGTTTGAATGTTTATTGTAGAAAAGTCCATTTGTCCTCCTAAGGTTGTAAACTAAATTTGTCACAGGAGGCTGATTTTGTGCTCCAAGCTTGTGATCATTAATGGCTTTCCAGCTCTACCAGTTAGGGTATTGAGCCTTTTCTTATTTGATATTCAAATTAATTCTCCTTTACAAAACTGTTATTTTGCAAATAACTAAAAGTGACTCTGGTGGATTAATTTTAAAATACAATGCAAAATCTTGATTTTCCATGAATCAATAATTTTAAAGAAATTCCACTATTCACTTTATATATGCCAGAGAGAATATCAGCCTTAGTTTTGACAGAGTTTAAAGTTTCTTATGTGGCCAAATTGTTCTCAGTGACCTGGGCTCCTGTCCCGTGTCCCTGATTCCTTTCATAAAACACTCATTTTGCCTTATGCTGCCTGAGTGAGTTTCTGTTGCAATTGTTGACAAAGATAATCATTAATCCTCACAGTAGCCCTGCAAAGTGGGTCTTATTATTCCCATTTTACAGATTTTAAGCCCTATAGGGATTGAGGTCTTGCCCAAGTCCACACAGTTAGAAATTGGTAGTCCCTGGGCAACAACCCAGATCCACTTGACCCCAAAGCTTGTGAGTTTCTACTCTTAAAGAAGGCCCTAATATGGCACATTGCTTTTTTTGCATTGAGATATAATTCATGCCCCATAAAATTCACCATTTAAAAGTGTGTAATTCAGTGGTATATTCAGCATATCCTCAAGATTTTTCAACTATCACCACTATCTAATTCTACTAATTCTATTATATTTTCGTCACCCCCCACCCCCGGAAAAGCCCTCTATCATTAAGCAGTCACTCCTCATTCATCTCTTCCCCCAGCCTCTGGCAACCACTAATCTACTTTCCATCTCTTTGGATTTACCTGTTCTGGATATTTCATATCACATGGAACCATACAATACATGGCCTTTGTGTCTGCTTCTTTCACTGAACACAATGTTTTCCAGGGTTATCCATGTTGCAGAATGTATCAGTACTTTATTCCTTTTTATAGATGAATAATATTCCATTGTATGGATAGACCACATTTTGTTTATCTGTTCATCTGTTGATGGACATTTGGATTATTTTCGCCTTCTGGCTATTGTGAGGCACATTGTTTTTTGATTAAAATGCTGTCATAAGAGTCTTGTATTTCAAATTAGACAGAAGGGCAGATCTTGTTTCACATACTTTTTTTGTATTTAAAAATATATAGGGGCTCTTCTATACTATTACTATTACTGTGTAACAAATCACACCACTATTCAGTGCCATAAACCATAGTTCTTTCCTGTGGGTCAAAAATTCAGACCAGAGGGCATGGCTTGATTCTGCTTCATGATGTCTGGGGACTCAGATGGGAAAACTCAAAAGTTGAGGGTGACTTGATGGCCGGGGGCTAAGTCATCTGGAGGTATCTTCTGTCACATGCCTGTATTTCATACTGACTGTTAGCTGAGACGTCAGCTAACCAAAACATCTACATGTGGTCTCCCCGCGTGGTCTCTTCCCATGGGCTAGTTGGACTTCCTCACAATATGGTGGTTGGTGTCCAACAGTGAGCATCTCAAGAGAACAAGGAGGAAGGGCATATCATTTTTGTGCTCTAGCCCTGGAAGTCAAATAGCATCTTTTCTGCTGCAGTGTCAATGATAAGGCTAAGTTTGAGCAGGGAGGGATCATAGACTCTGTCACTCAACATGAGAAGTAGCAAGGTTACATTATGAGAACATGTGATATGGAAGACACCATTATGGCCATCTTTGGGGAAAAAAAGTCTGGCACAGGGGCCTTGCACTGTGCTGGGTCCATGGCAGGTATCCAGTAGATCCCTAATTAAATGGAATTCATGTTTAGCAACAAATTACACCTAGGCCTACCAGCTTATGTGTTTATTAATCCACCACCTCCTCCAGAAGTGACTTGTTTTTTGCATTATTCTAATGCTTTGCTTTCTTAACTGTAGCTTGAACCCCCTTTCTGCATTTTCCTAGCTGTGCGGTCTTGGGCAAGTCACTTTACTTCTCTGAACCCCAGTGGTCTTACCCATAAAATGGGCAAATGTATTTGTTCCCACTTTACAGAATTATTTTGGGAATTTGATGGGTTAAGGCATAAAGAGTGCTTATTCCAGAGCCTGGCTGGAGGCAAGTGTTCAATATATGATCGTTATTATTATCGATGTTGTGATTACCTGAATGTCGTACCCATTGTCTTGTGCCTTCCAGGACCCTGTCTAAACCTTTAAGGTGAGGGTCAAATCCTATTTGAGAAGAAATGGCAAAAATTGGAACTCTACTGCATTTCTTAATTCCCATTCGCTCTCTTTCTCTTAGTAATATTTCCTGTCTTGCAGCTAACTTTGTGTTGATTTTGTAGAGAGCTCAGACATGCCCTGGTAGATACTGCTGATTTAAAATAATAAAAATAATAAAGCTCCGATCTCAGGGAAGTTTCCGTTAGTCCTACAGTCAAAACTTCCCATCTTGCCACGTGCTTGAATTATCGTCAATTAGGATCCCCAGCTTCCCCACTGCTGTTGCTTGTCGCTGTAATTATTCTGTCATCGTTAATTCAATGCAGCCTATTAACCCACATCAGATAGTGTATTTATCTACAATGCATGCTACCTGCTCATCTAGATAAGACAGCTGTCATACTTCAAGCCTGCTGTCTCTTTGTTGAGGTCCAGTATTGTCAGCTTGCGAGCGTCTCGTCTGTATTGCAGGGTCCTCGTGAATGGAGTCCTTATAACTTTCCAAAGACCGGAAGGCTTGCTGGCCTTCTGAGATCCCGCCTCGGAGGGGGCAGTAAAAGGCTTCACCCTGCTACTCCGAGAAGCCTTCTTCTTTCTTCCCTCCCTCCACTTCCTCCCTTTCTTCTGTCCTTCCTCCTAGGTGCCAAGAGCATGTGCCCTGGAACCAGTCTGCCTGGTTTAAATCCTGCCTCTGCCTGGTGACCTTGGTCAGGTTGCTTAGTCTCCCCGAGTCTCTGCTTCCTCATCTGTAAAATGCTCACAATCCTGTTGTGAGAGTCAAATGCGTTAATGTGAGTAAAGCACTTAGACCATTGTCTTGCTCACGGTGGGAGTGCAATAACAGTTGTTGCTATTTTTTTTTTTTTTTTTTTGAGACAGAGTCTCACTCTGTTGCCCGGGCTAGAGTGAGTGCCATAGCGTCAGCCTCGCTCATAGCGACCTCAAACTCCTGGGCTCAAGCGATCCTCCTGCCTCAGCCTCCCGAGTAGCTGGGACTACAGGCATGCGCCACCATGCCCGGCTAATTTTTTCTATATATTTTTAGCTATCCAGATCATTTCTTTCTATTTTTAGTAGAGATGGGGTCTTGCTCTTTCTCAGGCTGGTCTCGAACTCCTGAGCTCAAGCTATCCGCTCCCAGACTGCTAGGATTACAGGCGTGAGCCACCGCGCCCAGCCTGTTGTTGCTATTATTATTCCTTTTGTTTTTCTTGGTTCCCTTCCAAAGGAAGAAAGGCCCTGAGATACATGTCTTATGTGGCAGAAGCTGGGCTTGGGGCCGGGGCTTTGCTGGGGAACTAGTCCCCGTGGTACCTCCAGTGAGGAAGATGGGTATTAAATAACTACTAAATGACACCAATTGTGATAAATCCCATAGGGTGCCGTGAATGGGTCTAACAGAGAGAGCTCATTTTCTGTGAGGGATATCAGGGTGATCAGGGAAGACTTCCTGGAGGAAGTGACATTTGAACAGAGATCTGAAAGATAAACAGGAAGACTGTGTGTGTGTGTGTGTGTGTGTGTGTGTGTAAGTCAACATCAGAGCACCGCCAGCAGTGGGAACAGTGTATAGAAAGCTCTAAAGTAGGAAGGATCCTCCATCAGTTTTTTGAATAAGTAATACTTTTACATGGTCCAAACTTCAAAACATACAACAGGATAAACAGTGAAAAGTCTCTCTTTTCATTTAGCACCTCCCTGCCACCCTCACTGAAACAACAAAATAAGCTGAAGCAACAAAATAACTGATTTCTTGGATATTCTTCTAGAAATAGTCTATATGTACATAAGCAAAATGTGTATATACACAAATACGTACATGTACCATCATCTCCCTCTACTTTTTAATATAAAAGATGCCTACTTTTCTGTTACTTGATTTTTTTTTCTTTCTCTTAAATATGTACCTTGGAGATCCTTCCATGTCAGTACATAGAGAACTCTCTTGTTATTTTTTCCTCAGAGGCAGAGTACACTATGTAATACATAATAATTTGTTTAAACAGCTTCTTACTGATGGATGTTCAGGTTGTTTGCCTTCTTGTGCTGCAATCGATAGTCTGATACCTGTGCAATTTGCTCATGTGCAAATGTGTCTGTGGGATAAATTCCCAAAAGTGTAATAGTTGGGCCAAATGATATACTTTTCTCCATAGAGACTGTATCAATTTACACCCTTTTCCCCTAGCCATGTTTGAGAGTTCCATAGTTGCATCAACCAAGGTATATTATCAAGTTCTTTTTAATTTTGCCAATCCGATAGGTGAAAATTGATATCTCAGCAGAGTTTTAATTTGCATTTCTCTCACTGTGAATAACAGAGAGGGTATTCTCATTAGCCTGAGACTCACTTGTATTTCTTTTATTACAAACTGTCCTTATCTTTTGCCCATTTTTCTATTGGTCTGCCCTTTTACTTATTGATTTTAGACATTAGGGAGATGAGCCATTTTTTTATGCTATGCATCACAAACATTATTTCCTGGTTTGTCATTTGTATTTTGACTTTGCTTATGGTGGTTTTGGTTCTGTAGCTTTTTTTTTTACTTTTATTTAATCAAACGTATATTTTTTATGTCCCCTGGATTTGTGACCTCCTAAGAAAAACCTTCCTCATTTCAAGATCATATAATGATTCTAATCTATAAAAAACACTTTCAGAAAAGGTGATTCTGGATGCTGATTTAATTATCTTTTCCTGTGTTGGCCGCCCATTGTGGTAGAAATGCCTTCCTTACATTCAAACAAAACTCCTGACGCTGTAGTGTAAGCACGCACTGGTAATATTTTCCCCCCATCAGCAAGTATTTCCTGAGCACCTACTATGTGCCCATGTGGAATTAACCTACTCAGGAGCTACCAAGTTTAATAAAGAAGCCAGTAAAAAAAACAGTTAAATTTCCACCACCCAGAAATAATGCTGATAAACATTTGGTATTTATCATGAATGATTTTTTATAAAAAGTCTATAAACATATTTTTATTTTTATAAACATGTACAATTCTATTTATATGAAATGTACAGAAAAGGCAAATCCACAGAGACAGAAAGTAGATCAGGGCAGACACCGTGGCTCATGCCTGTAATCCTAGCACTCTGGGAGGCCAAGGCCAGAGGATCACTTGAGATCAGGAGTTGGAGACCAGCCTGAGCAAGAGCGAGACCCAGTCTCTACTAAAAATAGAAAAAATTAGCCGGGCACACCTGTAGTCCCAGCAACTCAGCAGGAGGATCACTTGAGCCCAGGAGTTCGAGGTTGCTGTGAGCTAGGCTGATACCATAGCATTCTAGCCTGCGCAACAGAGCAAGATTCTGTCTCAAAAAAAAAAAACAAAAACAAAAACAGAAAGTAGATTGGCTGCCAGGGGCTGAACAAAGTGAGAAAGGAGAGTAAACTAATGGGTACAATGATTTTAGGGACGATGATGGAAATGTCCTGGAATTAGATAGTGATGATGATGGTTGTACAACTTTGTGAATAAACTTAAAACCTCTGAATTGTACACTTTTTCCTAAATTTATAAATCCTTTTATTTTATAAGTAAAAAAATTAAAACCAAAGTAATTAATATTTGCTTACAGTTAACAACTGTCAGAGCCAAATCCAAAAACTACTAGAGCTTTTGTTTCATGCTCCTTCCATTTCATTATGTATAAACATATATTTTTAAAATAAAAATAAGATTATTGTGTACATGATATTTTATGAACTGATTTCAAAATATACCCTGGACTTCTTTCTTGTCACCAGCTGTAAGTGTAGATTTAACATTTAACATTTAATGGTTATGGCAATGATTTGTAGACAGCAGTCATTTGTTGAATGACTCCTTATTGAGGCCAGTTAGACTGTGTTCCCTGTTTCACCATTATAAACAATACTGCCAAGAACATCTTTATATCTCCATCTTTCCCCTCTTGTCTTGGACACAGAATTGCTGGGTCACACTGCCAAACTGTGTTTTAGAAAGATTGTACTGATTTGTACTCCTACCAGCAAGGTAAGGATATGCTAGAGAGAAAGAGGGGGAAGGGGGAAAGGGAGGGAGAGGGAGAGGGAGTGGGGAAAGTAGAGATGAAGGCTATTTGGGGAATTTAGAACCTTATTTCAGGGGGCAGCAAACTATGACTCAAGGGCCATTCTGGTCTCTGCCTGTTTTTGTAAATAAAGTTTTATTGGAACAGCACGCACATCCATTTATTTACATCCCATCAATGGATGCTTTTGCCCTACAGCAGAGAGCTGAGCAGTTGCAACAGAGCTACCATATAGTCCATGAAGCTTAAAATATTTACTAACAGATACTTTACAGAAGGAGTTTGCTGACTCCTGCTTTATTTCATTAGAGAAGTTATTTTATCTGCTAGGTGTCTCCATTCACTTTATCACTCATGTGAAAATGAGGATGATGAGGCCAACCTAGAAGTGTAAGGCACACGTGTAAGGCACAGAGCCCAGTGCTTCGCTTCCGGTGCAAGTGAAAACAGCGTTAGTTCACTTTCCCCTTCCTAAGGATTTTTGCTCCCAGGAAACAGAAACAGGAAACGGGCAGGTAGGAGACATCGGGGTGGCGATGTCTGTTCTCTGCTCTTGCTTCTCATTTTCTGTCCCAAGCTTTGGGGAGTTCAATTTTTTTGCCCAGAGTAACTTTCAAACATTTAAAACCAAAATCCTCTAAGTCTCAGGAATCGTATCGAGCCTAAGAAATGACTACCCTTTTTTGCTGTTTTAAAAATGCTTAGAAAAACAGGGATTCTGTTACTTACTTAGACTGAAAAACATTCACAACTATTTTTAAAAATCTCGGGAGTGTTTTCGATTGTGCTTGGATTGATGGTCTTCAGTTGTAGTTCACATGAAGAAATGGCACTGAGTTAAGACGTGTGGGAAATCTACCTGGGTATCAGAGCCTGCAGGTTTTCAACCTCTGCACTATGGACATTTTAAATAGGTTGATTCTTGTTGTGGGGGCCATAGAATGTCTAACAACATCTCTGTTATAGTAAACAGAATAATGCCCCCCCCCACGTCCGAATTCCTGGGATCTGTGAATATATTACATTAAAATGGCAAAAACCAAACCAAAACAAAGCAAAATGAAACCCTTGCAGATGTGATTTAAAGATCTTGAGATGGGGAGATTATTCTGGATTCTTTGGGTGGTCCTGATAAGAGAGAAGATGATAAGATGATGGAATAAGAGTGGGGAGAGAAGATGCTGCACTGTTGGCTTTCAAGATGGAGGAAGGGGCCACCAGCCTAGGGATGCAGGCAGTCTCTAGAAGGTGGAAAATGCAAGGAAACAGAATCCTTCCCTAGAACCTCCAGAAGGAAAGCAGCCCTGCTAACTCATGTTTTGTTTCCTGACCCCTAGAATTGTAAGATAATAAAGTTGCATTGTTTTAAAGTTACCAAGTTCGTGGTAATTTTTTATAGAGGCAATGAGAACTAATACATCTGGTCTCTACCCATTAGATGCCAGTAATGCCCCATTCCCAATTTGTGATAGCTAAAAATGTCCACAGGCGTTGTCAAATGCTCCTTGGGGGAGCAACATGGCTCCCAGTTGGGAACCCCTGTCTTAGGGGAGATTCCTACAGCAGCTGCCAAGACTCACAGATGAAAGAAGTGGGTGCCCTGTGTCAGGCTGGCAGGTCTTCAGGTGGGCACGTGGTCAGCTGGCTGTGGGAAGCTGGGGACATAGATTGCCCATCATGCTCTCAGTCCCTCCTTTCTGCTCCCTCACCCTGTGGGGATTCACGCCTGGGTGCTCAGAGAGCGCGGCTGGGCTGACCGAGAATCCTTATTGAATGTGACAGCCTGCCCTGCTGGGCCCCTGCCTTTAAGCACAAGGGTGACAGTCACTCCCTGTGGCAGCCTTTCCCTGTGGGTCAGACTCCTTTGCCTGACTGACCAATTCCCTTCATGCTGGCGGAATGGACTTTTTTCCATCTGACTATGGCAGTTAAGTCTCCGCTGGTTCCAAGCATCAGAAATGGACTCTAGTTAATAGTATACAAGAAAAACAAACCCTTGATTGTTAGGATAGCAGAGGCTCTTGCTGAATGAGGGAGGAGTTGGCTTAGGAAGGAAAATACTAACAAAGCTCTGGGGAGCTCAGCCGCAGATGGAATTCATGAACCACCTTTCTTGAGTTCTGTCGTCAAAGGGTCTCACTTTCTAATTTTGGTTTCCAAGTTTCAAAATCCTGGGCGACAGAATCTAATGGCCCATGGATGAAACTACCAAGACCATGGGGAGGGACCTGCCCAAGATCATACAGGTCGAATAGCAGAGCTGGGCCTCTTCTCCCGACTTGTAGACCTGTTCCTTTTCCATGATAGTACTAAAGTCTTTGAGGAGATGGAATTGTCCATTTAGAGAGCTACCAGAGCTAATGAATTAAGAAAAGTTCTTTATGAGGCTGCAGAAATGAAACCTAAGCTAGAAACTGAGGGAAAACACTGGCTGTTTTTTCTACTGGGTATAAGGCATCAAGATGTTTTTAGCTATCCAGAAATGACATGTGCTTCACTGACATATTTAAACATAGTTATAACAGAGTTTTGGGAGGTGTTACTGTGACTCATAGTAGAAGGAGGTTTTCAAAACTCCTCCACCATGTTTAACAATTTCTGATTCTCACCTAAATTCTCTTGGATCCTTTGGCAATGATCATAGCATGGTTGAATTTCCAGTTTCTTAAGTCTTCCTGGGTCCACTTTGGGCTATGACTAAATTCTTCTCTTTAGGCCTCTATTTAAACACCACTACCACACCAATTTTATGTAGTTTAAATTCAACAATCAATTCAAAATTATTATATAAAAATTAAAAAACACAGATATGCCAAATAAAATTTTAAAAATCACCCATAATTTCATAATCTCACCATCCATAAAAAACTGTTCTTATTTTTCTCTCTTCTACATCCTTCCAGACTCTTTTACTTACGAGTTTATACTTTATGCAAAATGGGATTATACTACATCTTCTGTTCTATTGCTGCCTTTATTCATTTAGCTATCAAAACATCTCCAATGACCTTAAATATGTGCTGATTACACTTTTTAATAGCTTCAAAGCAGCCTATTCCATGCTTATGCCATGACTGATTTAACCCATCCATTATTCATTACGGAGAGAATTTTTTGTTTCTGTGTTGTTGAAAAGTTCATGATGTTTACATGGCTGCAGACTAAATCAAACCATGACTAATATTTCATAATTTCACGAATTAACATGTTTTCTGTTTATTTCATCTTGGATAGTTGCACAATTTTTTAGAATATTTTGTTCTGACATTCCTTTATGATGTTGGGGAAGGAATATGCTCTTTCCCTGGGTCCTCTCTTTGCCTTTGAGCTGCCATTTAGCATTCTTTGAAAGGACTGGCCTATGAAAAGTGGATTATCTTATATGTACGCATGCATTTCCCACTGTTGACCCACCCGATTTACGACCCATGGAGTACATGTCAGCCTACTCCAACCACATCATGATGCTTTGTCCATAGGTCCCTTTCTATAATTCACAAAATAATTCATAATTTCTGGTTTTCTTCATTCATGTGACAAAAATGTTATTGAACATCTACTCTGTGCCAGGCAGTGTGATAGATTTTGGAAACAGGTACAAATTATCTTGGGGTATCTCAGTAGTAAAGTCCTTCCTTTTTTTTTTTTTTCCCTTTCCTGGTGGTCAGGTCCACTTGGTCTTACTCTAAACCTTGGGCTTTGGAACAGACTGACCACATTAGCTTCATGACATTGGGCAACTAGATTATACTCTTTGTGCCCAATTTCATATTGATAAAATTCAATGGGATCAGTGGTATAAAATACATAGCCTATAGTAAGGGATTCAATAAGCAATTATTATTATTTACATTGTTATCATGATACCCCACAGAAAGGCTTTTACATCAAGTGGCGGAAAATGTATAGCCCAGTCATTTATTTAGCTAAGGCAGCTAATGAAGAAAGAACTAATTAGCCCAAAGAACGAACAGGGTTATAGGAGGAGGTTATTGGCTGATTCTCCCGGGTTAATTTAGCCATCACTTCAGTATGGAGCTGGTACATTTAGAGTGTGAAAGGAACATGCTGCTTGATAATTAGTCTGATTTTAATGAGTTATCAGGTGTTAATAACAGCTCAAGTGCAATATATTTTCACAGCCGTCAGAGGATGTTCAGGATGTTTGCTGGGTTCTTACTTCTCAGGGTTTTTTGTGGGTGTTAGAATTCCATTTGAGGAGAGCCAGATAGGACGTGTCTATCTCCTGGATCTTAAGGTAAGAAGCTTTAATGATGGCTATAGCATGGCCATGCCCAGGATGGCGGGGGAGGAGAATTGCAACAATATCACTTAGACAGGGACAGATGCTGGCCTTTCCTAATGGGGAGTGGCATCCCTTTGCTAGCGTGAGATATTTCTTGTCTCAAATAATCCTGACAATGATCTTATGTGTGGAAACAGAAGAGAAAGGTGGGAAGGAAGGCAGAGAGAGAGAAAGGGAGGGAGGAGTGAAGAAAAGGAAAAAGCAAGAGAGAGTGGAGAGAAAGAACAAACAAAAGAAAGAATGAAAGAAAAAAGGTAGGCAGAAAGAAGAAAGGTATTTCTTCATAGAACCAGGCTTTGCTTTTCACAGAAACCCTAAGAAGTAAGAGTTTTAATACAGGGAAAAGGTGGTGGGCTTTCCACAGCACTGTAAGGAAAGATTATTCTAAATCTTCTCCCACACTTAATTTGGGTACCATGTGCCCAGAATTGGATTTATCCTACTCTGTGGGTCAATATATATCATCATCATTGATCTATCTATAGCTCTCTTTTTGTTTATTTATAATATGATGAACATTTGTGAATCTACTGCCAAATCTGCCTACTGAAATTCATCAGTAACTTACATTTACCTCTGTCTGCCTCACCTGCTAGAGGTAAAGAACTGTCCTGAATTTTGTGTTTCTCCTTCCCTTACTTTATTTGAAGTTCCATCCCTTGCATAAGTATTCTTTCAGCTAACAAGATACTGGGTTTCCTTCTGCACAAGACATCTTTTCATCATTATCTCACTACAAAGTTTTACACCAATGGCAACTAGCACTTTTTCTCATCCATGTTCCTTTACACTTCTGCTGCTCAGCCAATCTCTTTCTTCTTCTCCAGGCTTACTGGCTGCATCCACACAGCAGGCTACAGACCCCGACTTTGGAGATGGAGTCCTATGCCCACCTTGCCTTTTTTGGGGGGATGGGGGTAGAAACAGTTCTACTGCAGTATTCAATATAGTGAATACTATTGGTCATATAGCTAAGAGTCATGTCCTCTTCCTTTCTTCCTCATAGAACTTAGATTTTATTCAGATGGCCACTCTTCTTCCACCTTTACAAAGGAAGCCATGTATGTTAAACTAATCACCATATGGCATTCCCCCACTTCAATGAGATTCAACAATGAGGATATAGAATATTTTCGTCACCCCAAAGATTCCCTTGCTTCTCTTCCCAGTTCATCCTTAACCCCCACATTGACCCCAGGCAACCACTGAACTACTTTCTATCCCAATAGATTCGATTTTTCTTTCTAAGAGTTTCATATAAATGAAATCATACAGTATGCCACTCCTGGCTTCTTTTGGTCTGAATACTGCTTTGGATACTCATCTGTGTGGTTGTGCGTATCAGTTGTTCTTTGCTGTTTTTTTTTTTGACTGAGTAGTAGTCTGTTTTATGAATATAAAACAATATATTTATCCAGGCACCTATGGAGGAAGATTTTATTTGGGGAAATGTTTATGTCACCAAAAAGCTTGCAAACCGCGGCCCTACCTTGATTCTATATTCTTGAGAAGGATGGGGAACTCAATTTTCACCACGATTTTCAGCAAGAAAGCAGGTTGCATGTTAAGAGATTAGGTGATAGGATGACTGAGAGGTTTTTGTGACTTTATTGAACATTCCATGTGGCAGGCACTCTCTGCAGGAGACCCCAGTGATCACTGTCTCCCGGTATTCATTCATCCCCTTGTGTCCTACCCTCCCCTTCAGTGTGGGCCGGACTCACAGACTCACTTCTAATGAATGGAGTATGGCAGACACGATGGGCTGTCACTTCTGAGGTTAGCTTGTGAAATACCGATTATAGGCACACCTCATTTTATTGTGCTTCACTTATCGTGTTTTGCAGATATTGCATTTTTTAAAAAAAAATTGAAGGTTTGTGTTCTTTAGTCAAACAGAAGCATAAAGGTTTTCTTTCTTGTCCTCCTTCCCAATCTCAGAAATTAAAAAAATTTCCAAACACACTGAATATTAATTTATATTTGAAGGATGACTAAGTTGTCCGCTTAGGGAGGCACCTCAGGGCAGGACAAGAGCCAGCTCTTTTGTCTCAGACCTGGGTTTGAATTCCGGTTCTGCTCCTCCTTGACTGTGAGATCCTGGCCGTGTGGCTTAACTTCTCTGAGCCTCTGTTTTCTCATCTCTAGAAGGGGGACAATAATGCTTACATCAGTGGATTAAGTGAGATAATCTATATAGTCAGCACAGTGCCTGGTGCAACATAATTACTCCATTTATAACCATTATTGTTGTTGCTTCATTCTTGTAAACTCTCAGCTGTCTTTCCCCAAAGTTCAGGAGCTCTTCCACGAAGGAGACTGTGTCATCAACAGTCTCGCCCCCTGGGTATTCCTGGAGATAGATGACTGTACAGCAGGATCTGGCACATGTCCTCTTTCCCTCTGTCGTGCTGTGAAAGGCCGGGGTGGTGCAGAGGTCTGAGAGTCTGGCCTAGGCAGGCAGAGAAACTGGTTTTGAACTCTAGCGCTTCCACTTATTAACCACATGACCTTGGGAAAATCATGAGCATTACCGGGCTCATTGGTGAAATGGGAATAACAGTAGCTCCAGACCAATGGCATTGTGGCGAAGATTAATTGAGATAATTAATGCATAGAAAATGCTTAACGTGGTAGTGGCACACAGCGCTCACCCAACAAATGCAAGCTCCTGTAATTATTCCTGTAGTGTTGATGCAGGATGCTGAGGCCACCCCTCCTCCAACTTTTAGAGTCCAGGTATTTCGTCTTAAACATTTTGGAAGCATTTGCAGGCAGGGATGTTGCCCTCCTCCCTCACTTTGGACAGTGGTGGCCCGTTCGGATCAGTGGAAGGATCTCCTCCCCCTCCTCCTTCCTCCCCAGGGGTTTTCTTGTGCACGTTGCACTTCTATTCATGGATCCTCTGCCAGGGATGGGGACCAAGAATTCTTCCTCTTTACAGATTTCTTCCCTTAATGGTCCTGCTCTGTGCTGTCACCCCTGTGCCCTCCCTCCTCTCCGGTTCTTAGCAGCTGGCAGGAAATGTTTAGAGAAGAAGCTTTTCTTTCTCTTTTTAATAGCCTCCTAGGCTGCAACCTCCCGAATGAGAACCTTGTTAACCAGAAGGACTCTGGGCTACTGATTTATATTCTTGTCATACCGAGAGGAAAAAAAAATTACAAAGGGAGAAAGAAAATGCCAGTGTACCCATGGACTAGTTCCAACACCCTCTCTGATGAGGAGTGTATATATCTATTCATGTTCTGGGTGCTAAGGGACTCCTTCCAGATTTTAATATTTGACCTATTACCTTTGGATCACGTGGATTCTTTGTACCTCGTGTGGGCTTGCTGAAAGCAAACGTAACAGTTCTGTACTCCTGCCATTTATCGCTTTCAGTGAAAAAAGATACTTGTTTCAACAGAAATGTTAGTGTCTCGGTTAAGATGGGGGTCCAAGCTCACTCTGGCTTCAGAGGATGGCTAAGGGCTCACCTTCAATTGCTCTGAACTGTCATTGATGAGACAGTATCTCTCCCTGTGCAGTTACGCAAAGGCCACAAGACGCACAAGTAAAAATGTCTGGTGGTCAGAATTCTAGCTCAATGGGTCAAGGAAGGCTTCCAGGAGGAGAAGTACATTTTGCAATGGGTTTTAAAAGTTGGTGTCACAGGCCAGGCACGGTGGCTCACGCCTGTAATCCTAACACTCTGGGAGGCCGAGGTGGGAGGATTGCTTGAGGTTGGGAGTTCAAGTCCAGCCTGAGCAAGAGCAAGACCCTGACTCTACAAAAAATTAGAAAAATTAGTCAGGCATGGTGGTGAGTACCTGTACTCCCAGCTACTCGGGAGGCTGAGGCAGGAGGATCACTTGAGCCTAGGAGATTGAGTTTGCAGTGAGCTACCATGATGCTACTGTACTCTAGCCCAGACAACAGAGTGAGGTCCTGTCTCAAAAAAAAAAAAAAAATTGGTGTCACAGAAAATGTAACCATCCCTCAATATCCATTCCCCTCTTCTTCCATAGGACTAGAATCTCTCATTTTTGGCTGGGCCCTTTGCCCCCTAGAGTAAAGACTACAGTTCTGTGAAATAGTGCTTGCCACAATTATTCCCCTCCCTGGATGCACAGCCACTTGTAATGTGACTTTGTGGTTCTTCCTGTTTAGAAGTGGAGTCTGTTTCCCCACCTTGAATCCAGGCCAGTCTTGTGATACTTTTCTTTGGCCAACGCAGTGTGATGGAGGTGACAGTGTGCCAATTCTGGGCCTAGGCCTCGAGAGACCTTGCACACTTCCACTCAGCCTCTTGGGATCCTGCCCAACTGCCATGTGAACAAACCAGAGCTGGCCTTCTGCAGGATGGGATGCCACATGGAGAAGAGACAAGCTGTTCTAGCTGAGGACATCCTAGACTAGCCAGCACCAACCCACCAGGCAGCTAACTGCTGGTCCACAAAAATTGCCCAGCTGAACCCAGCTTAAATTGCCAACCTGCAGAATCATGTGCTAAATAACTACTTATTGTTTTTTTTCTTTTTTTTTTTGAGACAGAGTCTCACTCTGTTGCCCGGGCTAGAGTGAGTGCCGTGGCGTCAGCCTAGCTCACAGCAACCTCAAACTCCTGGGTTTAAGCAATCCTACTGCCTCAGCCTCCCGAGTAGCTGGGACTACAGGCATGAGCCACCATGCCAGGCTAATTTTTTCTCTATATATTTTTAGCTGGCCAGATAATTTCTTTCTATTTTTAGTAGAGACGGGGTCTCGCTCTTGCTCAGGCTGGTCTCGAACTCCTGAGCTCAAACAATCTACCCGCTTTGGCCTCCCAAGTGCTAGGATTACAGGCGTGAGCCACCGCGCCTGGCCCACTACTTATTGTTTTAAGGTACTAAGTTTTTTTGGTGGTGGTTTGTGACATAGCAAAATGAACTGATACACTTTTCCATGCATCTGGGTATATCCATGTGACTAAGTTTCTATAAGTGAAAATAGTGTGTATGATTTCTGGGGAGTTTCCTTAAAGGTAGGGGGTATGTTCTATTCTTTCAGTTTTCTTTTTTCTTAGCTGGCTGGAATGAGAATGTAATAGCTGGAACTGCAGCAGCCATTCTGTACCATGAAGGAAGTTTAGAAATGAAAGACACTCATGGCAGATCAATAAGCAAGGAGGGTCTTGTTCTCCTAAAACCATGTATTACCTTTCCAATTCTATTCTGACTAACACTACATTTATAAAACAAAAGAGATTAATCAACTTTTATCTTGTTTAGGCCACCATTGTTTTGAGTTTTATAGTTACACATAGTAGAACTTAATCTAAGATATTAATAATACAAATGATCAAGATTTAGACAAGCAGGGATGAAAGAGAAGGGCATGCATGACAGAGGAACATGTCAGAGGAAACATCATGGATAACATTGCAGAAAAAGGAAAAGTGTGGGTGATGGGTGGGCAGCAGTAAATAATTCCATATGACTTCCTAAGGGGACCAATGGGTGATAGAATTGGGAATAATCTGGGAGCAGCTTTTGAAAGGCAGGTGAAGAAGTTTGGAGAGGGTTCAAAACAGATGTCTAAATGCTTATGCAAATCAGGGTAAGAAAGTCATATATTCATTTTTTCCCCATTCATTGATTCATTTCCGCTGGGGAGTTTATATTGTAGTGAAGGAGACAAGATAAAAAGAATAACAGGATAATTACAGATTGTGATTAATGGTATGAGGTAAATAAACTGTGTGATGTGGTAGAGATTAACTGTTGGGTAGAGGTGGCTACTTTAGATGTGGTAGTCAGGAAAAGATATTTTGTGTTGTTAAGTTCTGTGTCAGGCCCTGTGCAGAAGTCCAGGGACACAGGGATGAATAATACACAGCTCCTGTCAATGATGTAATCATGCTTTAATGTGGAATGAGGTTAATCAGAAACATTTTCCTAGTGGAGGTGGGAGGCAGCCAAATGAAGTAATGTAGTCTTCCCATCTGTATCAGTCAGATATGGGTACAATACAGCTGCATAACAAACATCCTCCCAAATCTTCCTTGTAACAAAAATAATTATTTTTCTCACTCACAGTTTTGCATGTAGGCTGTGGTTCTGTTGGGCACTGTTGGCTTGGCTTGGATTGACTCCAGGCTGTGGGTTGGCCCATGTCTGCTCTACTTATCTCCTTGTTTCGGGACCAATGGCTACCTAGGGATTACACTTTGCATGGTGGATGGCAGAAAGTGCAAGAGACCAGGCTGAACCACAGAGGCACATATAAAGCCTCTACTTGCATCCCATTACTAACACTATCATCCATAGCAAGTCACAGGGCCAAGATTGACATCAGTGGGGTAGGTTGTTCATTCCACCTACAGTGGGAAGATTGCAAAAGTACAAGGATTTATAATTCTGTTAGAGAGTCAAGAGATGAAAAAAGAATTCAAAATATCACACCATTTAAGGGAATGGTGTGCCTCTCCATTTTTAAAGAGAGCCTGTGTATGTCTGAATAGTTTTAGTATTTTCTTCAAGAAATCTTAATATTTCTTGTTAGATTTATTACAAGGTGCTATATTTCTTTTTTTAAAAAAAAAACTTACTTAAAAATTTGCATATGCACACATGGTAAAAAGTTTAAAAAGTAGTACCAAAAGATATAACAGTGAAAATAAGGCTGTTCCCTGTTTCCTTCCACCGAGGCAAATATTGGGTTTCTATTTAGAGGTATTCTGTGTGTGCACAACCAGATATTTGCATACATTAAAAAATACAAAATAGTATCATACTATAAATCTTCCTCTGCACCTTTTTTTTCTATTTAACAGCATATCTTAGGGGTAATTCTATTTCACTTCAACTAGACCCATTCCATTCTGTTTAATGGCTACATTGTTTTCCATTGTAAGGCTGTACCATAATTTATTTAATCAGTGCCATATTGAAAGACATTTGGATTGTTTCCCATCTTTTGCAAGTGTAACCAAGGCTGCATTAAATATGCTGTTGCATCTATCTTTATGCACATGCATGAGTCTATCAGCAGGTTAAATCTCTAAAACAGAAATTGCTAGGTCAAGGAGTAGACATCTTAAAGTTTGATAGATATTGACCCTCTGTTTCTAAAAATAAAGAAGGATTCCTTCCTTGTCTGCTCCTTCTGTCTTCTTCTGATTCTTATCCTGTGGTGTTATTTCAGGCTGAAACAATGGAATAAAGTAGCTCAAAACTTATTCCTACAGGATCTCTGGGAAAACTTTGGGTAGCGTCCTTTGAATCTTGTCACATGGTCCCCAACTTGAACATGGAAAGGACTTGGCACTGCTGTTGTAACCCAAATCACCCCTTTAATGAGGATGCTGGAGGAGTTCTGAATGTTGTTTTCACAAGCATATTTACTGAAGAACTCCATGTTGCAAGTGAAATGATTTATATCCCTGGGAGAGCCCAGTAAAAAATGGGCACAATACCCTTTAATTTGATCTGCTTTCCCTGTAGCACCTAAATATTTAGGGCAAATAGAAAATAGTTCTGATTTACAATCTCTATAAAAATTTTAAACAACCTAATAAGACATTTGATCATGAAATTGCCTGAAATAATGTTGGTACCAGTCAGCCATATTTCTTCGAAATGGTCTGTAACTTCAGTGCAAACTCGCAAACATGGATTTTTTTCCCTGCTAATAACAGTCTTATTAATAAAAGAATGATTTTCTTTACTGATCCTCGGCAGCTGTGTTCTGGGTGTCTTTGTTCAATAAAGGTAGAGATAATAACTGTCAGTGGAAAGAAAATGGACTGAAGTTCCCGGGAGAAGTGGTGGAAACAAATCTTTTATTAAATCATATCAAATTGTGTTTCTTGTTTACTTTTTCCATTTTGTAAGTCACAGTCGTGTCTGCTAGTTTTTGGAAACCTTGCCTCACATTTGTCAAAAAAAAAAAAACAAAAAACTTTGGCTTGGTTGTTCTTGAGGTTAAATACTGTGTGATCAATCAGAGTGATAAATTTGACGTAATTAACTGCTATAATAGTATTTCTGAGTCTATTTCTCTTCTTTACCCGGGCTGAAATCATCCGAGATTGGTTAACTTCTGAATATGTTCGCAGATGTGCTATGGATGCCTAGAAAAAGAGTAGCAGGAAAGTGTCGATACCCGGAGTTTTTACCTGATTTGTGACCTCTCTT
>CM052448.1:10880426-10890578 GCA_028533085.1 Varecia variegata | reverse complement strand
TCAATCCTTATAAAAACAGGAGAAAGGCATTATTATCTCCATGAATAAGCCAAGGCTCAGAGAGGTTGAGTAATTTCCACAGTATCATACAATGAGGAAATTGCAGAAGCAAGATTGCAACTCAGGCCTGAAAGATCCCAAATCCAGTTTTCTTACTTTTGCAATCGGCACTTACTGTATTTCATCGTTGGTCTGTGCATCTCTCTCACCTGTAAGCTTCCTGATCTCAAGCACTTTCAGTTATTTGTGGATCCCGAACCCCCACCCTGGAGCCTTGTGTAGAGTAGGTTCTCAAAAACTGTTTACTGAACAAAAGTGTCTTAACAACAACGTTGTAAGGTGAATATTTCTTTCCATTTTACACATGAGCAAATTTAGGCTTAGAAAAGTTGAGCAAATTATCCAAGGCCAGGAACTTGCATTCATGAAATATAATCCTATAATCCTGAAATTTCCTTCTTCAATTGAGAATTGAGAAAGATATTTTCTAAGCTAAAGAGAGGGGTCGTTGATATTTTTGTACATTTCAATATAGGTAGCTTATATGGAAACATTGAAGTAATTTACCACTTTTCTTAATGAAAGCTCTATTAGGCTGGGTTCCCATGCAGAAAACGGCACAGACATTTTTATGAAAGAAATCTACATCTTTGTTACTGCATCCGTATTTGAGCTCCTTATAGCTTTGCGAGCAGGCAGAACTTTGTTTAATGGTGCTGGACAAAGCTCAAGTGAAAATGATCCAGTGGGGAAATCTTTTATGGAAATTGAACTGATTGTTTTAGAAATCTGAGTTGTAATTTTTCACTTCTTAGTCCCTGGTCTCCTGAGACTAAGTCTGTATCACGAGCACATTTGATATGGAATCCTGGTGGCTTTGCCCAGTGCGAGGAGTGCTGGAAAGGAAATAAGCACAATGTGTGGAGAGAGGCAGTGAGGTGGGTAAGTAGAGGCAGCACCTGGGACCCTGTTGGGTAGACTGGCCTCTCTGAAGGGCACCTCAAAGAAAAACATTTCCCAGGGCGTTTAAGAGCATGAGAGCTGAGCCCAGGGTCTGATGTAGCTCCCTCTGTCTGAAAGCACTGACATTCTCTTCAGCGAATGATGCATTTTCTCTTCATCTTTTTTCTCAACACCAAGATTAGGCAAAAATGCAAGGGAAGAAAGAACAAGAAGGAACTTTTAAAGTCCTCAGTCTCTAGGACAATTTTTTGAGCTAAGTCACACTGCTGTCATCTTCCATCCAGGCTGCTTGTACTTTTGGAGTAATCATTGGCAGATTAATAGGTTTCCTGAAAGTTAAGAAAATGCCAGGTTAAAATAGCACTAAACTTTTAAGAGTATTTTTTTGCAAGAGGGTAAAATGCTATAATCACCTTAGTGTACTTATGGAAACATCTAGGTGATCTTAGTTAATATTCCCAGCCATGAAGGCAAGAATGCTTATAATTTACCCACTTGCTCACCTAACCTTTCATCCACCCATTCATCCATTTATCTATGCATCATCCATCCATCCACACACCTACCCACCCACCTATACACTCACCCATCCATCCCTCCATCCATCCACACACCTATCCACCCATCCATCCACCCACCCATCCATCCATCCATCCATCCACCCACCCATCCATCCATCCATCCATCCACCCATCCATCCATCCATCCATCCACCCACCCACCCACCCATCCATCCATCCACCCACCCACCCACCCATCCATCCATCCACCCATCCATCCACCCATCCACCCATCCATCCATCCATCCATCCACCCACCCATCCATCCACACACCTATCCACCCATCCATCCATCCACCCGCCCATCCATCCATCCACCCCTCCATCCACCCATCCATCCACCCCCCCATCCATCCACCCATCCATCCATCCATCCATCCATCTACCCTCCGGTCAGCATGTCTCAAGCATAGATAATGTGCCAAGGCATTATTTAGGGCTACCAACACTTGGTTCTCAGGAAATTCCAAGACTGCATTTTTTGTTATAATATAATTTTGGAAGGCAGATTTACTCTTGAGGTTTTTGTTAAGGTGAAGCAAAATGTAGTAGTGAGTTTATATAGATTTTGACTCTCATATAACTATACTTGGCATTGAAAACCTTATGCAACTTATTTGGGAAAAGCTGGTTTATGATACAAGTTGCTGTATCATGCAAAAAGATGGGCCACAAGAAACAATGTTTGTTTAGGTTTTGTTTTTCATTAGAAACTGTGAAATTGTTGAGCTCAAGTTGTTGTTTTGCTTGGTCAGGTGTTGCTAGTCCACTAAAAATAAGTCTGTATCAGTGAACATCTTAGATTCTAAGAAGACTCACATGCGAGTGAAATAATTTAATGTACTTGCACTTTGTTATGTGATACTACATTGAACAGAGGCAGCCCTAGTACAAATCACTCTCCCACTACTGACTTCCTCTGTGGCTTTAGGAAAGTTCCTTACCCTCTCTGAGACTTAATGTTCAAAACTGTAAGATGAGATGAACAATGGTACAAGCTTCATAATGTCATTGTCAGAATTAAATGAGATAATGCAATTTGCCCACCTTTTTGGGGGGCAAGCTCATTACTTCAGGGGCACAGGGCAAATTTACTCATATTCCTTAGTTCGCTTATCAGAGCAAGTTCTTCACATTTTTTTTCCTTTTATTATGTTTTCTCATCCACCCCAGGCCTCTAACTCTTCTCCCACACCATAAGTAATTCTAATATGTGTGATATATGTTTTCCCAGTTCTCCTTTCATAGGTTTATTTGGATATATGTACATAGTTGATACAATATACAGGATTGTTTTTGTGTGTTTTTTAATTTACATAAATGGTTCTGGGCCCAAAACCTCCTTTTCTCCCATTTAACACTATATTTTTGAAATCTCTTCATGTTGCTCTGTATAAATCTAATTAAATTCTGACTGCGGCCTGAGAGTCAATGTATGCATAAAACACAATTTGTCCATTTCCCTAGTGATTATTGTGTAGGGACATCAAAGTCTTTGCTGTCACAAACAAAACTATGGCAAACATCCTTATGCATGTGTCATTATGGGTTTGGGGGAGTTTCTTTGGGGCCCATATCCAGGAGTGAGATTGCTGGGTAGAGGAACAGCTAATTGCACTAAGTACTGAGAGATTGTTACTTGGAACAGATGTTCAGTCTACACTTCTTCCTAGCACTTGATGTTCTCTGACTGTAATATTTGCCAATCTGATGGCTGTAAAGTGGTATATCATTGTTGTTTTAATTTGCTTTTCTCTGATTAGCAGTGAGGTTGAGTATCTCTTCATATACTTATTAGCCATTAGTGTTATCTCTTCATATACTTACTAGCCATTAGTGTTTCCTCTTCTGTTAATTTTATTTTCATAGGCTTTGCCTATTTTTTCTATTGAATTTCCTGAAATTTTCTTGCTGTTTTCCAGGAGTTTCTCTAGATATTAATGCCAGTTCAGTTTTAGACCGGCTGATGCTATCTTCTCACGGCCTCTCAATGTGTTAAACATAGAGATGATGTCCTTTTCTGATCAGAAATCTCAATTTTAATGTAGTTAAACACTTCATGTTTTCCTGTTACGACTTGTTCTTATCTTTTTTTTTTGGCTTGTTTTTTAAAATCTTGCGTAAGAACCTGCCCAATTCTTAAGTCACAAAGATATTTCCTACATTTTCTTTGATTATGTTTATAATTTTTTTTAATTTTTAATTTTTGAAACAAAGTCTTGCTCTGTAGTCTGGGCTGGAGTGCTGTGGTGTCATCATAGCTCACTAGAACCTCAAACATTTGGACTCAAGTGATCCTCCTGCCTCAGCCTCCTGAATAGCTGGGATCACAGGCACACGCCACCACGCCCGGCTAATTTTTTCTTTTTTTTTTTTTTCAGTTGTTTGGCTAATTTGTTTCTATTTTCAGTAGAGATGGAATCTCACTCTTGCTCAGGCTGGTCTCGAACTCCTGACCCTGAGCGATCCTCCCGCCTTGGCCTCCCAGAGTGCTAGGATTACAGGTGTGAGCTACCGCGCCCGGCCGGCATTCACTTTTGAGACTGTCAATGAGTCTCAGCTCCCAAAGTCCCTTTCATTTCTGTGACCTTCCAAATAGCCTTTCAATAAATATTAGGCTTGCCTGTGTTAGGGTAGGCTTCTGTTGCTTGCTTTTATGACCTCTGAGTTGTACAGATATAGATAGCACATGAATTCATTTCATTGTTTTTATTTACCAAAACGAAAATACCTTTGTTGAATCTTCTAATAATGATGGTGTTGATAATAAAAATATTCCCTCACTATTAATATCTTCCACAGAGAAATAGCAGTAACAGCAGTAACAGCTAATGTTATTGAGCACTTACTGTTTGCTAAGCTCAGTGTTAGGAGGCAATGTAGAGGCTAAGAGCTTGGGCTTTGCTTGTGTTCTATCTAGGCTCTGTCAATTCCTGGCTGTGTGGCCTTGGGCAAGTTACCTAACCTCTCTGACTCTCAGTATTCCCATTTGTAAAATAGAAATAATAATAGTACTCCATAAAGCTATCATGAAGCTTAAATGAATTAATACATGTAAAAACATATCTGGTGTATGGTAAATACTCAATACATGTCAGCCCCTTAGTGTTACATGTTTTAGCTGAAAAGAGAAGTGGCATCTCATTAAGCTGATGATGTAACTTGCCCAAGAGCACACACAGTTAGGGTATAGTGGGAGCTTGTGTTAAATAAAATCATGCTCATGAAGTGCCTAGTACTGAGCCTGACATATACAGAATTCTCTTTAAATTGCAGCTGCTATTATTCTTTTAGGTGGCCCACCAGCCCAGATTTGGGAGGGAGGTGTGTGGAAACAATGCCCCAGGAAAAATTCAAACACTCTCTCGTTTCTCTGCCATCACCTCATATGTCTTCCTTTCCCTCCTCTCTCTGGAGTCCCTACTGGGTCCCATCCAGGTAATCCCTGCTGCTGTGCTAAGTGATAACTGAGCTATTAGCTGGTGTTTAAGATAAAGCCCTTCCTAGGTCTATTTGTATTTCAGTGGGGGAATTCCTGAGACCCTAGTGGCTTCCTCAAAGCATTTATAGGGGACATTGCTCTATCCCTCTGGGGAGGCCCTGAAGATGTCCCTTTGGAAGAGTCACTCATCCTTGCTGAGGTCTCATTAATTAACATCTTGCCTCAGCAGGGCCAGTGTGCCTGAACCATGCTTTCTACCCATCGTGTCTACTGTGGGTTACAGGCAACGTATGACTGCCCCAGTAACAGGCAGCAAAAAGGTCAAAGGCAGATCCTTATGGAATTAGAATATTGGCATATAGGGTGTGTGTAATAAATAATTTATTTAGTCCCAACTAGTGTCATTCAGTATTATATTAGCATGTATAATTTAATGCTGTTTTCTCAGTAGTCCTGAAAATTTGGTATCATTTCCCTATTTTGCAGATTAAGAAATTGGGGGTTTTTAGTGGGTATGGAAGTTCTGTTGGTTTTCCTTATCCAGTATTTCCGGCCCCCCTTCTCTGGTTATTAGCATGTAGCTCAAGTGGGACTGTCCTCTCTTGGCTCTGGTGTCTGAGAACTGGCCAATCTGAATATTCCATCCCAATGGCCACTGTGATTGGTTCAGGGATGGACGCATACAGCCAATGAGAGCCAGGCTTGGGACTCTTTCTGGAGATTTAGGGACGTGCTGTTTTTTCTGACTCTAGTGGCTAAGACAACAGAATGTAAGCCCAGAGGAGACAGGGGCTACTTTTGCCTACCGGAGAATACAGCCAACACCAAGGAAAGAGGGGTGGAAGAAGAGAATGGTCTCAGTTGTTACGTGAGCTTCTGAATCCAGACATGCCTGAAGCTGGACTATCCCTGGACTTCACAGTTTGTAAATCAGCAAATCCCCTTCCAGTTTTTGATCTGGGTTTTCCGTCATTTGCAATGGAAAGAATTTTGATGAAGACAGGCTTGGAGAGTGTAACGTTGTGAATGTCTGTGTCCCTCGAAGTTCATATGGTGAAGTCCTGACCCTCAATGTGATGGTATTTGGAGGTGGGGCCTTTTGGGGGTTATTAGGTTGAGATGAGGTCATGAGAGTGGGGCCTAAACTGTAAGATTAGTATCCTTAAAGGGAGAGGAAGAGACCACAGAGCTTTCTCTCTCTCCACCATGTGAGGACACAGTGAGAAGTTGTCTGTCCTCAAGCCAGGAAGAGAACTTTCACCAGGCTCACTTTGGCACCCCCATCTCAGATTTTCCAGCCTCCATAACTGTGAGAAATAAACGTCCAATGTTTAAGCTACCTGGTCTATGGTATTTTGTCATGGCAGCCTGAGCTAAGACAGAGAGGGTAAGTGCCTTGTATAATGTCACAGAGTTGGAGAGCAGCAGGGCTGGGATTTGCACTCAGGTCCCACTGACTCCACGTCCATGATGCCTCTGCGGAAACACAAGCTCTGAGGGGAGGGGAATGGGTGAGTAGATGCCGACTTCAGTTTTAACCCAGAGAAGAAGGCCTGGGTTTTCAGGGAGTTCTGTAGTGGGATCAGGGGCAGGAGAGATTACCTGGAAAGGAAGCAGGTGGCCCTTGAAGTACAACCTAATTCACTTCACTGCTGTACTGAGGCCTGTGTTGCTTGAACTTCAGTTGCTAAACTAAATAAAAATTGCCATTTTGAGGGCTTTCTACATGGGAAGCACTGTACTAATCCCTTTAGAAGCATCATGTCATTCAATCATCCAAAATACCCTAGGAGTTAGATACTATTATCTCTGTTTGACAAGATGAGGAAAGTGAGGTCCAGAGAGGTTGAATCACTTTCTCAGAGCCACACAGATGGTCACCGGTGGAGCTGCGATGGAACCTGTTATGAACTGAATTGTGTTCCCCCAGAATTCAGATGTTGAGGCCCTAACCCCCAAGGTAACTAACTGTATTTAGAGAAAGGACCTTTATGGAGGCAATTAAGGTTAAATGAGGCCATACGGGTGGGGCCCTAATCCAGTAGGACTGGTGACCTTAGGAGAAGAGGAGGCGACATCAGATTCTTTCCCTCTCTCCCCTGGCGCGCACAGAGGATGTGGCCGCATGAGCACACAGTGAGAAGGTGGGTGTCTGCAAGGCAGGAAGAGAGAGCTCATCAGAAACTGAATTTTCCAGTACCTGGATCTTGGACTTCTTGCCTCTAGAACTGTGAAAAAAATTAATTTCTGTTGTTCAAGCCATTCAGGTTGTGGGATTTTGTTACGGCAGCCCAGGCAGACTAATTCAGAACCCAAGACTGCCTGGGTCCAAATCTCATCTTCTTAACCACCGCGTACTGTTGCTGACATCCACCTACTGCTACACATAAACTCAACTTATGAACAAAAGGACCTTTACAGAAAGTGGCCCAAGGGTGGGGCTGCTTCTTCAACAGGGTTAGAATTAATCCTGGAGTCCTAAAGCTAGAAGAATAAAGACAAGGTCATATCTACTTGGCAGGATGAATCCAAACCTCCCAGCGGCGCAAACTAGTGTTTTTGGCCCTGCCATCCTTTCTGTCCTGTGGGCTAGAATCCAAAGCAGCTCAGTCTCATCAAGAGGATACAATAAAACTCTTTTGCTCAGAAAGGGACAGCTTTATTTCTGACTAAAAGGCCACATTGAGAACCTCAGTTGTGACTCTCTTTGCAGCAAAAGTGAAGAATATTGGAGTGATAAATTAGTTTCTTACAACCCAATGACAGACCGATGGAGAAATGCAATGGCAGACCCCAAATTTTATCTTTCTGCAATTCTCCCCCAAAGAAAAAGTCTTTGTCCTCATAGACACTCCCTGGAAATGGGATTAAAACAAGGCAGAAAGCCCTGCTGTCTGGGTGACATTTGTTATTGTTGCTACTGTGTGAGAGCCAGGACTCAGGTGTTAAAACCTGAATGTGGAGTAATTATGGTACCACTGAGGTTCAGGATAATATTCTTCCTGTGTCTTTCTTGTTTTCATAGCTGGCTGTATTGGCAAGAGGCATGGGCCACCAGGGCTTAATAGGGTTTAAGGCTGTCCTGTTCTGACTAACTCCCTTTGTGGCCCACATAAACAACACTTTAAAAATCAACTCTATATTTTACTCTATATTTTGCTCTATATTTGTCTATACTTTTCAACTCCATATTTTTCTCCCTAAGAAATACCTGCACAGAAGTCTTATTTTTTTTTTTGTTTTGCAAGTGTTTTAACTAAGATCCCAATTTAATTCCGGGAATTGTCTGTGAAAAACCAAGCACATTTTTTTTAATTTCAGCTTATTATGGGGGTACAAAAGTTCAGGTTATATATATTGCCCATGCCCCTCCCATCCCCCCCGAGTCAGATCTTCAAGCGTGTCCATTCCCTCCAAGCACATTTTTATTAATGTATTCTCCCTTGGGGTGGAGGTAGGAAGATGCAGGAGGTGACATTGGTGGTAATGACAGCTCTAAATCTTTGAATCAGGGGTTGTTGACCCTGGCCATACATTGGAATCACCTGAGGAGCATTAAAAAAGTACTGACTCTTGGGTCCTAACCCAGAGAGTAAGCACTTGATACATGTTGCCTGTTATTTATTATTGTTATTGTTATCGCTGGCTTTCAAAACTCATGGGTAGCAAATGATGGAAACTGGTTTGACTTAAAAGGGGGGGGATATTTGCTGATTCATGTAACCAAATCTAGGAAAGGGTAGAGGTGGATCTGGTCTCAGGACATTTGGGTCTGAGATTCAACCCCATCCAGTTTTTCTTGCTCTCATGTTAGCTGCAGGCTCTGGGACCAGCTTTTCTGCGTAGGAAGAGGCATTGCTTCAGGCTGATCTGGCATGTATGTGATGTCAAAAAAGGAAAGAGAAATCCGGAGGAAAGACTCTGATTATCCAGACTCTGAGTCACCTGCTCAGACTGGCCTGATCACTGTGGTCAGGGAGGAGGGGTCTACTCCCAGAGGGAGGAGAAGGGAGGTTCTGAGAAGACAAAAATAATAGCCACTGCAACGACGAAAAGTCAGTTCTAACAATCATAACTGTATCCATCCAACAAATATTTATTAAGCATCTATTATGGACCAGACTTGGTTCTAGATACTACTCTATAAGATGAGAAATGGACATCATTTTTTAAAAAATTATTGAGGTATAGTTTCATACAGTAAAATACACCCTTTTATAGGTATATAAATTACATACAGTAAAATTCACCCCTTTTTATGGTACATAATATTTCATATCTTTTGGTGCTATTTGTAAATGGTAGTCAGTTTTGAAATTGGGAAGTGTTAGGCCTCCAATTTTGTTCTTTTGTGAATTTCTACAAACACATCTAGTCATGTACCCACCATTACAATTAAGATATAGAATATTTTAATCATTCCCCAAATTGTCTGTGTGTCTTTGAAGTCAACTTCTCCCTCTACCCTCTGTCTCTGGCAACCATTAATCTGTTTTCTGTCTCTACAGTTTGCCTTTTGCAGAACATCATTTAAATAGAATCACACAGCATGTGACCTTTTTTCAGTTAGCATTTGAGATTCATACTAGTTGTTGTGTGTATTAATGGTTCCTTTCTTTTTATTACTGAGCAGTAGTCCATTGTATAGGTATGCTACTGTTTGTTTATTCATTTACCAGCTGAAGGTTGCTTCCAAGTTTGGAGTGATTATGAAAAAAATTGCTAAAAATGTTGCATACAAAATTTTGTGTAAACATACATTTTTATGTCAATTGGTAAATGTCTGGAAGTAGGGTTTCTGAATCATGTGGTAAGTATATACTAAACTTTATAAGAAATTGCCAAAATGCTTTCCAAAGTAACTATACCATTTTGCATCCCACTCACAATGTATGAAAGTTATGTTTGTTTCACATCCTTGACAATATATGGTATTATCAGTTTTTTTTTAAAAGTCATTCTAATAGGTGGGTAGTGGTGTCTCATTGTGGCTTTAATTGATAACTAATGATGTTGAGCTTCTTTTTGGGTGCTATTTTGCCATTCACATATTTTCTTTGTTCAAATATTTTGCTCATTTTTTTAAAAACTGAGTTGCTTGTATTGTTGAGTTTTAAGTGTTCTTTGTATATTTTGGATATAAGTCCAGATATCAAGTACGTATTTTGCATGTATTTTCTCCCAGTC
>CM052448.1:10808286-10879926 GCA_028533085.1 Varecia variegata | reverse complement strand
AATTTCTCTCCCTTGCTTGAGGTGAATTATGTTCATGCTTCACTCACTTGAATATTACTCTTCCATGTTTGACGGAGCTGTGTTATCAGGTGATGATTATATTGCACACTATCTGATTCTAATTAAGCCAGAAAATAGTGACATTGTAAGAGAGGAACATGTTTCACAATCTACACTCCCCTCCCCCTTGCTGCTACATCCCATTTTTAAAGCTTTTTGAGCTGTGCTTGGGCTGTTTTCTGACGCGTACACTGTCTTACTCTTCTCCAGACACAGTGCCTTCCTGGGCATTGGTTTCATCTGATATGTAATTTGTGCAAAGTGAGTCTTGGAAGACATAATGTTTGCACTTGCCTTTTTGATCAGAAGCATGATGTGCAGTAGTGACTGTGATTATTTCAGACGATATCAAAGAAGAAAATGTGTGGTTTTGTCAAAATCATCCACATAACTTGGAAAAAAAAATTTCCCTTGTCTGAGAGAGGAGAAACTACAATTTCAGGTGGGGAAGGGAGAAGCGGCTGTAAAGATGATTGGGGAGGTAATATAATATGGGGGTGAAGATCACAGGCTTGGTGGGCTTGGAGGTCAAGACCTGGGTTTGACTTCTGGCTTTGCCTTCACCTGATGTTACGTCTTTCTCCTTACACAATGATAAGTGCCCAGTGAAACTGAGGTCCTGAGAAGTTAATTAACTTGCCAAAGGTCTAATGAGGAGGCAGTAAAAAAGCCAGGTCTGGGACTCCCAGTCTAGTTCTCCTTCTTCTGCACCATATTAAATGCCAAGCCCTGATTCTGCCAGGGCGGAGAGTGGAGAACAGTCCCTGGGGACATCAATTAGAGCAGGTCATGGGCTATCAGAGTCTCTTTTCTCATGAGGATAAAGATGTCCTTTTGAGTTAGACTATATTCACCCTCCATGAACTTTGGGGACATTGATGGCAGGGAAATGTTTCTAAAGCTTTAGACAACTCTGAGGTGAAACAGGCACCATGCTACAAATGAAAGGCACTTTTATAGTTGGCTGGAAAAAAAATAGAGCACACTGCTTTAAACTTAGAAAGCCCAAGTGCAAGGTGAAGTCCAGTGTGGTCCAAAGGCTTTGCTCTTTTGTCCTTTTTCAACCAGTGGTAAAACTGGGGGAGCTAATCACAGAATGGGGCTTGCTCCTGCTGGGATAATATTCCTCAGACTATAGGCCTATTCATTTTCCAGACTGTTCTTCTTTTGGAGAAATGGACTCCTACCTTGCAGTAACATATTGTATAATTCAGGTGGAGCCCAGCTAGCTTTTCCTGCTGATTTCTGTCTTCCTCAGTGAAGACCACTTGGCCTCTGTCTCCTTGTTAGACATTTTTCCTGGCCTTCTCGGTCCCTTCTGGGCTGGTGGAAGGAAAGGGTTGTTTCTTTGGGTTACTTAAAGGTCATAGAAAGTGGAAGAGAAATTACGTTTTTCTTTGCAGAACTTCTACTGTGGAAAGAGGCAAGTTCAAGCAAGGGACAGAGGTATTTCCAACATATGTTTATTGAGCACCTACCACATTCCAGGTCATCTTCTGGGTGCTGGGGGGAGAGCAGTGAACAAAAAAGGCAATAGTACCTGTGCTGGGGAATCAGGAGTAGGTGTTTAATATGATGCAGTAGAAACTGTAGTAGGGGTTCCAGTCTTGGCATTTTTGCTAGTTTATATTCTAGTGCAGAGAGGTAGACATTAAGCAACATAAAAAGAAAAGCAGATAGTATATTGGAAGGTAATAAATTTAATGGAGAAAATTAAGGGAGGGAGGTAAGGGAAGGAGTGGAGGAGATTTCTATTTTAAACAGGGAGGTCAGAGAAGGCTTCTAGGAGAAGGAGACTTTTGAGAAAAGACTTGAAGGGGCAAGATAATGAACCATCTGGATGCCTGTGGGAAGAACGTTATGGAAAGCAAAACCAACGAGTGCAAAGTTCCTGGTGTGTCCGAGGAAGAGCAAAGAGGCCAAGCGTGGCTGGACCAGGAGGGAGAGGGAGAGTGGTAGGAAATGAGGTCATTTTCAATGGTTGTAGTTTCTTTAACGGATAGTTTCTGGCAAGAAGAAAGGGAGAGGTTTGAGTAACTCAACCAGCAAGGACTTACTAGGTATATGGCATCACTAGGTGCTCTGCTAGACCTCAGGACAGGGAGGGTAACCCTGCCCTCAAGTAGTCGAGTTGAAGATCAAATATTAAACCACTTGGAACCTTAGAGAACAGTGAGCCTCAGCCATGCTACGTATGGTTTTCTGAAGGGAGAGAGAAGATTCTAGAATATTGGATGGAAGAAAAGGCTCTGGAGATAGATTACCCAGGTACGAATCACAACTTCATCCCTTATTCATGGTGTGACCTTGGGCGAGCTACTTCACTGTCTGAGAATCAGTTTTTACATCTATAAAACGGAGTCTGCAATGGAAGGTACATGGCAGGGCTGTGCGAGGATTGAAGATTGCACATGTAACGTGCTTGGCAAATGCCATGTACACAGTAAGCCCTCTGTAAATATTAGCTGACATTATTATTATTAACATTAATTGGGGTGGTTAGAGAAGGGTTCTGCAAAGCTCGAATCCATGGAGTTAGCTAGATGCTGTGGAGAAGAAGGCCCTCAAGGCACAAGGGGAAAATGTGATCAAATGTATCAGCGTGGGGATGAAAAAAGGCAGTGAGGACAACGTTTGTGGTTGACTGACTAGAGATGTGGCAATGCAAATGACAGTTTATGAGCATTTTCACACATTATTTCATTTAGGACTCACTGCAGTCCTGTAAGTTGGGTACTTATCCTCATTTTGTTGCTGAGGAACTGAAGGCTCAGAGAAGTGAAGTGACTTAATAAAGGTCACACAGCTAGTAAGAGGCAGATCTGGGACTCAACTCCAGGGAATTTTGACTAGACTGCCCTTACTTCCATTAGGTGGTGTTTGTAGGGCTTGGGTGGGACTGTGATAGCTTTTTGGTCCTAGGGGTACTATGGTTTGGACATGGTTGGTTTGTCCCCACCAAAATTCATACTGAAATTTGGCCCCCAGTGTGGTGGTGTTGGAAGGAGGGGCCCAGTAGGAAGTGTTTAGATCATGGGGGCAGACCCCTCATAAATGGCTTGGAGGGATAGTGAGTTCTCGCTCTCATGAGACTAGATTAGTTCTCTAGGAGTGGACTAGTTCCTGAGAGAGCCAGTTGTTATAAAGCAAGTTTCCTCCTCCTATTTGGTCCCTCTTTGCATGTGTCCATTTCCCCTTTGACCTTCTCCACCATGTTATGATGCAGCATGAAAGCTCTTGCTAGAAGCAAGAAGCCATGCCCTCGAACTTCCCAGCCCGCAGAAGTGTGAACTAATTAAACCTCTTTTCTTTATAAATTAGCCAGTCTTAGGTATTCTGTTATAGCAGCTTGAAACTGACCAAGGTGGAGCACCATAAAGAAGAGAGGTCCAGTAGGTAAGAAACAAAGGACTAATGATTGTGCCTTTATTGAAAGTGTATTGAACTATGACCATTTATGCTCCTATGGTCTCTTAGAAGCAGAGATTGGATTATTTACTGGCTTGAGAAGGAAGATTTGGCTGCTGTGGTATGGCTATCTGCTAAAATATCCAAACAAGACATTGATTTCCATTTTATTCCTCCTAATACCTAGGTGACCACAAAGTAGATTCACCAGGGCACTTCTCACATGAGGATAATGGGCTTTTATTGATAACAGTTGACTTTCTGACTTAAGGACAGAAAAATTCTTAGGTTCCTCAATTGTGGCATGGGATTAAATGGGCAGCTAGACTGAGTCTAAGGACATCCCCACAGGGAGGGAAAGCTGGCCTGTCTTCCCCTAGAATAGAAGCTCCACGAGGGTGCTATCCCCAATGTTTAAAATAAAATAGTGCCTAGAACCAACCAAGTAGATGATCTGTACATTTTTGTTATTAAGTCCCTCAACTCCCTTTTTTTTGTCTCATGAATGACTGCTTCAGCAAGGTGGCATAATTGCTGTGTAAGAAGTAGCTCAACCAAAGCTCAGGCATCCTGTAAGAGTCAGGAGGATGGTTGTCCTGTGTGGGCGGGTGAGGCAGTCACCACGAGGAGGCTCACAGCAGGTTTCTGGAGAGCTGGAGATGGTCCGTCTCTTGACTTGGGTTCTGGTAGTGTAGCAATGTTCAGGTTCATTGAGCTGTACACTTACAATTCATACACTTTTCTATGTACATGCTACACTTCAACAAAAAGTCAACTCACTGAGTTCAGGGTAAAGCAGAAACAAGAGCTCTTTGCCTTGGAAGCAGTTCTCAAACAAGGGAGATTTTGTCTTCTGCTCCACTCCACCCCCTGCCCCCGCCCGCCAAGAGGACATCTGGCCATGTTTGGAGACCTTTTTGGTTGTCACAACCGGGGAGAGGGTGCTCCTGGCATCTAGTGGGTAGAGGTCAGGGATGCTGCTAACATCCTACAATGCACAGAATAGTCCCCCACCATAAAGAATCATCCAGCCCCGAATGTCAATAATTCTGAGGTTGAGAAACCCTGCTTTAAAAGAACCTATCTGAGAAATCTTAGGATCACTTGAATATTAATATCATCCACGGTAGTCTTTGCTGACACAGAGCGCCTTATTTACTGGATTCGGACAATGTTTCTTTTCCCAGGAGGGCGTCTGAGAGCAGGAGCGAATTTCATTTGCTACCTCGTAAATCTCTGAAATGGAAAACAGGTCTGAATATTCCTCTTTCTCTCTCCTAGTCTTTGAAGCCCCTCGAAGTGGGCCGTGGAAGCCAGCTCCTAACAAATTCCCCAGACACAATTTAAATGTCATTTCAGGGCTGGGACGAGGGCATGAATATTTAAGATGTAAATTGTTTGGGTCGTGCCTAAATCTTTTATGGATTTGACTGGATGAGAAAAATGAGTCACTACTTTTTGATAAAGTTTGCTTTCTGTCTGTATTATTAACAAACCCAGCCAAGTGAACCAGACTGCATCTGCCAGAGAGAACAGGGATGCTTGTTTGCGGGATGATATTAGATTCTGTTCCCAGCATGCTGTGTTTATGGTTCAAAAACCAAAGAACAGGTAGGAGATTTATCTTAGGTCAATGTGTCCTTGCCAGCAAAGGCCACATACCAAATATGTCTGGGCAGCGGGTGGAGAGTGGAAGTGAAATTAAACAATCTAACCCTATGTGGAGAATTAGGTACCCTGATAGTATAATACAGAAATATTGAAATTACCAGATCCTAACTCCAGAGATTAAGCCCTTCCTATTCTCCAGTTTAAATCTCAGGGGATGGGTATATAGCGGGGGCAAAGAAAAAGGTACAAATTAAAGTAAAACTGGGGTGGGCTGCAGGAGGGGAGAGAGATATTAATTTAACAATTTTAAATTCCATGGACTCCAGAAAGAATATCTATTTTAATCTTTTTGGAAGAAATTATGCCTCCTACGTTCCATTCCCAGACCCTACCCAGAAATTAATTTTGAATGTTAATATGAAAGCAACCTCCCTCTTCTCTGAATGCTGCCTTTGATTTTGACAGGGTATCTAAAAGGCTGCTATTAGACAAGTTTTCATTAACTAATAAGCTAGTTCTAGGGCAAAACATGAATTTTTTGTCATTTCATGTGAAAATTGGAAAAAGCCATAATTAGGAAGAAAATCACTAATTGTAAGGCACAAAATTTGTTTGCTAAGGGTAGTCATTAAGGGGCGACAAAAGCATTAGTAACTTCAGGATCAGAAAACAACTATTAAAATGCAAGTGGAATCGAGGCAGTTGCCCAGACATAATAATGGCTTTACATTTACAGGTCTATAATTGTGGTTTGATTTGAGGCATTGTTGGTACTTTTCAAGAAACAATATACAGTGGGGCTAATTCTTAAAGCACCATAGCTTTTGGGTTCCAAATTACAGACTCAAGTTTTAATTTCTAGGGAACATTACTGGGGGGAGAGTTACTCAAGTATATTGTCAATGCTGTTGTTGCTTTAGGATTGTGATGAATTGGTCAAAACCAAGACAAAGAGTAATGTTTCTGTGGCCCAGACAGTTGGTGACACCAGTTTTGCATGCAAAGTGCCTGGTATCTGACACCAGAGTGAAGTTTGCACATTACTCCATGATCTATTTCCCTTCTAGAGAACAACTTTTATTGCTTTTGCTTTCTGACAAATATCTTCTATGCAGAAAATTGGGAAAATTGTAATGAAAGAATTGTAAATTCTCCTTAATTCCATCAATCAGAGATAGCCAGTGAACATTTTGGTGTCTTTTCTTCTCATTTTTATTGAATTTTACACTGTTTATTGAAGCATAACAATCATATGACAAAGTACACACATTTTAAGTACCCAACTTAAAGTGAATTGTTACTTATACATTCAAGTATCCACCACTTAGATAAAAATAAAAAGAACACTTCCACTAAACCTCCTTCCTTCACGCCCTTTTCCAATCAATACTCACCACCCTACCTCCCTGGTCCCAGGGTATTATTATTGTGGTTCCTCTTACAATAGACTCAATGATTTTTTTTAAGTTAATATAAATGGGCTCATACATAATACCCCTTTGTGGGCCTAGCTTCTTTTACTCAACATTATATTTGTGAAAGTCACTTATCTTGTTGCATATAGCTATATTCTTTTCCATTGCTGTGTAATATTCCATTGCATTAATATCTTATACCACAATTTATTTATCCATTGATGAACATTGAGTTGTTTCCAGTTTTTAGTTATTATGAATAAAGAACAAACATTCCTGAAAATGTCTTATGTAGATTTTTCACTAATTTCTTTTGGATTCCTGTCCTTTTTTGTGTGTGTGCATGGAAGTACAGATTATATTTTACAGAAGATTGAACTCATATCTCTCCACCTCTATCTCCATCTCCGTCTCTGTATCCTTATCAATCACAAGAGTTCAATGTCTCCTAGGAAACAGGCCTGCCTTAGTGTCCCTGCCATGTTCAGACACTGACTGGGGGTGGTCTAGAGGAAGCTACATGGCCACAGATGCTAGATAAGTCTTTAAATTCCTTAGATGTGCAGTCTCTTTTCTCTTTTATCAGGCTTAGCACGTCTCCAGCCAGGCTGTCCTGGGATTTAGCCCTAGTTATTGGCCTGGCATCCAGGAGAGAAGGTAAGAGCAGCTCTTGCAGGAGGTGGCTGTTGCTTTGTCAGGGAGAAGCTTCTGTGGCACCTTTCAGCACAGTGTAGCTCTGACTATGGAGGAGCAGGCTGCCTCTGCAAACTCAGTCCACTGTGTGTGTGTGTGTGTGTGTGTGTGTGTGTGTGTGTTGCAGAATCTTTATTCTCAGGGGCAAACCTCCAGATGTCTCTGTCGCACGTTTCAGAATGCCAAGTTTTTCCCTACCTCGAGCACTCAAACATACCTTGGCTACTTGGCTGAGCGCTCAAACATCTCTGGAGCCCTGCATCTCTTAACAAGGAGGTCCTCAGTCTGCTGCTCAGCTCGGTCTGGCCCTTGCGCTGTAGAACACAAAGGGCTCTTTGTTAACTACCGCAGAGGCTCTCCAGTTCTTACTTGGCCGTTAATTGTTTGACAACAGCCTTCGGTCCCTCATTATCCTTCTGCGGGGCAGCAATACAACAAGGTAGTAACCAGCCAACTCTGCTGACTTTGTAAGCACTCCTGGCCCCTTATTTTCCAATCGCCTGTATCACTACACTTGCTACAGCATTTCCTCCCACTGGGACATGTTCCCATGTTGCCATCAGTAAAATTTTTAGCAATTCAGCCACAATGCTCCATCTGCTAACTAGGACACCATCTTTTCCACCTGCTGGGTGGTGGATGAGACAGTCTTAAAATTCGTAGACTACTTTTGGCCTTGCTTGTGTTAGTCCCAGTCCTCTGAGAAGCAGACACCAAGACAGGATCAAATATGCGAGGATTTTTACTAGGGGAAATGCCAGTGAAAGAAAATGGGACGGGAGCTGGGGAAGGCTGGAGGAGCCATCACACCACAGTGCAAGTCAGACCCCAAGGGAAAGAGAGAGGGACAAAAAGTTGGGTGAAAGTGTCCTAGACTATCATGCTGTGTAAGAAAGGTTCACAAGGCCATCAGAGTTCTTGAGGCAAAGTTGGCTGTTAGAGGAATCTCACATCTCCCAGGAATGGGCCTGTCTTTGTATTCCTGCTGCTCTCAAACATGGGTTGGATGCAATCTATGGGAACCGTGGCCTCCGTGCAAATGCAGTGACAGATTTTCAGGGGGTTCTTGGGCTTTTGGTCAATTACACTCCTTGTAGCTGGGAGTCTGCAAGGTGCATTTTCCTGATAGGCACAATATCTGGAATAGAATAAGTCTCTGTAAGTTAGCCATAGTTGCTAACCAGTTCCTTACATCCTCCTACATTTAGGGTGTCTCTGATTTTTAGTTTCATAAGCAATGCTGCCTTGAGCATTGATATAGTTCATTGTTTCCTTGGCATAAATTCCTGGAATTGGAATGACGGGGCAAAAGGGCATGCACATTTAGCATTCTTAATACGGGGTTGCCAGATGCCCTCCTGAAAGGCAAGGCTCGTTCATACTCCCCCCAGTGGAGTACAAGGTGCCTGCTTCCTGTTACCCACCCAAGGTACTTCTGTGCTCTGGGTATATCAAAGTTCATGCTGCACAATGCAGAGGACATGGGGGATTCATGGCAGGAGCTGGTGGGAAAGAGAGGAAGACAGAAGAATTAAGGGTGCAGCATAGAATGATTTGTATATGGGCTTAGCTTGACTGAGATGGTTACTTTGGGAGGGGGCATGGATGATCTAGACACCTCAAAGAGCCTTCTCTTTGTAACTTCATGCCATCCTTACGTTGGGGGACTCATGTGTTTCCCATAAGAGGCTCTTTCTGGACAAAGTGTCAGGCTGTGACCTCCATGGGGGAGGAGCCTATGAACACATTGCCCACAGCTGTATTTTCAGCACTGAGCATGGTCCGTAAAACAGGCGTCTTGTATTCATGCTTGATTTTCGGAGAGGAGATGCAGAGAGTTCAAGAGCTCCCCAGGGGCACATTCAATGAGAGTCCACGTGGAGTAGTGAGAAGCACCCTGTATTTACCTGGGCTCGAATCCTGGCTCTGCGGGTGTCCTGCTGAACCCTTCTGAGTCTTCATTTCATTATCTATAAAATGTACTAGCCGGTGGAAGTAGGCTTGGCTTTTCTTTTTTCTTTTCCTTTCCTTTCCTTTGTATATTCTTTTCTTCCTTTCCTTTTCCTTTTCCTTTCCTTTCCTTTTTTCTTTTCTTTTCTTCCCTTCCCTCTTTTCTTTTTCTTTCTTTTCTTTTCTTCCCTTCCCTCTTTTCATTCCCTTTCTTTTCTTACCTTTTCTTTTCTTCTCTTTTCTTCTCTTCCCTTCCCCTCCCCTCCCCTTCCCTTCCCTTCCTTTTTTCTTTTCTTTTCCTTTCTTTTGTTATCTTTTCTTTTCACCTGTTTTCTATTCCCCCTTTCTAACAAAAACCCAAATGCCTTTTGGAGGAATTATCTCTCCAGTATGATGTGGCCTTTGTAGGTTAGTAATCCACAAGTCCTGCCCTCCTACCTCAGAAATTAAAAGAGTCCTGGAAACCTCTGCTGCACATGCTCCCTACCAACATTCTGGAACAGACCAGGGGCAGGCATGTGACCTAGGATATGGAAGTATGAGCTAAGGGACATAGTCACAAGATTTTATGGGCTGCCAATTCAATCCAGTTGGTGGGGGGTGAGGGCACTTAGGTGAGAATGATGAACAGTTTCTTCTACCAGAAGCATCTATCTGTTTAAATCCTTAGGTTCATCAGTCTTCCCACTAGTGAGCACCTTTTATAATACATTCCTTTTCTGCCTTAGTCAGTTTCTGTTGCTTCCAACCAAAGACCCCCAACTGTGAAACATCTATGCCCTAAGGTTTTTGATTTTTTGTGTGTGTGTGTTTTTTTAAATTAGAATTAAATGAGAGTGCATATTAGCTTAATCAGAGTCCAGGAAGGCAGGGGAAAGAATCTTGATTTCCAGTTTTCCTCTTTTTCTTCCATCTTACAACTTTTGCCTCCTGATTTTTGCTAGCAACTGTCCTGTTCCTCCAGCCACAATTTTTTCTTACTTAAAAAATGCTTTATAAGCATGGTATAATTATCCATACTGATATGCTGTGCTGTAGAATTCCTTTGGAGAACAGACAATATGAATTGCAAGGAGCTGGGAATTAACTTATCTGTTTTGAAGAGATGTGTGCGGTGTGGGGTAGAGCTTTTTGATTGTGGCTCAAAAATTGATTCTAATTGCTGTTTTTATTGCTGGTTTAGCTGATGCTGCTTTTAGTTATTTACATTTTCTCTATTTCTTAAGTGGCTTATGCAATGGCATATTAGACTCCACCCCCAATATATTTGCATTTAAAATACATTTAAAATACATCTACATCCTCATGTAGCTGGGTGACTGAGAAAATACCTCAAACCCAGTAATTCCAGTTTGGCTTAACATACTTAGACTACAGTATCCTTTGATGAGAATGGTGCTTAACAGTCTAAATAAATTCTCTTAAATACTGAAGAACTCACTTTGAAAACAAAGATACAGCTAGAGTACAGTAGTTAAGGGAGTCAGCTTTGGCGTTAGATAGACCTTGGTTTAAATCCTAGTCTGCCACTTATAAACCATCACTGTAGGAAAACTAGTTTTCTCAGCGGTACAGGGAATGATAATGCTGTTAGCCTAGGCTTATCCTACTTCGTTCTTCAGACCCTTTCTCAAGGAAACGTTCCCCGATCTGTCCCCTTAACCTCAGTCCAGGTCAGATTCCCTTGTTACACCTGTTCACAGATCTGTGTTTATGCTCTCAGAGACCCAGTTGCGGTTTGCATGGGTACACTGTTTTACTGGATTGTTTGATTCCATCTGCCCCAACACCCTGTCCCACCCTGCACTGCAAGCTCCACGAGGTTAGGGACAACCACATCTGTCTCCTGCACCCAATAAACATTTATGGCATCAATGAATAAATGAAGGAATTCTTTCCCGTAGAGGATTCCCTGAGATCATGAATGTAAAGCACAGTGTCTGGTACAAAATAAGAACTTAGTAAATGTAAAAGCCTCCCGCAAAGAAAAACACCAAAAATACCTTTTCAACCTCCCCCCAACGCCCTCAACAACCAAACCACATGTCATGCAAGAAATCAAATATTTACCTGTTGTTGTCACCATTAGATGCTGACTTTCCAGGATAAGTCATGCTCCTAGAACAAATCTCAGATGATCTTAGTTATTTAGAATAAGTTTATTTCTTGCTCACATGGAAGTTTGAAAGGAAATGAATGAAATTTATTTTTTCAGCCTTTTGGAGGCCACAAGTCCAAGATCAAGGTGTTGGTGGGGTGGATTCCTTCTGAGGGCTGTGAGGGAAGGGTCTGTTTCTGCCTTTCTCTCCTCGACTTGCAGGTGGCTGTCTTCTCCCGACATGTGCACATCATCTTCCCTCTGTCTGTGTCTGTGTCCAGGTTTCCTCTTCTTATCAAGACACCAGTCGAACTGGATTAGGGCCCAACCTATGACCTCATGCTCACTTAATTGCTCTGTAAAGATCCTTTCTATGAATACAGTGACCTTCCGAGGTACTAAGATGTAGTAGGACGTCAACAGCTGGTCAAACTCAGGGGTGTTGCACTGGCCCATAGCACCTGGGGGGTGGTTCACTTCTCTGGAATCGCATCTCTTTGGAATCTTTCTCTTGCTTTTCAGTAAAATAGTCCAAATAATAGCACCTACTTTAAGAGTTGGTGTGAGGATTAAACAAGTTACTACGTTTGAAGCACTTAGAACAGCATCTGGCATGGAGCAAACACCCACTAAGTGTTCGTATTACCAGAAGTACTTGTGGTCACTGTGATTTTTTTCAAATTATGGTTAGTTCTATTAGGCTGGACAGATGATCTCTCTTTATTTGGTTTCTAATAATATTAGCTGCCATTTATTGAATGCTTCCTGTGTGCCAGACACTGTGCTAAGTACTTTATGTGGATATTTCATATTTACAACAATGCTAACAGGTCAGATCTGTTGTTGTCCTGCAGCTATAAAGTGGTAGAAACAGGAACAATATTAAAAAAAAATTATTTTAACAACCTGGGAAGCAACAGCAATGAAAGGCCGAGGACCCTTGGCTGTGCCAGGTTTTAGGGCTTTGGTTTCTAATTCATGGGGATTACAAAGAGGAGGAGCCAGAGTGATGGGGCAGGGGCGAGTTTGGGAGCTCAAGGAAATGACTCCAACCAGTAGGGAATTATTTCGATATGTGAATAACTGATGTGGCCGTACAGAAGCATCCTGGTTCATTGTCAGCCCTGGGAGGAGCTGGGCCTGGTCCAGATGTGACTGTCCCAGATCCGTGTTCTTAAGCACTTGCGAAAGAGCCTGATTTTACAGACAAAGCTTAAGAACCAGAGAAGGCAAGAGACTTGTGTGAGGTCACACAGCAGGTTGGCGAAGTAACCCTGGACTCCTGACTCCCAGTTCTCTGCGTGGATTAAGCTCCCTCTTCCTGCACCTCTTGCTGCCCAGCAAGCAGCAGCCCAGCTCAGGGGGAGGAGCCCCAGCAGGATGCAGGGCTCCATCTCCCTCCTGCCAGCTCACCTGGCTGGGGTGGACAGAGGGCTTGGCAGCCTCTCGAATTCTTGTGCTGTTCATCCTGGCAGTGATGGCAAAGGAGAGGTGGCCACAGCCTGGAAAGACGGGCCCTGGGGGTTCAGGCCCACTCAGCAGGCAGACCTTGCAGTTGCCTTTCCCTCACTCAGCACTCCTGCAGGCCCGGGTGCCAGGGGGCTGAGTCAGCCCCGGATGCGGCGGAAGGCCTGGGGGGCATGGGGCTTGGCCAGACCAGAGCGCACCTGTCCTCTCCCCTGACCAAGAGGGAGACACACAGGGAGAGAGAGGAAAACAGAGAGAAAGACCAAGAGGTAAAGTGAAAGAGACAAAGAGCTATTTAACATATAGGGAAACAAGCAACAGAGCCAGAGGCAGAAGGACAGAGAGAAAGAGCTGAGGGAGACAGAGACAGGTAAACAGAGCAGGAGAGAGACGGAGGGAAGGAGCAACGGGAAAGCACCAGAGAGAAAGGCAACAGGGACAAAGAAGACAGAAGAAATAGACAGCAGCAATAAGACACGAGGGAACATAGAGAGAGAAGGAAAGAGAGACAGAGAGTGGTAGATACAGGGGGGCTGGCAGGTGACATGGCCAGTGACACCGGGAGTTGAATTGCAAAGGGCCAGCAAAAAAGAAAAAAAAATTAGGAGAAAGGCCCTTGGGGCGAGGTGGAAGGGAGAAGGGCTTTTCCTGGCATTTGTGCCTCTGTCTGTTATGACAGGGACAGAAATGCAGACTCAGACCCCCGCGGTGGCCCATTAGTCCCCACCACCCCGCTGCCGCCGCTCTGCCAGAAGGCCACCCCTACCAGGTCTGTTGCCTCTGAGCCTTATTTATTGCTCCGAAATCTGGGACCACAAGGAGCCCCTGCCGGGAAGCTGGGGCGGAAGCTTCCATGTAAATCCTGGACTTGGCTCCCAGCCGTTGCAGCCGAGCAGGAGGAGCAGTGGGAGGACGGAGTTTGATTTGCACCATGGCTTTTTCACTCCTGGAGGGTGGTGTCTTTTTCCGGAAGTGGCAGGAGGATTCCATCCTGCTCCCTAGGGATTTAAGTCTTTGCCTTATTCCTTTCTACTAAAGCAACAATTTAAAATCAACAAAAAAATACAAACAAAACCAAAAAGAAACAAACCCATGCCAATGTCCTAATACCGCTCTGGTTGTCTGCTTTCAAAGCTACTGAGAATACTGTAGCTGCCAATCATTAAGAACTTACTGTGTTAGGAATACTGCAAAGATAATCTCATTTATCCTTGTGTAATGTGATGAGGAAGGTACTATTATTTTCCACTTTGGCAGATGAGGTAACAGGCAGGGAGGCGAAGAAACGTGCCTGAGGTCCCATTTCTGTATGCACCAGAGCCTGACTTGTCTGTTTCTTTGTCCCCCACCCTCTACCCTGCCGTGATACACATGGAGACATCGAGGCTCTGCTCAGATGGGGCTGAGGGCACAGCAGGGTCTTCGCGCACTCTAGACCCTCACCATAGCCATGGTGCCTTGTCAGCTTACCAGAGTCCAGGAGAACTCCCGTGCTCCAAATTATTCTTATTATTTAAGGCCTGTTGACCTAGTTGTTAAGAGCACAGATCTAAAGAGATTCTGAAACTGATCTCCAAACAGCATGATCATTTCCTCTCTGCTCCACAAGCAATTCCTCTTGTTAAGTCACCCGACCCCCAAGTATCACACACCGAGGAAGCGTCCCGACAATGTAGGTGGATCAATACGGAGTCATACACGGGCCCTGCTGAACAACAGCAGCCTCTGCCATTGGCCAGACCACAGTTTATGCTCTCCAAATTCCTCTGAAGTTTCCTTATAAACAATTACTTTTTTTTTTTTCTGCTTAGTTTTGGTCTCTCCTTCCCCTCTAGCGATTTTCCTCCATGAAGTGAAAACAGAGATGGAGACACACACGGTACCAATATAGCACTGTCAGTCAAACCCTCTTCTCTCGCCGCGGCTGCAAGGATGTGGCAGAGCTCCCATCCTTCCCTTCCCCTTAATTGATTTCCAAATTCAGCCTCCTGGGATGGTGCCTTGGCTGGCTTTCCAAGTTCAGCCTCTCAACCTTAATTTAATGCTTCCAGGGTGGTGAGAACTTATGTTTCCCACCTACTAGTTGGCATCTGGCTGATTTTTCTCATCCTGAGGAATTTAGTTTCATTAATGTCAAACCTTTGTACGTTGCATTTGGGTTGTCAAAAGTGATGCATATTCATACTGTTCCTAGTCCTTCTGAAAGAGGGTCCTTCACCTACTGCAGGCTGGCGTTGGCATTCGGAGGAGGTATCCAGTCGTGGACTGTCAGTCATAGGATTTGCTCCATTAAACCCAGGAGTCATGGTGCCCTGGCTGGGAGGAGCTGGTTGATGCCAAAAGCAGGTTGGGTGATTCAGACACTGCTTAGCTCTGCCCACGCAGCCTGGTGTGAGGTCTTGGAGTCAAACTTGCCCATCTTCTCCTTCCAAGAATGAGGCGAAGAGTCTACTCTTGGAGCAGATAACTTTTCAGCACTAACTTGGCAAATGTTTATGATTGGTTTTTCACAATCTTTTCTGGACGGGAGACAATTTTCGTTGTCATTAAAATAAAAATATGAGGTTATGATAGCCCAAAGCGCCTTAGGAGAGCTGGCTCTTGGCTGGCAGAAGACTGTCATGGTGAAACAGGTTTTCTCTTCCATATCTTACTTCCTCAACTCTATTCTTTTTAATCAACACTGATTTTTCACCATGAAAACTTACTTTAGGTAAGCCAAATGTCCCAGGCTTCAGCAGTTTCTTGGTAGAAATAAAGTCGTTTTAAGATAAACGTTCAGATGATACAGGCTCATAGCTTTTGCCTCTTCCTGCTGGACCCTATGTGTTTCCAGGAGTCCTGCAGGGATGTCTCGTGTGTGCTAGAAACTGTTCCACTCAGGTTTTTTTCACCTAAGTCTTTTTTGTCAAATGCGCCCTCTGCAAGCCATTTGAAGGCACCAACTCTCTGCTGTACTTCTGCGGCAGTCTTCCACGACACCTCTGGTTCCCTGCCACTCTGGTAGGTGCATGGGCTCATTGGGTTCTCTCACAAATGTGCCACAGCCCCTGCAGAGAGCTGCATTTGTGGCCCTCTGCTGCCATGGGAAGGATGTCCTTCTGCCCAGCCTTGCTTTGAGCTTGGTTATCAGGCTTCCAAAGCGGAGGCTCTTGTGCCCAGAACCTCTCAGCCAAGCACCTGTTTCTCTTCTCCCACCAAGGCTCAAGCCACCAAGGCATAGACCAGCATAACTTCCCATGTCTAAAAGGACCACTGAAACCTTGGCTTTCCCTCCTTTGTGCTCAAGGCTCAGAAGACCCTGCCTTACTAGGAGAAAGGGGAGGCACAAGAACAAGAGGTACCACGAAACAGCTGCCGAAAAGCAGATGTAGTGATTCATACTCAGCCACGTCCATCAGTCAAGCTCCAAGCTGTGTTTCCAGTGGTGGTGTATCAGCCACACGTGGTGGAGGAAATGAAGTTAGTTTATGCCAGATCAACCACAACAAAAATAATGGCATCCTGGACAATAATAAAATAATCAAGCAGCAACAGACAGATGGAAGGGAAGAATTCCAGTCACACTGTGGAACTGTTAGCGACATAAACTGTTTGGGGTCTTCGCCGGTCAAACCAAACCCAATTTCACCAGCGAAAGGGTAACGAGAGTATTATCCTGTAGCCAGAAACACGAGCCAATCAATCCTACTGTCCAGCAGAGCAGTCCTTTCGGGAGCTGAGGGGGGTGGGGAACAGCAGCGATTTCAAAGCATCACCTTCCTCTTGCCGTGAAGAGCGTTGTTGGTTCACGAACACCTAGTAAGTCAGAACCAGGGAATCAGGTACAAATTTCCTTCGCCTTTTGGTTTCTTTTATTAATGGAAGCTTTCAGAGATTTGTTTATGCTTTTTACTTGTACAAAATCACAATACTTCACACAAAGGGAGCAGATGGTACGGAAAGCTGGAGACTGGGCTGAATTGCATCTCGTGAAACTGGCCCTAACAGAGCCTTGTCTTGGATGTAAAGGAACTCGAATCTAATTGCAGGGTTTGTGGTTCCAATTCTGTGTAACTATGTGTTTCTTTGTCTGTGATATTTCCCCCTCAAATTTAATGCTTCTCTTTGAGCTCCTGTCAAATAGCTCCTCTAGGAATCTGAGTAGAGTAACCGAGACTGAATTTTAAGATTACGGTTTTACTGGAGTGGTGTTTCTAAAACTCCCAGGGTTTCTACATTCGCGTCTCCCTTTGGTGCCTCCTGTTGCGGTGCCAGATTTGGTGTCAGGTGAACCCTTCACCTGGCCACAGGTGAGTGGGTGGGAACAGGCAGTCGAGCCAAAAGTAGCCAAGGAGGCAGCCTCATGTGAGAGTCCTGCCTCGATATAGGATTATGATGAATTAGACCAATTATGTTCTCTTTCTGGGAGTTTTGAATGAGACGTACTTAGAGAGAGCAGGATATATTAATACGTTCATGCAAGTAGGAACCTGGTCTGTTTTCTTTGCTGATTTATCACCATTGTCTACCACAGTACCCAGCATGGGCATGCAATGAATATTTGATAAATAAATCAAATATACGCACTCTTATGTAGGACTATTTTTTTGAAAAATGAATCCGCAGCTACCTTCCTATATTTTTTCTTTTTCTCCTGCCACCAGATAGCCACGTTCCTCCCTCTCTCCCTTTTGTAATTATTAGTATTTTAAGCAGACTTTAGTTTTTAGAGCCGCTTTAGGTTCACAGCGAAACTGAGTGGAAGATACAGAGATTTCTCATATACCCCCTGCTACCACACATGCATCGCCTCCCCCTCTATCCACACCCTCCACAGAGTGGTACATTTGTCATAATCAATGAACCTATGTTGACACATCATTATCACCCAAAGACCACGTGTAGGGTTCACTCTCGGTGTTGTACACTCCGTGGATTTTGACAAATGCGTAATGACCTGTGGCCACCATCATAGTGTCACACAGAGTAGTTTCACTATCCTAAAAATCCTCTGTGCTCCACCTACTCATCCTGGGCTCTCCCCACCCCCTGGCAACCACTGATCCTTATGCTGTCTCCATAGTTTTGCCTTTTCCAGAATGTCATATAGTTAGAATCATACAGTGGTCCCCAACCTTTTTTGGCACCAGGACCCAGTTTCATGGAGGACAATTTTTCCAGGGACGGAGGTGGGGAGGGGGAGGCGGAGCTCAGGTGGTGATGCATCGCCCAGTTCCTAACAGGCCACCAACCAGTACTGGGCCATGGGCAGGGGGTTGGGAACTGCAGGCATATAGAATGTGGTCTTTTCAGATTGGCCTCTTTTACTTAGTAATGTATATTTAAGGTTCCTCCATGTCTTTTCATGGCTTGATAGCTCATTTCTTTTTAGTGTTGAATAATATGCCTTGTCTGGATGTACACAGTTTATTTATCCATTCACCTATTGAAGGACATCTTGGTTGCTTCTGAGTTTTGGTAATTATGAAGAAAGAGGCTATCAACATCCATGTGCAGGTTTTTGTGTGGACGTAAGTTTTCATTCAATTCATTTGTGTAAATATCAAGGAGTGTGATCGCTGGATCGTATGGTAAGGATATGTTTGGTTTTGTAAGAAACCACCAAACTGTCTTTCAAAGTGGCTGTACCGTTTTGTGTTCCCACAGGCAGTGAATGACAGTTCCTGTTGCTCACCCACCTCGTCAGCATTTAGTGGTGTCAGAATTTTGGATTTTGGCCATTCCAATAGGTGTGTGGTAGTATTTCATTGTTGTTTTAATTTGCAATGCCCTAATGACATGTGATGGTGAGCCTCTTTTCACCTACTTATCTACTATCCGCATATTTTAGTGAGGTGTCTATTCAGGTCTTTTGCCCATTTTTAATTGAGTTGTTTGTTTTCTCATTGTTGAGTCTCAAGAGTCCTTCGTAGATTTTGGATGCCAGATTTCCTCTTTTGTGACACGGAGATAATAATAGTGCCACCTTGGAGTTGTTATGAGGATCATGATGGTGCCAGCATGTAGTTAGTAAGCACTGTATAAACGGTAGTCATTATTATTGGGTTTATTTTATTTTATTTTATTTTGAGATAGAGTCTAGCTCTGTTACCCAGGCTAGAGCACAGTGGCATCACCATAGCTCCCTGCAACCTCAAACTCCTGGGCTCAAGCAATCCTCCTGCCTCAGCCTCCCGAGTAGCTGGGACTACAGGTGTGCACCACCACACCCAGCTAATTTTTCTATTTTTTGTAGAGATGGGGTCTTGCTCTTGCTCAGGGTGGTCTCGAACTCTTGGGCTCAGGTGATCCTCCTGCCTCAGCCTCCTGAGTAGCTGGGACTACAGGCACATGACACCATGCCTGACTATTGGGGCTATCTTTTTTTTTGCAGGTTTGGACCCAGTCACTAATTGGTTCTCATCTTCTATTGATCCCTCCTTCCCTCACTTCATTCAGGGAGCACTGGCCTCCACCCCTACCCCAGGGTCTTTGTCCTTCTGTTTCCTCCTCCTGCAGTGCTTTCTTACCAACATGCCTGTGGCTTGCTCACTTATCTAACTCTTGATTATTTTTGTCAGTCATAAGCGGAAGCAGTCTAAAGGTGACGGAGTCTCCTGTCTTTAGTAGCTTGCCCTCTGCTCTACCCCTCCAGGTACCGGAAGCAAGTTACCTTCTCAGATTACTCTTTTGAGTTGCTCACTTGCCTGCAACGAGGCTTGGTTACTGCTGCATTCGGTCCCACGTGTCAATGAGTTGCATCTCCCCTGCCAAACTATGAGATGGACTTTGAGCAAGAAATAAATTTTGTTGCTTTAAATGATGTGAGATTTGGGCATGTTTGTTAGCACAGCCTCAACTACCCTATTCTGAAAGATACCCACATCCAACCCCCTAAAGACACTTTTGCCAAACTGCTGAAACCAAAGGAAACATTCAAAACATTGGAATTGGCATATCTTTACAGACAAAATATTTTGCCTTAGCAAACATGTGGAGAGAGAAGTGGATGTTGCTATATTTAGAGCATGAAGCAAATGTATGTTTTGAAGTATTCAGACAGATAAACATGCTCAAAAATGTGTTCAAAATGTTCCACCTATTGCCTAGTTAGAGACAGTATAAAAGTTGACAGTGTTTCCTTTTGTATGTTGTACACACACACACACACACACATATAGTCTAGCTAAGAGTTTTTTAGTTGTTTGGTTGCAAGAAAGAGTATGTGAACAAATTCACAGAAGTTAAGAGATCAAGCTATGACATGATGAAGGCAAGACACAGACCTAGGTCTTTGGACTCCATGTCCCCTTTCGTTAATTTCAGTCTCACATAGTTTTGTAAAATCATAAAGAATGTTTTCAGATTCTCTCCCATCATCACAGTTGATAGAATTTTCACAGACTGTGTGTATCAATTTCTTGTTGTATTTTCACTATTTTACCATTATCTGTTCTATTCCCTTGCTCTCTTTGATTATATCTTTTACCCTCCTGGGCAATTTTTTCCCCCTGATTTTGATATGATTTTTAGCTTTGTATTTCTCTTACCTAATTTCAGAATTTCTATGAAGGGTGAACTTAGGAATTGAATTAGAAGGGAGGTTTCGGGTAAGAGGACATTTCTATAGTTCTGTTGCCAGCCTCCAAGTGGACGTTTTTCCAAGTTCTTGGTGATCATCGGGAAAGGAATTTCAGGACGCACCACGTAAGCTGAGCAATTGACAGCCTTTTATTGAAAGCTAAAGTACACTCTCAGGAGAGAGAGCCGGCAGGTTCCAAAGAGAGCGGCTGCCCCGAGAGGAAGTGATTTTAGGTTTCTCTGTAGTTTTACTAATTGAGGGGAGGAATGGTCAAGGCTAAGGGCTTGGCTTTTACTAAGAATTTGGGTAGTAATTTCTAGAATTCAGTTCCCTCCCATTTTCATACTTTATATGGTTGTCTCAAAACTGTCATGGTGATTTTGAGGGCAGAGAAATTTTAAAACCACAATGTAAATGATATTGTAATTAGCCAAAGTTCATGTGCGGTGACAGAGATAGCTGACAAGCCAGTTGAAGCCGGTTCTTGTCTGCGGTTATCAGCCCCTCTAGTTAGCTTCTGCTTGAGGGTTGTTTATTTCAATACCTGCACCTGATCTTTAAGCCCTCACGTCTGACCTCCTTTAGTTTGACACCTGCACCCAATCTTCAAGCCCCTGCACCCCGCCTCAGCCCTGTCTCCTAGTGTCCTATTCTAACAGTTCTTTACCTAAGAATGGGAAAATAGCAGTTGTGCTTATCAAGGGATAGGAAAGTTGCTGATGGACATTATAGGGGAACAAAGTATACTCCACCCCAAACCATCCCTGGCACCATGACTATCATCCTGAATCTTTATTCTAAAGGCAGTGATTCCTCAACTTTCTTCAGTCTCTTCCTTGGAGCAAGTCTCTTGCAAGCTCTTTTTTGACATTGTCACAATTGGTGGAGAGAATAATGGATTTGATGCCTGACCAGCTAACTGGGAGACTTTGGGAAAGTTGTTCAGCTTCTTAGATGGGTAACGATCGTATGATTTCATTGAATATTACGAGGATTATGCAAGATCACATCTGGGAATGGCTCACGTGGGCAGGGCCGGAGAAACACTTGTCTGTTCTTTTCCTGCAGCTCATGCGGATGCAGAACGGCCTCATAGTTAAGTGTTCAAGCTCTGAAGCCACACAGCTGGGTTCAAATCCTAGATTCTGCTTCTTGCCAGCTTTGTGTAAACTGGGGCAAATTACTTTAATTCTCTAAGCCTCTCTTGCCGTGTCTACAGAACAAAGATAAAATGAAGCCTGATAAATGGTAAGGATTAAATGAAATATTGAGTACACAGCACTTGGTATGCTGAAAGCACTTGAGAAATGGTAGCTTTTGTCAGCTTCGTTATTAGATATAACACAAGTGTCTCTCTTCATATCCAGGCTTGTGTCTTTTAACATAAACCCACAATCCCCGATCTGAAACCCTCGAGGCTGCATGTTTTAGAATTCGGAATGTTACGGGAATCAGGAAGGTGATGTGGTGCACAAATTGTCCCTTCCGCAACATCCCACCCCAGTGGGGTCTGCAGTAGCGCTTGATGCCGTGAAACATGGGAATGTTCATGCTAAGTGGGAGGTGGGATAAATAAAGGGTATAAATAAGCCTTATGTCAGCTTGGGTCAAGTTTTGTTGCCAAACGAGTTTGTGCCAAACTGAATTTTAAAAATTGTGGTTTCCAGAGCTTTTTTGAATTCAGCGACCTGTGCAATCATTAGAAGTTCTCCTGTTCTGTGTTTTCGGGATATTCCTATTACCTGCCTCTACTTTAAGCTGTGCTTTTCTTACATATCTGTGTTTTTATTTAATATTCCAAGGCTTCCTTTCAACTCTTAGCTCTCCGCCTTTGACTGCCCGTGTTTGGCTATTCCATCTCATCTCCGTCTCTGTTCTTTGCGCCTTCTGGATTCCCCCTGCTCTTTCTGGAGTTCACACACTACTGTCGTGAAGACTGTTTTCAGTTTCTTGGTTTTTTTTTTCCTGTTACATCCTCTCTAGGTTGTAATGCGTCCTTTCTCTCCTTCTCTGTGAATCCCAGACGGTCTTGTCTCTGCAGTGAGGGCTAACCGCCTCTGCTCTTGTATGAGCATCATCTCCTACCTGATTCTTTTTCTTCCTGCCCTTTTGTTCATTGCTAGCAGCCCTTGCCTCCTACCCTACCTACCATACCATCATCTTTCTCCTTTTAATACCTCTGTCTCTTCCAGATATCCCTCTTCGTCCGTACTTTCCTTTTACAATGCCAATAATATCATTATGATAATTTATCGAGCTCTTCCTGTATACTAAACACTTTACATGGATCATTTAATTTCATCCTTTCAACACCCCATGAGATAGGGGAGGGACTCTCGTCATCCTCACATTTCCGATGAGAACATTAGGGTTGAGAGATAAGGTGACTCGCTCAAGATTACACGGCTAGTCAGTAGCAGAAATGGAATTCAGACCCTACTGTGTTAAATCTTTGCCTTTAATCCTTGTTGCATTAAACTAATTCTAAAGCTCATGATTTCAATCACTAATGCCTTTATTTCCTCTATCGCAGCAGATACTGCCATTACAGTTATTACATTTATCTTTTCTTTCTAGGATTTTATAGGTTCTTAAATCCGACTCATCTCTGCCTGCCTTCTTTCTGGTTTGCCATTATCTTGGGTGGTTTGTCAGATTTACCTGCTTCTATAGTTAGATTCTTGGTCCTTATCTTTCCCTGATGGCACACTGAGATTATCTCATAATCATCACATACTTATAGTGGACTATAGGAACAGGAACTAGTTTCAAATATCCTTGTTCTCACAAACCACTGACTTGTCTTGGAGATAGATGCTGGGCAGTGGAAATAGCATCCGCTTCCTCTCTCGCTATACGCCCACCTCAGGACACACCATTTAAAGCCATGTCTTGGCAAAATGGCTCCATGTCATAGCCTTTCAGGTACCTGTGCCTAATTGAACCCATGTTTATTATATTAATTAGGCTTGCTAAGCTGCAGTAAAACAAACCTTCCACATTTCTAGTTTAACACAACAAAGACATAGGCCTCTTGTACATCATAGTCGGATGTGGTTCAGGAGGCTTTTCTCCTTGAACAGTGACTCAGGGATCTGGGATGTTTCCATCGTGCAACTCCATCATCTTAAAGTTCTCTACGTCCAGCCACATGGATGGGAGAGAGGGTGGGGCATATTCAAAGACTCTTAGCCACAAAGAGTAGCCATTACCATCTTGAGATGACTCGCCCAAGGTCTTCCAAGCTAGTAACTGGTAGATTCAGAACTAGCATCACTACCCTATCTCTTCTTTCCACTACATTTTTTAGTAACTAGAGATATTTTATCTATGTTAATGCTTCCTGACTTGATTCATTTACTCACAGCAAGTTATTGGAAGTTTTTTTCTTTTTTCCTGATAATTCCAGCACAAGTCCTAGGGAGGGCTCACTTGGTTAGGCTTGGGATACGTGTCCATTCAACGTCAAACCTCACTGCGGCCAGGACAGTGCAGTGTTCTGATTGGTCAGGTCTGTGTCGTGTGTCTGACTCTAGAGTAGAGGAAATGGAGAGTGGGGTACCTTAACCCCTACCATAGGTAACGGAAACGGTGGAGAACTGTACCCCTAAATAATGCCAGGGTGCTGTTACTAAAAGAAAAACCTGTGGATTTCAGGCAGACAAATCAAGTTAAGGGCCATCAAGTTGAACAACTAAATGAAGAAGGAAATGCAAAAGAGAATTAATGACTAAGGGAAATTAATCAATGAGAAAAATGAGTGTACAAATGATACTTTTTTTTTCTGGTGACAGATAAGGGAATGCCCCCAAATGGAGAAAAGTGAATTAAGGGCAAGTTGATGGGACAGTGAGGATAGGTCTTGCCTACGGCATGCTTTTGAGGTAGGCTCACCTTGTTTAAGATAAATCTTCCAGGACCCAGAACCTTTCTGGTGCCAAATGATCATGGTTTCTCTGTGCTCCTCTGATTTCGCTCAATCCCGCTGGAGTGGGAGCAGCTTTCAGCTGTCAACTTGTTAGCCCCGGTCTTAGTCTGTTTTGTGTTGCTATAACAGAATATCTGAGACTGGGTAATTTATAAAGAAAAAAGGGTTGGCCGGGCGCGGTGGCTCACGCCTGTAATCCTAGCACTCTGGGAGGCCGAGGCGGGTGGATGGCTCGAGGTCAGGAGTTCGAGACCAGCCTGAGCAAGAGTGAGACCCCGTCTCTACTAAAAATAGAAAGAAATTATCTGGCCAACTAAAAATATATACAGAAAAAATTAGCCGGGCATGGTGGTGCATGCCTGTAGTCCCAGCTACTCGGGAGGCTGAGGCAGGAGGATCGCTTGAGCCCAGGAGTTTGAGGTTGCTGTGAGCTAGGCTGACGCCACGGCACTCACTCTAGCCCAGGCAACAAAGCGAGACTCTGTCTCAAAAAAAAAAAAAAAAAAAGAAAGAAAGAAAAAAGAAAAAAGGGTTATTTGGCTCACCATTCTGGTGGCTGAAAAGTCCAAGATAGGGCATTTGCAACTAGTGAAGGTCTTAGGCTGCTTCAACTCATGGCAAAAAGCAGAAGAGGAGTGGGCATGTGCAGAGATCACAGCATTCGTGGCCAGAAAGAGAAAGCAAGAGAAACCGCGGAAGCCACACTCTTGTCAACAACGCACTCTCCTGTGAACTGATCCATCCTGGGAGAGTGAGAACCCACCCGATGAAATTTCAACATGAGCTTTGAGAGGGACAAACCACATCCAATCCATAGCACCCCCACGAAAGAAACTCCATGAAGAGAAGGCGGTTTCTTCCTCCCTGCCTCCCAAGTCCTACTTCCCTCCTTCAACCTCCACGTCCCTCACTCTCCTCCTTAGAGAAGGCAGAGCTGAAAACCAGCCAGGAGGCTTATCAGTGTTCACTTCCGCAGGCAAAGTGACTTCTGCAGCACCAGACCTGGAGTTCGTTTATCTCTCCCTGAGTCAACGAGATTTTGTCTATAGGCCTCTCTGCTATGTTCCTCCAGAGAGAGGTAAACTGCCTTTAAGTAATTGCTGAAGAAGGCATAAACCAGGGAAATTTGATTTGAGCATGCAATTTGAATCGGGAAATGCTCGTATAAATAACCGAAGCAGCTGAATGCGGCAGGTTTGTGCTTTATAGATTTTTTTTTTTTTAATCTCGGGGTCTTCAGAATAGAAGTTCTGCTGCACCAGCTTAAACCATCCCAAGTCTTTGTACTCTGGTCTTGTCCCAGTTTGGTGCCATTAACTGCCAGGTTGGAGTCTGGTAAGTTAAAGTTGCCTTATTAACCTCTGTCTTTGGAAAGAAATAAAAACGCCTGAACCTCAAAAGAATGCTGTATTATTAGAGCCGTGACACAGTCTTTAAAAGAACAAGTAATTTTTTTTTAATTTCAGAATTTTACGGGGCTACAAATGTTTTGGTTACATACTTTGCTTTTGTACAGTTTGAGTCAAAGGTATAAGTGTTCCCTTCGCCCGGTTAGCGTGCATTGTACCCATTAGGTGTGAATTTACCCATCCCCTCCTCCCGGCTCCCACCTACTTGATTTCCCTTGAGTTTTACTTGCATATGTGCCTGGCCTACAGCACGTCTTCATGGAAAGCTCCACCCTCCATGGAGAATTATTCACATTATTTCCTGAGCTCTTGCACTGCCCTGCCCATTATCACCTTCATGCATTTAGTTGATTAATATTTGTTGGTGGTTTGCTATGTGCCAGGCACCGCGCAGGCACCAGGAATGCAACTGTGAACAAGACTGACAAAGAGCCTGCCGTCACGATGCCCATTGATGGGTGTGGGGACGTGGCATCCACCAAACCAACACGTGAGCTGGGTGGTTATCGATGCAGCGAGTGTCGTGAAAGAAAAAAGTAAGGTGATGGACCGGGCAGTAACTGGGAGAGACCACTTGGAGAGTGAGGTCAAGACAACCTCTTTGAGGAAGGAACATTAATATTTCAATTGAGGCCTGAAAGATAAGAAAGAACCAGGCTTGTGAATAGATGGGGGAAAATACAAGTGCAAAGAGAACAACAAGGGCCAAGGCTTAGAGGCGAGAAAGTGCTTAACGGACCTTGATCTTAGCCAACAATCAGGAACGTAGTCAGAGATGAGGTTAGAGGGGTGGGTGGGGACGTGGAAACGTGTAGGCCTTTTTAGTGACTCTGGTCTCTATCCTATGAGCAATGGGAAGATATCGAAAGGTTTTAAGCAGAGGAGGAGCATGATGTGATTTGATATTTTAAAAGATCACCGTGGATGTTGTGTCTTTTGCAAAAGGGAGCAGACATAGACACGGAAAAGCCACTTTTTTTTTTTTTTTTTTTCCTGAGAGAGGCTTTGCAATAACCCAGATGAGAGCAGCTGCCTTGAACTAGGGTAACGACCATGAGCCTGCAGGAGAGTGGATACAGCCAAGTTCTACTTTGGTGATAAAACCAACAGGACTTGTGCATGTACTGGACATAAGTTCTAACAGAGAGTTCAAGGCTGGCTTTGGAATCAAGGATGGTTTTGGAATGGGAAACTAGGCAGATGCAGAGGACTTTTCCTAAAATGTGGAAGCTGGAGGAGGAGCATGGGTTGCATAAAATGAGAGCTCTTTGTAGACATAATAAGTTTGAGATGCCTATTAGAGGGTGTGATGGTTAATTTTATGTGTCAACTTGACTGGGCTAAATGGTGCCCAGATAGCTGGTAAAACATTATTTCTGAGTGTGTCTGTGAGGATGTTTCTGGAAGAGGGTAGTATTTGAATCAGTGGATTGAGTAGAGGTGATCACATTCACCAGTGTGAGTGGGTGACATCCAATCCACTGAGGACCTGAATAGAGCCAAGAGGCAGAGGAAGGGTGAATGTGCTTTCTCTGCTTGAGCCAAGACATTCGTATTCTATTGTCCTTAGACGTTAGAGCTCCAGGTTCTTGAGCCTTCAGACCCAGACTGGGATGTACGCCATTGGCTTCCTTGGTTCTTAGGTTTTCGGGCTTTGACTGGAACTACATCACCGACTTTTTTGGTTCTCCAGCTTGCAGACAGCAGATCATGGGACTTCTCAGCCTTCATAATCAGGGGAGCCATTTCCTTGTAATAAATCTCTTGCTCTGTATATCCCATTTATTTTGCCATTCTAGGAACCCTGACTAGTGCAGAGGGCCAAGCTGTCTGTCTTCCACCTACTGTGCTGTATCTGTAATGTTGAGCACAAAGCTCGACATGTAGCAGACACTCAAAAAGTATTTGTTGAATGGGAGAATCGAAATGATATGCTTAAAAGCTACAGATGACTAATGGCTTCTGGAACAACAGACAATCCAGAGTCCCTAGCATTGGCTAATTAAACCATTCCAATCTGATGTCCAAAATATTGTTAGCTAGCGATCCCCCGCTTCTGTCCCCATTAATTGAACAGGCCCTGTCTTTTTTGCTCTTGTAGACCATTGTTCTTCAAATGTAATTAGCCCTCGCATTTTGACAGTAAACGAGACTCCAATACTTTGACAAATGGCTTGTTTCTGGGAAAGGAGTATTTGTGAATACAAAACTCATCCTTCTTCCCTTTCTCTCCCACCTCTTCCTCTTCCTCCTACTTCGGGCAGCCTTCGGGCTACGCTGTCACCTTCAGATAGGCCATGTTTCTTAGGAAAGGATAGCAACACAGAAATAACAGTTATCATTTATTGAACACCTATGACGTGGCAGGTAGGGACATCCTATGCCATACAGCCATCCCAAAAAGTGATTAAAAAATATTTATGTTCCAGTTGAGTAGACTGAATGAAACTCATAGAGACTAAAGAATGTATTAAAGTCTCACAGTTACTAGGATGCTGTGTTGAGACTCAAACACGCCCAGGTTTGTCTAACACCAAAATCTCTGTCTTTTCTGCGATTCTGTGTCTCCCTTACACAGTCAGTAGCTGGCCCTTGCCGGGGAGCCCTGTGTGCCTCACTTGTTGATGGAACAAATAGTCCCGGCTTTCTCTCTTAGCAAGGAACACCCTTCCAATGGCTTCAGATTTGTTATCTCGTGAGATTTGTTTTGTTCTTCTTATCAACCCCATGGAGGTGGGTGATAATTATCCCCTGCATCCTACAGGTAAAGCAGCCGACAATGTTACACATAGCTGGCAGATGTGAGCACCAAATCTAGGGCAGTCAGACCACCAACTCCACTCCCTTGGCCTTTCCATGATCTGTTCTTCAACAATGGTAGAGTCCTTCCCAACTGGCAAAGATTCTTTTTTCATATCCATTATCTCATTTGGTGTGGGGACACTGAGACTGATTTGCTGAATTTTTTTTTAGAGCTGGGAACAATATGAAAAATCTTGTAAACCAATCCAGCTAGTTTCCCTTGTCCTGACCCAGATAGGGGTATTTGAATTTCCCACAATCGTCTGTGGTGACCTCATGCCCATTTGGATGGCCACTATCAGAAGATCCCAGGAATTCTGATGTTCGGTCCAGTGTTAGTGAAGTGGGAGGAGTAGCACATTTTAAGGCTTGGAACCCAAGAAAGTGGTAGAAAACTTGGATGCTTTCCTTATTTTTATTATTCTACCTAAAGAACTTTCTGGAACACCACAGTGAACAGTTCCATTGAGTTGTCCACTCCTGACCCCTGACCCCGGTGCCCATCAGTGACTTCAAACCTGGGCTTCCTCACACGCTGCCTGATCAGTGAGTGTGGGTGACAGGCACGTCCTCCAGCCCGTGGTACCCTCGGAGCCCTCCCCTTCCCTGGCAATAGATTTTCCTTTTTAATGCTTGAACTCCAGAGGCCCCCAAGGGCTTCTGCCTTAATTAAAATTTAAATTCACAAATCATTTCTTAAACCGTCTCACAGGCAGCCAAATAATCACAATCATTAGCGGGTGGTCGGAGTCACTTTCACTTCAGTGCTTTTCGAGGGCGGGGGATACATGGGCTTATTCCCATAGGATACTACTGTCTTCTTCCACCCCTCTTGCCACAAACCTCGCTGGGAGAACTCTGCTTAACCCACTTTGTTTTCTGTGGTAATAGAGAGGTCAGTGTTCCCAGTTCAGAACACACTGACGCATCCTGGTCTGCCTCTGTTCCTGTTCCCCCCCTTCCTGTATTCTGTAGCTTGCTGGTGCCCCGGGGTCTCCTCATTTGAGGACTAGCCAATTAGCAGGTAAGGGCTTGGAGGCAGGTAGAATGAAGATCCATCAGGACGTTGGACAGGCTTCCCTAGGAGCCATGCCTGGGCCGTGGTGTTGGGGTGGGTTCCTTAGCCTCCTACTGCTCCTGGGAACTTGCAGGGTGCCCCACGGTGTACTTCCCCGAGGTTTCTCAACCTTGGCTCTCCTGATGTTATGGGCTGGATAGTGCATTGTTGTGGGGGGAATGCCCTGTGCATCAGAGGATGTTTGGCAGCATCCCTGGTCTCTACCCACCAGATGTCAGTAGCAATTCCCGTTGTGACCAACAAATGTCATGAGATACGGCCAAACGTCCCCTGGGGCAATATCACCCACTTGAGAACTGCCCTAGTCTAAGAGCCTCTCTAGGGCCAATCCCTGGATTCCGATTTCACTTCTCCTTTCCCTTTTTCCCTAGTTGTCTTGCCATATTTCCAAACTCTGACAGTTTTTAGGCCATTTAATACAAACTAAGCTGCTTCTCTTCCTTTCCCCACACAACAGGGATTTAGACCTGGACAGGAAGGACTCAGACCTTGGAAACCTAAAAGAGCCCGTTTATTCTTCAAGGGTGAGACAGGGGGAGTGTGATATGCCAAATCTCTTTCATCCCTTCTGGAGAAGCCACTACTATGCACCAATGAGTGTGGCTGGACGGGATGTTGTATCAGGGCTATCTGCCTCCAGAGCTCACAGTCCTGACCACCCTGCTTCCCTGCCTCCCTTGTTGACTCACTGTACCTCAATGGCAGGGTGGGGAGGGAAGGCGACCAGCTCTGGTCCTAGTTCATTAACCAGCTATGTGTCCTTGGGCTTGTCACTCCTTCCCTCCAGGCCTGGTAAAGTGAAAGGGATGGGTTAGATGGTCTCTACAATTACCTTCAGCTCTGACTGTGAGTATGCCAGTCTTCCAGGCCCAAGAGAAGGGAGGGATTCCTTGCTGTGTAGAGGGAAATATCCATCTAAGAAACATGTGTTGAGCTTGTACGGGCACTCGACTCTGCACTGGGTAATGGGACTGTACCAAAGAAGAAGAGACAGCTCTGCAGCTGAGTATCTCCTTGCCTAACGAGGGAGTCGGACAGGTCAGTAGGAACAATGGTGAGTCAGAGGAGCCAGAGTAAAGGTACAAGCAGAGTAGAGTGTAGCTCAGTTGAAGAGATGAGAAATCATCTTAGGATGGGGGTCAAAATTAATTTCTGGAGCAGTTCTTTTCTTGGAGCCTTGGGAATTTGGCAATCATAACTGTTACAGGATTTACCTCCTCTGGATACTTATACCTGTAAAAAAGCACCCCAAACTTAGTGACTTAAAACAAGAACTATTTTTATTACATTCACAGATTTTGTGGGTTAAGACTTTGGACAGGAAATACTGGGGTTACCTTGTCTGGGGCCTATGCTGGGAATATTGGAAGAGTTGGTGATGACTCTAATGGCTAGGACCTGGAATCATCTGGAAGCTTCTTCATTCACAGGTCTGTCATTTGGGCTAGGGTGACATGAAGGCTGAGTTTGGCTGGGACTGTCAGCTGGAGTTAACTACATGCAGTCTCTCCTAGTGACTTGGGCTTCTTTTCAACATGGCGGCCTCAGGATGATTAGATGTTTTTTATGTTGGCTCATGGCTCCAAGAGCGAGTGGAAGCCACCAGGCAGAAGCTGTATGGCTTTTTATGACTTAGTCTTAGAAGTCACATAGCATCCCTTCTGCCATACTTTATAAGTTGAGGCAGTCACAAACCCACCCAGATTTAAGGGGAAGGGACAAAGACCCCACCCTTTGATGGCAGGAACATCAACAAATTTGCAGCCCTATTTTAAAACCACCACACCATTCCTATTTCCATGCTCAGAAGTTTGAATTTCTCCAAACCTTTAGCAGAGAATTCAATCCCACCTTGAAAAATTTCTCCAGGTGTATTTACACCAAAAGCCTACTTCAATTAATCAATTCTAATGCTCCAATTACTCAGCTTATATTTTCAGACACTCTAATAAGCACCACAAATGAATAGGAATTAAACTGATGGTGCATCACCCTCCAGTATTAGAAAGACCACACTTGATTTCTCAAGCAGCCTTCACCTTTGTGAAATGAACTTCCTTCTCTCACCTCTCTCTAGCACAGGAAAATGTTTCCTTGGGGCTGGGGTGGGGTTGGAGCAGATGGGAAGGTTTCTAGGAGAATATAGCAATTGTAATAAAGGTAAGTTTTAAATAAAGACTGGAGTCTTTTTGGTTTATATTCTTTTCCTGTTGGAGATGACCTGGGTTCCTAGCAAGTCTCTAGTACTAACCAACTTGGGCCTCAGTTTATTCATCTGCAGAGTAAGGGGGCTGGGCTTGATATTTTCTAAGAACTCTGCTAGCTCCAAAAATGCCTGTGATTATAGGAACATTTGCCAAGGGCAATTTTCTAACATCAATACCCAGAGGGAGCACCCATGTAATAATCATATTCATTTGAATAACTTGCCTTCAAGAAATACTGTTGCACTTTCGGTAACCATACCTTTTACCCTGCATTTACATAAATACATTCATGCATTTTTACATAAGTGTTATCGTACTGTACATTTTCTTCTGAAATATCCCTTTTTTCCCCACCACTATAATATGTACTGAAAAGCTTCCATATCATACATAAAATTAAGCTTAATTCTTTTCCACTGCTATGTAATAGTCCACCACATGGATAATTCATAAATTACTTAAGTAGACTCCTTTGATGTAAATTTATGTTCTTTTCATTCTTCTGCCTTTATAGTAACAATGCTGCAATGAATAACCATGTGCATAGAGCATTGTGTTAGTCAATTTTATGTATCGACTTAACTGGGCTAAGGGATGCCTAGATAGCTGGTCAAACATTTCTGGGTATAGCTGTGAGCGTGCTTCCAGAAGCAGTAGGTTGAGTAAAGATTTCCCTCGCCAATGTGGGTGGGCATCATACAATTTGCTCAGGGCCCAGATTGAACAAAAAGGTGAAGGAGGAAGGGTGGATTCTCTACCTTCTTGAGCTGGGACATTCATCTTCTCCTGCCCTTGGACATTGGAGTTCCTAGTTCTCAGGCCTTCAGACTCTGGGACCTACACCAGTGGCCACCCTAGTTCTCAGGCCTTCAGACTCTGGGACCTACACCAGTGGCCACCCTAGTTCTCAGGCCTTCAGACTCTGGGACCTACACCAGTGGCCACCCTAGTTCTCAGGCCTTTGGTCTTGGACTGAATGATGTCACCAACTTTCTTCATTCTCCAGCTTGCAGATGGCACACTGGGGGACATCTCAGCCTCCAATGCATGTGAGCCAATTCTCATAATAACTCTCCTCCTATAAATCTATATGTATTCTATTGATTCTGTTTCTTAGGAGAACCTTGACTAATATGATCATTTTGCTCCTACGCAGGTATATCTATAGAATAAATTTCTAGAAGCAAATTTACTGGGTCAAAAGTTACGGGCTTTTGTAATTTTTATAGGTATTGACAAATTTCTCCTCATAGAGGTTAGAGATTATATCAATTTATTCTTCTACCAATAATGTATAAAAGAGTTTTGTCCCCTCAAATGGGATATGATCAAACTTTATAATTCTTGACATTACCATAAGGTGAACAATGGCATTTCATTGTGGTTTTAAGTAGAGTTTCTTTTTTTGTGAGAAAGCTAGCATCTTTTCTTATATGTGACAGTCTTTTGTGTTACTTTGTCTCAGAGAGCTCTCCTTATAGACTTTGAAAGGGCAAAACTTAAAACATTTTTAATAGATATTTTTAAATTTATCTGATGGACTCACTCAATGACATTGTCTTGGACAGTTTCTGATGTCACATATCAGCCCTTAGGCAGAAGGTGACTTCCTCACTCCAACACTCCACCTCTCTACGGTTTTCTTAGCTTTGTTTTTAAGTGCAGTGAACCCGGAGAGCTGACATAGTGACCTCCGCTAGCCATGGAATTGGTTTGTATTTGCTAGAAATACATTTGGTAGATAATCCGAACCGCCAAAGCGTTTCCCTGACTCCCCCATGCAATTTTGTCTGAGAGTCTCAGGAAACGACTGCACTTTATTTTTGCTGAAGCCTGTTGTTTGCAGTACATTTTGTAATCATTATGGGTTTTGTCATAAGAAAAACAACTCATGGTCTTTCTAGAAAAAGTCAAATATCGGCTGGTTTTATCATTTATTGGCATCAGCTCTTTCTACGAATAATGATGGTAACAAAACTTCTTTTCCTCGGCCCCTCCTTCAGCGTGACGCTTTAAGGTTTGTGCAGGTGGTAGGAAACCTAGGTTTGGCTGGAAGCCTAAGCCACACTCGTCAATGCGGTTAATCAGATACCTTGCATTTTGAAGTTGATGGCCCCTGCCCAACCAGGGATGAAGATAATATGCAGATTTCCATGTGGCCTTAATGTCTGGTACCAACTAGTTAAAATCCCAGAGGAAGGAAGGTTGAGCGATTAGCAAGACTCCAGCAGTTTCCATGTACCAGGTTCTGTGTTATGGATACTAAAATGAATTGATACGATATAGCCCCTGGACTCAAGTAGCTCACACATTAAAGCAGGTCAACCCATAAAACAGATGTTAGTAATACAGTGGGGTAAGTACTATGAGTGTGATGGTCATATCCTAAAAGACATCAGGGCAGTGAGTTGGGAGGGGACTGAGTCCCTCAATTATAAGAAGAGACACGGAGGAGGAAAACGCCTCTTCTTTAGCCCAATATCGTGATAGTTGAGCATCCAGGGGACATGCTCGAGGACCAAGTCACCCTGCTGAGCATGACAGACCTGAAGGAAGTCAAGAGTCCGGGTCCTTAATAACATCACTCACCCCGAAGCCTCCCACTTCCAGTCTTCTTGTGATGTGAGATGAGATATTTTCCCTACTAGATAAGCCACTTTTATTTGGATATTTTATAATGTTACATAGAAGCACCCTAACCAATAGGACATAAAGGAAAATGGTCCCAGAGCACCAAGGGTTCTTTACTTGTTTTTAAGACAGAGAAATTCTCTCTTGATCTTTTGAGCATCCTTCAGCAATGAGAACAAACACAAGCAGACATCTCCGTAAATTATCTCCCCATATGTAAAAGGCACACCATGGAGCCTGCCACATTTAAGCAGTCAGGAAAAGGTAGCTATTTTTCTTTTTCTTATTAGCATAATGCCTCAATAAACGTTAGTTTCAGATACTATCCCCTTGAGTGTCTCCCCCTTTGCTGCTAAGTTCCCCGGTACCTTAACATTTATCTCCCTTCTCCCCTATTAAACCTGGCTCTTGAAAAGACTGTCAGCTTGCTCTCATTGAGGTGTCAGTGATAGATAAGGCTTAATGTATGACCTCATTCCCCAAACACTATCGGCTTGTCAGTGAGATTTACATTTAATAGAGGATTAAAGCCTTAAGCCAAAGGAATGAATCTTTAATGGTGAAATTTGAGGCACCGGCGAGCTTATGAAAAACTAATACTGAAGGGGGGGGGAGGGCTTCCTTGGCAATCCCAGTTTTCTGAAGGCTTCTCATCAAGTTCTCCAAATTCTCTCAGATTTAAACACATCGCGGTGCTGTCCAGCAATTCACAATCAGTGGTCGGCACACGGCAGATCCCCGAGGAAGCTTTGTGGAATGGAAGGGGAGAGGGAGGAGGAATCGTGCAATCACACGCACAAGAAGGGAGGTGGCTCAGCTCCAGGGGGGGTGTCTGGCGAGTGGGTGAATCAGGCTGCCGGAGTGTGCGGCTGGAACTTCCCTGGGGGCCGGTGCTGTGTTGAGCCACGTTTGTTTTTTGACACAACAGTTTCTTGCTTCTTCTTGGCATTAGTGTTGGGGGGGAGGCTGCGGGGGGTGGCTGTACCAAGTTCTCTCTCCCCCCACCTTCCCAGTTTTCTCCCCAAACCTCATCCTCATCTTACTGCTTCTCCCTGCTTGTCCTGACCTCCCCAAGTGCCTCTTTGGACAGGCTCCTCACATTTTGTAAGCAAGACTTGGGGTTTCTTCTCTCCTTGAATCCACCACTGGCTCTTTGGGCATCTCGGCTGGACTCCCAGCAGCACGGACCTGCCAGGCTGCATTCTTGGTCACTAAGATTTCCTCTCTGAGCTCCAGAGCGTGCTCCCTTTGCTGTTCAACATCTCCTTTGGACATCCCACTGATACTTTTCATTTGTTTGTTTATTGTTTTAGAGACAGGGTCTCACTGTGTCGCCCAGGCTAGAGTGCAGTGACACAATCATAGCTCACTGTAACCTTGAACTCCTGGGATCAAGAGATCCTCCTGCCTCAGCCTCCCCAGTAGTTGGGACTACAGGCGCACACCACCATGCCCGCCACCATGCCCAGCTAATTTTTAAATTTATTTTTTGTAGAGACTGGGGGGTGCTGGGCAGGTCTCACTATGTTGCCCAGGCTGGTCTCGAACTCCTGGCCTGAAGCAATCCTCCCACCCTAACCTTCCAAAGTGCTAGGATCGCAGGTGTGAGCCACTGCACCCAGCCCCACTTATACTTTAAAGTCAATACATGTGTGCCAAATATCTTCCATCTGTACCCCTAGATCTGCTCTCCACTCGCCTTTATCTTGCTGGTTCCCTGGGAGATTGAGCCATTGGAACCTCATCAACTCGGCCTGGGTGCGGAGAAGAGAGGAGAGAGGAGGGAGGAGGGAGAAGGGAGGAGGGAGGCAGGAGAAGGAGGCTGCAGTCTTTGTTCCCAACCCCCTTCCCAAAAGGCAGCCTCAGCCTGGTCGTGTTCCTCCACCAAAAGCCTGCTTCTTTCCAGTGGTTTTCTCCACACGACTGCCTCTTTCCAGGTCCTGACAACCATGCACTGTCCTTGTCCCTGCAGTCTTGGGGCAGTGACAGTTCTTCCACCTGGTAGCCTTAGGTTACTGCTCTGACCCTTGTGATGGTTCCCCTGCAGGAGGCTGGCAGCACCTGGGAATGTATTAGAAATGCAGATTTGCACCGCGCCCCCGGCCCCCGGCCCCAGTACTTCTGGACTAGAAATTAGAGGTGGGCCCAGCAGTCTGCATTGTAACCAGCTCTCTAGGGCTAGGTGATTCTGAAGCATGCTCAAGTTTGAGGATCACCGGGCTTTACCTTTCCAATCTCACAATTAGTAACGAACTCTTCAAATTTTGCCAAATTGAGTGTTTCCTCTTGAAATCTTGACTAATATAATAATAATAATAGAATTCACATCGCTGGCACAAAGGTGACCCTTGTCTAGGGTCTCTCTCTCAATGAATGAAACAGCATGGGACTTACACATCTTTTTACTCTCAGCACCCACCAGCCTGTCTGGCACATCCTTAGTGCTCTATACAGTTCGTTTCAATGGAAGGGTTGGATCTTTTTTTTCATAGTTTTATGTTTTTCCTAACACAGCATCTATGAATCCATTCACTCACCAGGCACCGCCATATGGATACTGGGGATATAAAGAGTGTTTGGTCTCATGGGTCTCATGACTTAATGGGTGAGATGTCAGCTCTCTAAGCTTTAGTAACACCGTCTATTTAGTGGATCATAGTAATACTTACTCCATGGGGTTTTGGGGAAGATGAAATGGGGTAACACATATAGTGTTCTTGGCACAGTGCCTGACATTGAAACAATCAATGTTCAATCAATTTTAGCATCATTTATTACTATCGCAACGGATAACATGGCTTAGGCAGGGCTCAAGCAGAGATGAGAACAGAACTTTGTGGACATCACTCATGCCATGGGGTATAAACATCTCACAAGGTAAAGGATCATTAAAGTACTTTGTAAAGTGCTTGGAGTTCCCTAAGTATACAGTGTTTATTTTTACTAGTCCAGCTATTATTCTTGTCCTAGCGTGACATCTCTTCCTTGTTTTTCTTCTTCAAGGCTACTCTTTAAGTTTCATTTTGACGTGCTTTTATAAATCCATTCAAAAGTTGGCCAGCACAAAGGAGTAGCCCGATGATATATTCTGGGTTGAGACACCCTTAGGATCTGCTCGTTTATTTCTTTGCCTTCAAAATGAATACAATTTTTATTATTTTCATTGGTTAAAAAAGATCTATGCTGTTTTAAAAAATTAAATGGTAGAAATACAAAGATCAAAATATATATCCGTTGAAATAAATCACTCGGAGATACCACTTTTAACGTGTTGGTGCAACATTTTTCTGAACATACCATTATTATTTTCTCTGCGACTCTGTCTAGTATTTCAGTTTTATCCGAATGGGGTCATTCTATACAGCCAGCCCACTTTGTAGACAGAAACCAGGTGCAGAAGGGCTGGGAAAATTTCTCCGGCTCTCTCGCATGACCACCAGATGGCGCTGCCTCTGAACCTATCGGAATTTCCTGTCCCGGGTGCAGGTTGCGGACAGTAACGGTCCATGTCCCCGTCCTGGGCCCTGCTGCTTCCCACCACTCCGGCCCAGGGCTGAAGATGGCTTGATTTTTGTCTGCAGTGACACCTGCGGAGGGCAAAAATCATGCCCGCATTTTGACACGGAGTGAATCTGGACCGAACAAGTTCTGACTTGCAAGTTAGTTACACTTGCACCTGTCTTCTCCTCCATCGTCCTCGTCCCCAAATTAGATGACGAGAGCCCTGCGGGGAGAGACTGAGTCCAGGGCTGGCCCAGAGCTCGGTGCTTATAAGGCACTCAGTAGTTGATTTGAAGCCTCAATTAAGTATAAGGTGGCTTGGACACCACAGGGCGTCCCAAAAGTCACCGTACAGAGGGAAAATGGGAAATTGTAGCTAAATATACCTTTATTACAAAATATTCATTATGAAATTTGACAGCATTTTTCCTTTATATGGCAACTTTTGGCACACTCCGTAAAGGTTAGAAAGGAAAAAACGTGTGTGTTTTGAAAGCAAAAAATAAAACAAAAACAAAAAAAAGAATATTGGACCAGATCAGAAAGTTCACATTGTAGGTTTGGATTAGGTAGTGATTAGCTGGCCGACCTTGGAAAAGCCCATTGACCTTTCTGGGGTCAAGTTGAGGTATGTGTACAAGGTTGGGGAGAATGATCTCTAGGCCTCCTTCAGCCCTTACCTACTTGTATACAAAAGCCTCTCTTGTTTTTCTTTTTGGGGCAGGGGGAAGGGGGGAAATTGCAGCTAGAAACAAACCACGCTGGGCGCTGTCGAGAACCGTGGAGAACTCAGGCCCTGCGGCGCCCAGAGCAGGATGCGGCCTCCACGTCACAGCCCGCCCCCCTCCAGGGCCATGGGTGCCGGCCACACCAGCACGGCCCATACATCATTATTAGGTTCCCTTCGTCCTGCTAATTGACACAGGATGAAAAACATCCAGCCAAGGAAACGGCAAACGCTTTCGCATTCAGCCAGAGTGGCCGGCAAATGGGAGAAAGTGCTGTAAAAGTTAACTGAGATTGAAAATGGGCCTGCTGATATCTCGTGGGGTGAATGTTTCCCGTTACCAGGGAGCAGATGCGCCTGGCAGTGTGAGTAGTGGGGACGGGGTTAGGGGGAGGGCAGCTGGGTGGCACCAGGTCTGAGGGAGGCCCAGATCCACTGAGAACCGACAGAACAAATAAAGATTGAGAGGAGGGAGAGGGAGCTGCTTTCGTTACCTCCAAACTGACGTGATAATTGTACCCCCTTCTTAGTTTGAAGTCTGTTGAGAATTATTTTCTCACAAAGAGTCCAGTACTGGGTGGAGGGGAGGGTGGAATTCCTAGTCCCAGCTCTAGACCAGCAGTTCTCAACTGGGGGAGAGGGGGACATTAGGTAATGTCTGGAGACATATTTGGTTGTTGGGGAGGGGTGGGTTATACCAGCATCGAGTGGGTGGAGGCCAAGGATGTTGCTAAACATCCTAAAATGCACAGGCCAGCCCCCCTCCCCCAACAGGGAAATGTCAATAAGTCCTGCAGTGGAGAAACCCTGTTCTAAAACAATTTGTAACTTCGGACAAGTAACTGAACCTCTCTGGTCACTCTTTTGTTAAGCTACATTACTAATTTTATGTGGTATGGTAGATTGCCAGCAAAAATGACTCCAATTCTCCTCCACCTCCCAGCCCCCGTCCATTACAGTATAACTTTGCATCTCCTGCTACCAAGATGTGAAATCTATTCCCCACCCCTTGAATCTTGAATTGGGGCTGGCCTTGTGCCTTGCTTTGCCCAACACAATGCTGCAGAAGTGATAGCTCCAAGCCTAGGCCTCAGAGGCCTTGCACAGTTCTGCTCTTTCCTTTGGAGCCCTGCTCTGCTGTGTGAACAAGCCTTGGCTAACCTGCTGGAGGATGAGACACAGCATGGAGAACAGACAAGATGCCCAATCTGATGGCCTGCCAATCCCTAGAAATGTAACAGAGAGCCCAGCCCAGAGCAAAACTATCTACTTGACCCACTGCTGACATGGACCCTAGCTGAGATAAGAAGAACCACCCAGCTAAGCCATAGTCTCAGGGGAAATTATAGATTCTTCCTGTTTTCACCCACTGAGTTTCAGGATAGTTTGTTTTGCAGCAACAGATAGCTAATACACATGGTCTTGAAGTTCAAACGCAATGGTGAATTCCCAGGGGAATGGGGAACACCTTGAGATTTGCTTCCTTTCTTATTAGCTGACATTTTCTTAAGTCAGATAGCTTTACATGACTTTAAAGATGTGCATAACCGAATTCTGTGATGCCCAGTTAATGGAGCTGGGTAATATCTATCTGGAGACAGATTTGCTTAAGGTCAGTTTTATCCACTTGTGTCAAGACAAGCCACAGAAATCAACTCTGACTTAAACAACAGCCAAAGGACATTTATGAGAAGGACACCGGGAACCTGAGGAATAAACAGTTCTCAGCGACATTGGGAGTCAGGGCTCCTCCAGGGATCTTGACAGGAATATGTTTAGGAGTTTTGGGGTATGGTCTAGACATCCAAGACATCTTATCATGCCCTTGTTGGAAAATGAAAAACCTCAATCAGAAATTAAAAATGAGACTTAGCAGTGCTGTTGACTCCCATGCAACCTTCCCTGGTCACCCCTGACCTTGTCATATGGATGTGACATATGGATGTGGCATTTGGGGTGATGGGGGAGAGTGGAGAGGACCTCACTTTTGAAGCACTCTATGAAGAACCCATTCTCTGAGTCGGATTTGGACCAGGACATTTTCTGCCACTTATTCTACAGCAGTTGCCAAATGTCAATAGGACCTCCTAAACGTCTCTGGGCTGACAGTAAGTTTCTGCTATCCGTAAGTTACCCCAAGATCCTAGCTATAGAGACAAGTTAATTACCTATTTCCCATCTGTAAATTAGAAACAGAATTCAAGGTTTCTACCTTTTTTTCCTTTTAATCTTCTTGAATCCTTCAAGTCAAATCTTATATTGAAGCTCAACACGTACAACAGATAAATGCGGAGCCTTTTTCACAGAAGTGGTTGTGTGTGTTAGGGGCGGTGGGAAGGGCAGGGGAGTGGGCTGGAGCTCTGCCCACACCTGGCCTTTCTCTTTCCTCCATGGTGGCTCTGGGGACATCTGTAGGGCTCTCTGGGCTCTGGGACCACTGGGAGGGGTCCACTGATCACTGGGACCCACTGGGACCGTGGGACCACTGATCACTGAGGCCTCTCCAAGCTTTGAGGACAGTTCTCCACGTGCGGATTTGAGGGACTGGCCACCTTCAGTGCCGAGGGACAGGAGATTGACATATGGAGGGAGCCAGGGGGCTGGCGGATGCTGGGCCAAGTCGCTAAAGCAACAGAAATGGAGATCACTCAGCATTTTCACCAAAGGTGAGAGCGTGGCCTCGCGAGGGCAACTCGGCACAGAGCTTGGGAGTCTGGGATGTGAAAGATGAGCAGCCTCAGGCTCCAGTGCCCTCGGTTATGCCACGTGCTAGCTGGATAATCTCTTCATGGCTCTGAGCCTCGATTTCCTCATCTGTAAAATGGAGAAACAGCAGTATCTACTCCCCAGAGTTGCTGAGAGCAGTTGAGCGTGATAATGAACGTGAGGTGCTTGGCAGAGTGCCTGGGATGCGCTGAGTGTTAAAGCAGTGTTAGCTCTTAGTACTATTAATATTCTTGTCGCCAGCTCACAAGTCGATAGCTGGGATCAGAGCTGTGAAGGCCTCGCTCTATCCCCGCACTGCACTGCCTGGTGCAAAAAAGAAGATGAAAAAAGAAATGCCCCTTGTCCATGCTAGGAATTCGCGCCCAGTGTTCTCCTCTCCAAGGCTAGGGATCCCAGTCCCCTTCCTCTCTCTTCCACAGGGCCATTTACTTTTCCTTTTGTCCCCTGGCAAGAACACCAGGAGAGAAATTAAAGCAATAAAGGCTAAACTGTCTGTGATAGGAGAACAGAGCATGTGATAATGATATATAAAGCTTAAAAGCACTAAGTGGGCAAAACTGGTGCTACAGAAGTGAGTAAAACCAAGATAAATCCGTCCCTTGAGAGCTATAACACATAACTCAAATAACGGGAGCAGCAGGGGTCCGCCATGCCTTGGAAGAGCAGTCTGCACTCCCGCGGAGCCCAGCCTCTGCCCAGCATCCGTAATTCCTGTGTGCTGTGGGCCGGTCACCACTGCCAGCCACAGGGGTTCTCCTGGAAACGGGGCACATGCAGCCCACCCTACCTGGCAGCAGAGATCTGAGGTCTAACCCTAGTACCACTACGGAATGGAGGAAGGACTGAATGGACACCCAGAAGTTTCGAGTTTTAGTTCTGCCTTCACCCCTTTTGGGCTGTGTGACCTCAACTAAGTGACTTCACCTTTCTGAACCCTAATTTTCTCATGTGGAAATTGGAAATAGAAACGTCTGCTGTTGTGGCAGAGGCTCGTTCAGCAGGGTGTCCTCACCGAGGTGTCTTTTTTTTTTTAACTTTCAATTTAAAGTTGTGGTTCTCAAAGTGGGGTCTCCAGAGGAACAGCATCAGCATCACTAAGGAACATGTTAGCAATGAGGATTTGGGGGCCACACCCCAGACCTACTCAGCCAGAAGCTCTGGAGATGGCTCCTAGCAATCTATGCTTTTTTTTTTTTTTGAGACAGAGTCTTGCTCTGTCACCTCGGCTAGAGTGCAGTGGGGTGATTGTATCTCACTGTAACCTCAGACTCCTGGGCTCAAGCCATCCTCCTGCCTCAGCCTCCCAAGTAGCTGGGACTACAGGCGCATACCACCACACCCAGCTAATTTTTCTATTTTTAGTAGAAACAGGGTCTCAGTCTTGCTCAGGCTGGTCTCAAACTCCAGAGTTCAAGTGATCCTTCCACCTCAGCCTCCCAGAGTGCTACTAGGATTATAGGCGTGAGCCACTGTGCCCAGACCCCACAATCTGTGTTTTAACAAGCCTTCTACTACATCCTAAAGTATAAGAAGGACTGAGAATGAGTCCTTTATAGAAAAATGGCCACAGCTTGCAGTCTCGTTCCCCAGCATCCTTAGCTCATTAATAAGGATGGTGGGGGCTCAGGGTCCATGGGGGGTAGCTGGGTTTCTAGGACATCCCTGGGGTGAGTAACAAGAGTCCTTGTTCCAGGAAACCTTTGAGGTGGTACTGGGAGGTCTCCAAACCTCACTGGGGATTCTCTACAGGTGTGTGTTTCCTTCACCCTGGGCCCCACTGATTTTTCTCCCTTGCATAATCCTTTGTCCTTTTTCCCTTTTCCTCTCCCCAGACACAAGACAGGCTTTCAGTCTGGGCAAAGTTCAGGGAGGCGGGGAATTTTCTCTGCCCAATAACATTTTTTCTATATTTTGTAGAATTTATGCCCTGATTCCCTGTAGGTGTGGGCTAAACCCAAGTTTTAAAAACTTCACAATAGGAGGCTTTTGAAATTTAAAGCCTTTTTCTCCACTTTTTTTGCAACCCCTTTCTTAAATAAATAAATGTCATAAAATCTAGTTGCTGCAAGAGTTGGGGGGAAAAAAGAGTGAGGAGTAACAAGAACTTTGTGGAAGAGAGAGCTTAGGCAATAATTTCAAAGTTAATGTCTTGCAAACTCGTAAGATAAATAAAGAGAGGCCATTCCACCGAGCTTCCCTGGGGAACCTTACCCTTTATTCAGGAAATTCTATATGCATCGTTTTGTTGGGAGGCCTGGGACCCAAGTTAAGAATGCCACTTGTGTGCAGCGTCCTAAGCCAGCTCTCCTTGCCACATACATTTGTAATAATGCTCCACTCCTGTAAATAACCTGGGGCCTCTCTTCCTTGTCACCCCATAGAACTTAGCTAGCTGGAGCGATCCATTTCTGTCTTTTATGATACCTGCCTGCTCGTACTTTGATGGGAACCAGAACGAGAAACTGCTTTGTGTCTATTTTAAAACCTTATTATGCAGGTTTCAATGTGGTTTTTTACTAGTAACATTCTGAGAAGTGTGGATTTGGCAGTTCCACACTTTTAAGCGTGATCTCACTGTTTTGTATCTGGGTAAGAGGGGACTTAAAGGAGCTCAGCTTCCATCTGATGAGAAATGCAAAGGAGACTGAAAGAAGGCCATTCCTAGAAGCGTGAAATTCCGTGGGCAGTAGGATCAAGAGAAGGGACGAGTGGATGTTTACATTTGCCTGATGCGTTAGAACTTGTAAAACGCATTTATATACATTAATCACTAAGATGGAATTCTAACAGGTGACTATTATGAGCTGGATTGGAATATGAGGGACTGATTATATTTAAGAACCAGTCAGAAAGCTATGAAATAGTAATAGCGTGCAGGCTTTTGAATTGCGCCTTCAATTGCGTACGCTCCTTAGTTAAGAATGCTCGTTGAGGATTCTAAAATGTTCTGTTTTGTTTTATATAGAAAAACTATTAGAGCAAATTACTCTTAGTAATGGTAAGCCGTGGTAACCCTAACTAATACCACTTTCTAACTACTCTAAAGGAAAAGTGTCCTAGAGGGTTTCCTGGTAAAGATAACAGCAATGCCGCTAGGCTGAAGCTAGAGTGGCTGCATGAAGTAAGATGACATCGCCAAGCTGGTTGTTAAAATGACCACAGTTCCAGGTTTTCACAGCTCTCTGTCCAGTCCTGACAGATGGGCAGACAGCACAGTTCTAGTTTTGGGCACTGCCTGCTTCTCTTGCTTGGCAGAGACATGGCAGCTGCTCCCTTACCCGGGAGGCTGTGTGTGCTCTTATCTGGCAGAAAAGAGATGGGGAGGTACAGGAGACGACAGCCTGGGGCCAACGTGGCTTTTACTGGACATTAGAAATGCCAAGTCAGTCCCCCAACTGACTTTAGTTCTTCAGACTGACGTCCCATTGGAGGCACATATTCCTGCATTGTACAGACGCACCCAGCTGACCTGTTTCATGGAGGGAGATTAGAGTTTGGCTTTGGCTGTCATTTCAGAGAGTAATTAAAGGGTTCGCCCCTCATCCTCCATGCCCTGCTGTATAATACACCAACTGAAATGACTGCTTGGCAGTTTGCAGCTGAACTCAGACATCAAATAGTCAGTTACATCTCTCTGGTCAGATAACGAAGAGCTTGGATGCCGCCGTGGAGGGGTAATTGGAATTCAGCTACCATGAGAACTCTACCTTAATTTCTGTACAGGATGAAAGCAAGGAAGCCCAAATAGCGGGTTGAATCCTTGCACCTGTCCTTTCCTGGCCTGGCAGAGGGGTGGGTGGTGCTGGGTTCTGTCAGTCCATCTTCTAGGACTTTCCAGGGAATCTGGATTAATAGAGGTGAAATATAAGGAAGGACTATCAACTGGAGGAGATGCCTTAGTAACATTGAAGATGGAGAGAGATACATAGTGTGACTGTGTTGAAACCTTTTCCATGAGGAGTGATTTCCCACATTGGACTACAAAGATGGCTTTTGTAATGGCGTGTGGGAGAAAATGCAATGAATTAGGAACTCTGCCATTTATATCCACCTACTTCTTGGAACCCAAACCCAAGCCCCAAACTACCAAGTTCTGGCAAAAGCTCAGCCACTACCATGGGACCTATGTTTCCAGTGCATGGTTAGACTGCTTTCTCTTCACCCTTTCTTATTCCTGGTTAACATCTTCTTTGCCCTGCTCACTCATGTGTGTCTAAATTCACTAGCAAGAAATAGAAAATCCAGCGCCAACTGACTCAAGCAAAAAAAGAATATTTATTGGTTTATGTAAGTGATCTAGTTTTAGGCATCGCTGGGTATAACGACTCCAGTGATTTCACCAGGATTCAGTTTCTTGCCATCTCTCAATTCTGATTTCCTCTGTGTTGACTCATGTTTAGCAGAGTCCTTCCTCTTGGTGGCAAAAAGGCTGCCAGAAATGCTCAGCTTATATCCTTAAAGCTTCACTGGCAGTAAGATGGGGAGCCTGCCTCTGTCTCAGCAATCTCAGTAGTGTGTTTTGCTGGCTTTAAAAGGGTCATGTGTTTCTCATAGTTGGGGCTAGGTCAACTGTTTCCCCATTCCCAGCTCTGCACAAGGTGAAACTTCACTTGAATCACTTGAGCTAAAACTTGGGAAGGGTTGATCACAAATGAAGGGGGGGTGTTGCAGGAAGAGGGAATGCATGGATGTTGGTTACCCAACCACAAACAGCCAACAACTGTACCTCATCTCCCAAAACATAGCCTGAGGGTACAGCAATTTTACAAGGCATTGGTGTGAGTTCTGGTAAGAGGTGTATTGCAAGTACCTAAAATTAGCTAGAATTTGTAAGAAGTTTTAATTTTTTAAAAATAAGGTAGAGTGGATTCAGAGTTACCCTGAGAGAGCTTTTCAGTAATTGGGTATATGGGCATTTATTAGTCTATTGGCTCTATATTTGTAAAAATTTGAAAATTTTCATCACAGAAAAGGTATCCCCCAAATAATGTCAGTTTCACTCACTTGTTTTCCCCAAATACTTTTTTTTTGTATGGGAAGGGGATCAGGGACGAGTGCTCAGGTCAGTTTGGTAGATCAGAGAAGGCTTCGTGGCCAAGTTGACAGCCAAGGACGAGGGAAGAGGTAACAGCCAGGTGCGTGTACATTTTGAATACAAGGTGGGAAGGGCTTTGCAAGCTGTAAAGTGCCATAAGAGTCTAGTAATTGTGTGACGGAAGAATATTTTTGAAATATTAAAGTGTTTTACTCCCTCACCTTTCTTTCTCCTCCTTACTGGCTTTGTTTTTCCCTCACTCAGCTTAGCTGTTCTATCTTCATTCTGCTGGGAGGAAGAGAATGACAGCAAAAAGAACAAAGGGAATCTTTGCTTGGCTTTTGAATTTCAAAAGCCGAGGCTTGAGGAGAATAAAAAAGAAATAGAGTTACGATGTCTTCCCCACCCTCAGACTAGTGAAGAGATTTCTGCTTACTGAGGGGACGGGGAGAGCCAGAGATCTATGCCTGATGCTTTGCAGTGGCAGAAAGAGAGCACCCCACAGTGGGTGGATGGGAGAAGGAGGGATGTCCCATACCTGGGATGATTATGCAGCCATTAAAACGAGTGCACTAAATCTATGCCAGTTCGTTTGGAGGGTCTTCTACATGTGTGTTCTGGTTCATGACACAAGCAAGATAGAGAGAAGTCAATGTCACAAGATTCCTTTTCATAGAACAAATGACAACCACTCCCCATGATTAATATACATATTTGCATACATTTATATGAGCATAAGTAAAAGCATGGAAAGATACACACACCCTTGCCTTCTAACATTGCTTACCTGGGGGTAAGGAAAAGGGTAGAAGGAAAGAAACTTCTAAAAAGTGTGCACAATAAAAAAGCATTTGTGATAATTCTATTTATGTGATATTACATATACATATGTAAACACATTATGTATACATGTGCATGTATGTGTGTATGCATATATATATATGAGAAAAGATTATCACCAACTCAAACGTACAGATATGTAAAAGGAAACTCAAGGTAAATAACAGTAATTTTGGTTACTGAGTTTCCTTATATGTATCTAAATTGTTCAAATTCTTTTCTCAAGGCTCATGTATTTTCCCACTTTTAAGCAGGCAATTACAGAACCCACCTTAAAGATAACACATGTAAATTTACTGGCACAAACCATAGGCACCTAATAAATAGTTTAAAGAGAATTCTCAAAATCCAATAAAGTTCTTGTCATCATGGAGACAAAAAGAACCATGCTTGGAGAAGCCAACGGAAGCTGAGAAGAACCTCACGCTATCCTCTCCTCAGAAAGGAAAGCAAACGCAGATTTGATCTAGGAGGTCCAAAAATGATAGAGAGGAAGAGAGAGATTTGCAACCTGCTGTTTTAGGACCAAAACTTTGCAGCAAGGACCACGGGCTCCATGCATTGAACGTGCTGAGAATTTAGCATCTGACCATGAGCAAAATCAGAGACACAAGGTGGGCTTCCCTGCTCCTGCTTTGAGTTTGCAGGGCTTGGAGGCTGCAGAAGCTAGTGGCGCTGTTGTCCTGACGCCCTGACTATGCTAGGAGCCACTCTTCTGTTGCTCCTCTGTTCATCCAGATGAGTGGAGGTGGAGCGAGTGAACCATTTTATCCCCAAGGTCAAGTGGAGTATCTGGCACTGGCAGCTGCTCAGTAAGTGTCGGCTGAGTGCATGAATACGTGAAGGAGTGAGTGGATGAAGGGTTGAACGTATGAGTGAGTGAATGGGTGAGACGATGGATGAATGGATGCATTTGTGCCTCAGAAGAAGCACTGACACAGCTGTGAGTTACTCCTCCAGGCGAGGGTGGCTTTGTGCAAAGCTGTCCATCATCCTCGCCCACAGCCTCGGGGGACAAAGACCACTCGAAGACAACGATCTCTTGGCTTTCACCGTGCTGCTTGCGGCCCTGGAGGAGAGCAAAAGTAACTGGCCTTCGTCAGCCTCCTCATCAAACATTTGCGAGCACCCAGCACGTGTGAGTTAACTAGGAACCATGGGAGACGGGAGGGATTCTGAAAACTCCTGACTCTCAAGGAATTTGCAGACTTATGGAATAGTTATCAGGCAAAAACATAAAAATATCCTCTCCTAAAATATAAGACCATAACCAGAGAGATGCTGTAGGTAGTCATCCCTGCAGCGACCTAGGGGAAAATGAGATGGGAGGAGTCCTCCTCAGCAGTCAGGAATGGCTCTCGGGAGGAAATAGAGTACAGTACAGCATAGCAGTAAACAGCATGAACTCTAACGCCGGATCACCTGCCTGCCTTGAATTCCAGCTCCCTCCTGCTGTCTGACCTTGGACAAACTATTTAACTCTCCCCATCTGTAAAATGGGGATAATAATAATAATAATAATAATGATCTCCTAATATTGTTGTGAGGATTAAATGAGCTAACATAATACATATGAAAAGCTTCGAACAGTGCCTGGCACACTTTAAGCGTGACATGTGTGAACCCTCACCTTTATTCTTATTCCACCTTCATTTACCTTAGAGAGGAGACCACGGGAGCAGACAGGAAGTGTTAGGCTGCGAGTTAAAGCTAAGCTGGTGCAAAGCCTGGTTCTACCCTTTCTATCTGCATGACCTTGACTTAAACTCTCTAAAGCTCAGATTCCTGACCTATAGAATGATGATACCAACACCAATTTCATTTAAAACATACGTTAAGCATGCCATGATAAATAGTAGTTATTATTAAGGAGAAGCACAGCACAGAGGATCCCAGAGGGAGGTGAATAAATTAAGCATGATGACGCGTCTTGCTTCTTCCCAATCTTTCTCTTCTTCCCCCACGTTTGTTCGAGGCCTCATCATTACTGGTTTGCATTTCTATTTTAATCATGTTAAAGCTTTACAGTATTTTTTCCCCCTGCATCTTTATATGCTATAATTTGGGTACTATTTTTACACAACAAGGCCATTTTTAACCGAGAACAGATTCAATTGTCTTTCAGCATATATCATTGTTTATCTTAATTAATGCTAAAATATTCTTAGGGGGAAAAACACATCCCACAGAGCATTATGCAAGGAAACTTAGCATTCATTTTTGCCTCCCTCTTGTCTGGCATATCAATTTATAAAGGTTTCAGCATCCTGTTATTTCAATGACAATAATGCATGCTCTTCAACGCAGACACCCATCTGTGGGAATTAAGTCACAAGGTGTCAACAGCAGCAAGGCGTGTGTTGGGAGGTGGAGGATTGACAGATGAAAGAAGAAGGGAACTCTGTTGGTGAGAATAATGCCAAGTGAAGTCATAGGCTTCGTCTCTGATCCATGGGAGCCTTGCTTGAGTAGAACTGAACTAGTCTAGCTCCTGGGCATGGAGTCTTTCTTAATAAGGCTCTTATAACTCTTAGCCCCGATGATGGACATCTTTGTTTTTAGTCAGCATCAATTCTCCCTTCTTCTAATCAGATAGCCCCCATGCCTGTTGGGGAATAACCCTTTCCACACTCAGCCTAGGTGTTTCGACCCTCACTCCAGCGCCACAGGTAGATATGTGATGCAGATCTGACCAATCAATATATACTATCTCCCTGGGCACAGTGATTGGATGAGGGTGACCATGTGACCCAATTGGAGCCAATGAGACTCAGTTTTGAGACTTTAGATAGAACCACTGGGAAAGAGGGGTTCCCTTTCCACGGGGATGCTGAGCTGGTAGGAATATTACCTGGAGTTACCAGTGGCCATCTTTACTATGAAAAGGGGAGAGCTTGTCTAAGAATAAAGCCAAGTGAAAGAAAGCAGAGCTGAGAGATGGATGCAGATTCTTGATAACAACTCCTGGACCCTGGATCAATTCTTGCTGTAAGTCAGTCTACTCTCTGGATCTTTAAGCCAATACGTCTCCATACATTTCCATTTTTTTTTTTTTTTTTTTTGGTTTAAGCTAGACTGAGTTGGGTTTCTGTCACTTGTAACCCAAAGAGTTCTGAGGGGTGCAGAGTTTCACTGGGGCACTGTGAGAAACCAGGACACTCTGCTGATTAAAGGGGAATACTGTGGCGTTGACCACATCCAAGGGAATGGGCACCTGACGGCATCTTGTACCCCAATCCATTTGTCTTCCTAAGGTTGAGCAATGGTTTGGTATCTGGAAAGTTCCAAATAGCCTTTAGATCACGCAATCAGCCTAGAAGAACTCCCAAGAGGCTGGGTGACATTGTGATGTGAAATGTGGAACTTCACTAGGTTATGCAAGAACCACAGAAGTGGGTAGATAGGAAGGTGTACATTAGGTATGTAAGGACTAGGGCCGGGGAAATGAACCTGGCATGAAAGGGTTAGGGTGAACTTGGGCTCTACCCTACTGGAGATGATGTCCAAGGGGCCTGATCTGAGTGGGAATTTAGGGGCAGAGTTAAGATAAACATCCACAGGCAGTCACTATCTTTTAATGAAAATTTAATCACGAACCAGATACTGTGCTAAATGATTTACATGCACTATTGTATTTAATCTCAACAAGCCCATGAGCTATGTGGCTTAGTATCTCCATTTTACAGGTAAGAGAACTGAGGCTTAGGGAGCTGGAGGGACTTGTCTGCCATGGCAAGGATTTAAACTCATGTCTATGACTTGAAAGCATCTAGTGGGTGGTGACATTGGGTTCTGGATTTGATTTAGGACTTTGGCCAGTAGCAGGGGACACATAAGAGCGGACAGTGTCTGGCCCCTGAAAGTTAGAGGGCTGCCAAGACTAAACTTTTGGTTAGAGACTCGACCTTACAGGGATAGATCTCAATGGGACAGTGGAGTATGACAGGGAAACTGAGGCGGGAGGCTGAGATTGGAACCAACAGGGCAGGAGCTAGTTGGGAGGGTTGCCATGGTGAGTCAACATGCTTGTGGGGGCTTGTGGCAAAGGACAGGCACAGGGCTCCAAAATGAATTCCAGGCTTACTGCTGGAGCTTATTCAGAGATGGGAGAGGCTGAGGGGGAGATTGAAAAAGGACAGAAGGAGAGTCTTGTGGAGTCCCAAGATAGAAGAAGAAGAAGAAGGAGGAGGACGAGGAGGACAAGGAGGAGGAGAAGAAAAGAAGAGATGCCTTTTATTCATTAAACAACTATTAATATTAGAAATTACCTAACACCTGGCCACCACTGGGCTAGGCTCTTCCTCACACACTGATCTTAGGCTCAGAAAGGTCAAGTGAGTTGTCCAGGGTCATGGAGGAGCCAAGCTGGGGTTAAAAGCTAGATCTGCTCAAACACAGGGGTCTTTTCATGGTGCCAGACTGAGTCTACATCTCCCAGAGCACCAAAGTAGTGACTTGATCCTCAGCTCTGAAATATGTGTCATAGGACAGTTTGCATTTGTAGACAGTTACGCTGCGCCTTTCAGGGTGCTAAGGACTTCACTTGGATTATCTCATTTTATCCTTAAAACAACCCTATGACATTTAGCCAGCCATCATCAGCATCACTGCCACCATCATTGTGATTGTGGTTGAGGACACTGAAGCTCAGAAAGGTAACTCAACTTCTTGGGCAAATTCCCAAAACTAGTAAATGAAGAATCAGCGTCTGAGCCCAGGCAGGCTGCGTTTTTAGACACGTCTGAGCTTTTAAGCAGGACGCCTCTACCTACAACCGTGCCTCAGTTTCTCTATCTATAAAATGAGGCTAGTAATGACGCCCACCTCATAAGGTTATTGTGAGAACACAATGAACTCATGTATACAAAAAGCTCAGAGGAGAGCCTGGCACACAAAGCCCGATCAGTGTTGGCTCTCATCGTGGCTGTTCTCATTTTTGCGTCACCCTTTTCAAAAGGGCACTTCTCCCTTTCCCACGGCTAATCTGCCATGCTCAAGTGTGCCAGGAGAAAAGGCAGGGTAGCTTGCGACGTGCAGGGGCCTCTTAGTGTAGTCCGGAGGCGAGAGATAAAAGAAGCTCGCTTAACATAGCTTCATAAACCCATTTTAATCCAAACATTGATTTTCCTTTGGAATGATCTCCTTCCAGCGCACATGCAGAGTCCCTCCAACCCTCTAACCAGATGTGGGTTTCAATAACATTATTGAGATAAAACAGGCACCTCTTTCTTATTCCCGTTATTCATCGGTCACCCCGGGCCTGTCTTTGTCTTTGTTCATCCGCTGCTACCTGGCGTCATTCACCCGAGTGCCTCCTTGTTCCCCCACCAGCCGTATCAAGGTGAAAGTTTCCAATAACGACAAGTAGTAAAATATGAGAGATTTAAGCAAATCTTCAGCTGGAAATAATGTGAAAAAATATTATTCACCCCAGATGCATGCCTCTCTTTTGATCTTTCTTGTCCAGGATACATTTTGTAGAAAAATGCTCCTTTGATAGCAAGAAGCAAGCAGACACTAAAAGGAGACCTTCTGTCTTTGTTGGGAAATAATTAGTCTGATCGCATCGCTTGCTTTTCTGATGGACAAAGAAGTCTTTAAAGAAAATCATTTGTGTTTTCTGGGCCCCTTTAGGCAGCACAGCTTTCTTAGGTTTGGGCTTTTAGATGAGAGTGTAGGGGATGGAAAATTTCCTTGAATAAGAAATCAGGAAGCTTGACCTACACAGTTACCCCTCTCTTAACACGACAACAATTGGCAATTACTTTCTGATCCAAAGTGTGAGGATGAATATGGAAGGGCAGGGCAAATCATTCTCCTTCTTCTGAAACTCATTCTCCCTTCAGCTCTGCACCTGAAGCTGATTTTCTTTTTCTTTCTTTCTTTTCTTTTGTCAGTTCCAAAGATTCAATATAATCTATAGCTGGAAATACCTATGTTAGCTGCAGCTGGGGGAAAAAAGAGTTGGCAAATTCATGAATCAGGGTTTCTTTTCTTTTTCTCTTGTGAAAGGTAGCTTCCGATAGATAGCTCGGGGATGATTTAGAATCAAGTGGTCCCCAGTGTCAGCACATTGTGTCGTCCTTTGCACCCGGCCCGCTGTAATGAAGTGTGGACACCCACACATGGTTTCAGATCACAGGGGCCACCGGCGGTGCTAATGAAGACAGAACATTATATCTGACTCAGAGTCAGGCTTGCTCATAGGAGTGTGGCAAAGAGTGAGGTTCGGAAATCTCTCGCACTTGGGTTAAGACCCTGCGTCCTCTGTGATTTGGAGCTGATTACTTAATTCCTCTGATATTCAGTGTCCTTACCTGTAAAATGGGAACTATAAAAGTAGCTATCTTGTAGAGCAGCATTTCTCAACCATGGAATTGTTAACATTTTGGGCCAGATAATTTTTTGTTGTGGGGGGGCTGTCCTGTGCATTGTTCAACGTTTAGCAGCATCCCCAGCTTCTACCCAGTAGATGCCAGTAGCACTCTCCCTCCCCCACACTCATTGTGACCACCAAAAATGTCCCAAGCCATTGCCAAGTGTCCCCCAGGAAGCACAATCTTTCCTCCCTCCCCTCACTGACAGCCACTGCCATGGAGCTATTATGAGAATTAAATGAAATAATCCATGCAAAGCTCTCTCAGACACTGCTTAATAGATACCACATAGTAGTTGCTCAATAAAGATTAGCTGCTATTGTATTAAGAAAATTGTAAATAGAAACTCAACACAGTCTCTCTTTTTCTCTTAAGGACTCTCATGGGATCCCTGGATCTTTGGGGTCTCACATTTCCCGATACTAGACAGAAATCCCCAGTTGCCCCATCTGCTGCTGGAAAAATACTCTGCTTTCTGGCAAAACCACCAGCTACTAGGAACAGGAAGTTGATTTTCAGGTGGTTCTGTGAGTGAGTGGTGTCCTCTCACCTTGGTCCAAGGGAAGTGGAAAAGACGTTTAGCAATGGATCATGAAAGGAAAAAACAGATTGCACACGAGTAGGGGCAGCAACACGGAAGGTCTGAGTGATGATGAGTCAACCAAAGCCTCCCACACCTTGGGGAGAAAGCAGCACATCTGTAAGAGGTGACTGCAGCTGCTCGTTAGGGGCTGGAGCTCTCGTGTGCGTGTGTGTGTGTTGGAGGGGGAACAGGGACAGTGTTCTGAATTGCAGATGGCAAGGAGAAACCCGTGTAATCAGCTTTCTTCATCCATACTTTAGTTTACCTACTTCCACTGGTGGATGGACTGCTTAAAATATTGAACATTGTTTGAACACCGACACAGACTAAACTGTCCCATCAAAATCCAAATGCTGAAGCCCTAACCCCCAGTGTGACTATATTTGGAGATAGGGCCCTTAAGGAGATAATTAAGGTTAAATGAGGTCATAAGAAAAGGGCCCTCATCCTATAGGGCTAGTGCCCTTGTAGAAGCGAAACAGACACCAGAGCTCACTGTCTCTCCTTGCACAGAGGAAAGGCTATGTGAGGACACAGCAAATAGGAGCCTCTGCAAGCCAGGAAGAGAGGTCTCACCAGAAATTGAATTTATTGGCACCTTGATCTTGGACTTCCAGCCCCCAGCACTGGGAGAAAATAAATATCTATTGTTAAAGCTCCTATCCTGTGATATTTGTTATGGCAGCCTGACCAGACCAGTGCGAGTGCTTACCAGGTGCTTGGTGTGGTCCCTTATTTTGTTCTCACAGCAACCCTTTGAGGTAGGTGCTATCACCCCCTCCTTCCAACATTTTACAAAAGGGGAAACAGGCTTAGGTTAAAAACTTGCCCAATGTCCACACAACTAGGAAATGGAAGGCTGGGATTTGAACTCAGGTCTGTCCATCTCCAAAGCCCAGGTCCTTAGCCACCAAGCCATCTGAAGGTAGGATGTCTCAACCCCCACACCACTTTGTATAGGATGCCACCCTCTGTGCCAGGGTTTTCAATGCATCAGCTCTTTTAATGCCCACCACAGTCCTACAAGGAGGCCACCATTATTATCCCCAGATGAGGACACTGAGGGAGGCTTAGATCAGTTAACCTGAAGGTCCACAGCTTACCTGTCTGGTTCTGGAACCTGGTTTATAGCTGCTGTGGGGAACTCTGACCAGCTCAATCTCCTGCTTTGGAATCTCTGGGTAGGGAACTGCTGCTGGGAGAAATGAGCTGATATTTGGTCTTTAGATGTCACAGAAACAGTCGTTCAATTTTTCCTGTTTCTATGATTTTAATTCTACCATGGATTCTGGGGGTGAGTGGGAGTGAGGACTCAGAAAGAGTAGAGAACACTCAATTCCAGGGCAAGAGTCAGCCAATTGCTATTAGTGGAAGCACCTTTGCTTCTCAGGGATCTGCATTTATGCAAATGAAAGCAAAAGGTCTCAGCCTAAGGAAAGGGAGTGAACACCCTCCCTCTGCCCGACAATTCTATTCCAAGATATGTCTTTCTCCAACTGGGGGCCTAGCAGCACACTGCATCTCCCTCCTTCATTTCCTCCCAAGGACAACGAATAACAATAATTCAAAGCGGAGCAAAAAGCCTGCATTTGCACAGTGCAAATTTCCAATGTGTTTTGAGGTTACCTGATTTCACCTTCAAATCAGCATGGGAGGCGGGTGCTTTCTGACAGATGAAGTCAGACAGAAGTCAGGACTCTGGACCTCATCCCACTGTATTTCCCCCAGGTCATCCTATTTGGATGGTGGTAGTCCTGTGGCTCCTTGGTGTCCCATCAGGGGTAAGGGAAGCAGCTTTGGAGACAGGCAGACCTAGGCTTGAATCCTGCCTCTGACCCTCACCATCTACCTGAGTTTGGACACATTACCTGATGAACCATTTGAAGATGGTTTAGATAAAATTAAGATGGAGATAATAATGATCTTCTGGGGTCACCTATATACGATCTGAGGCTATCTATGGAAAGCACAAGTGCTTGGCACATGGTAGATGCTTAGTAGCTATTTTGATTATTCTCAGTGGATGAGAACTTTCTAGAACATGTAAGACCAGTGACTAAGCACTGTCTCTCATAACCCTGGGGCATCTCCAGGTTGTGGGGTCCTCTGTGGGACCTTGGAGGTCATTCTTATTTTGGCTGAGGCTTCCCTTGGGTAGGGAAGATGATGTAGGACTGAACCAGGCAGTTTCTAATGAGTGGTCATCCAGTTTTTGGCCAACAGTTTGAATGACCAAGAGTCAACAAGACCTATTGTTTACGAACCCAGGCTTGAAGTCAGACTCAAGTCACAGCTCAGCTCCTGCTAGCTGTGTAACTAAGGGCATATGTCCCACTGTGTTGTGAGAATTTCGTGGGATGAAGCATGCAATATGCTTCACATCCCTGGCACACAGTGAGCTGACGGAGCTGACCCCACCTTCCCACAGCCGCTGTCTCCCTACTTCCTCTTCAGCAGAGGTGGGCATAGTAGCCCTGCAAGTGAGTAAGTGTCCCTGCTCTTCTCCTTCTCTGTCCTACTGAGGGATGACTAAGATAAAAGTCAGTGGATTTTCCTGAAATGACCTTCAATCATTCCCGGGCTCACCCTGGTTGTGTCAATATTCATCTTTCCTTCTTAGAAAGGAATTTTCCATCTAGAAGTAAAGATCCCTCCTCCATAGCCACAGCCCTGATGGATAGAAGCAAATTTAGGATTTTTTTTTTTTGGCTTTTGAAACATTTCATGATGACTCGGCACTTAGACCTTCTCCAGGTACAGTTATGCCCATGGTATATGGTGTTAAGAAACCTGGCGTTCTAAGCCAAAATTTGCCTCTTGGTATAAGAGGAGGATGTCCCTCTCCACCTTGAGCTGCAATTTTCATCATTCTAATGGGGCCAAGAGGCAAAGCAATGTCTAAAATCCATCCTAATTTGGTATGCTGCACTTTTGTCATTCCCTTGATAACCAATGCAAAAGTTGACTGATCCCAAGACCTAAGATGATGAGGCAATCACACCATATGCTATATTTCATCCTTTTTCCCATCTGCTTAGCCTAAGCTCTGCTTTTGATCAGGAAGATTTGGCAAGTTCTTCCCAAAGCTTGCTTTACCCATGTCTAACAAGATCCCTCACGGTGGGTTATGGTGGTTAAGAGTGAGGGTTTTGAAGTTCAAATCCCATTCTGACCATTTACTAGCTTTGAAACTAAGACCTGTTACTTCTTCAACATCCATTCATTCATTCCACAAACAAATACTGAGAGATTTCTTTGGTGCTGTGGATATGATGATGAGCAGGGCAGACACTCTCCTTTACCTCAAAAGAGTGTGACCCGTGGCACAGACAGCACCAACAAAGTGTGACCCGAGCAAGGATGTGGGAAGACCCCCTGTTATGAGGTCACATAGTGGAAGCCCCCAGTGTAGTCTGCATAGAGTAGAGCTGCAGTGGAAGCTAAAGGTGAAGGCTGAATAGGAGATGGAGGAAGAGAGCCTTTGCCAGGCAGAGAGACTCCCACAGATAGAGGCCAGGGGGCTAGAGAGAGTGGGGTGCATTAAGCTCTGAAATAAACTGAGAAAAGTTCAGATGGAGGGAAGCAGAAGATGGAGAGTGTGGTAGAGAGAGGAATGGCAAACGCTGAGACTGGGGAGACAGTGAGGGCCAGGTCACGGAAGGGATTTGTAAACCATATTAAGGAGAATAGACATTGATCCTCAAAATAATAGGAGTCTTTCATACAATTTTAAGAAGGGAATTACATGATCAAGTTTGTATTTTGGAAAAATTGGCTGTCGAGAGTGGTTTGTGTGGGAGGAGAACAAGTTGGAGGATGTAGCAGTCATCTAAAGAGTTTGGTGGGATGAAGCCTCACTGGGGGCCAAGATCTTTGTTAGCTTTGCTTCTTTCTTTTTTTTTTTTTAATTTCAGAATATTATGGTGGTACAAATGTTTTGGCTACATAACTTGCTTTTGCAGAGTTTGAGTCGAAGTTATGAGTGTGTCCATCACCCAGATAGTGTGTATTGTACCCATTAGGTGTGAATTTACCCATCCCCTCCTTGATTTCTGCTTGATTTCCATTAAGTTTTACTTCCATATGTGCATGTAAGTGCTGATCCATTAGTTCCAATTCAGTAGTGAGTACAGGTGGTGTTTGTTTTTCCATTCTTGGGGTACTTCACTTAGAAGAATGGTCTCCAGTTCCATCCAGGTTGTTAAAAAAGGTATCAGTTCACCATTTTTTTATGGCTGAGTAGTACTCCATGGTATACATATACCCCATTTTAGACTAATGGCCAATAAGCATATGAAAAAATGCTCAAAGTCTCTCTCTAATCATCAGGGAAATGCAAATCAAAACCACAATGAGGTATCACCTAACCCCAGTGAGAATGGCTTTTATCAAAAAGTCTCATTGGGTGCCGGTCAGGTGTGGGGGGTAAACCTACAACTAATGGAAGTGGAGGGCACTGAATGGGGGAAGGACATGCTTGTAGCCCTGGCTTGGGCAAGGCAAATGCATTACATGTTACCAAAATATTTGTACCCCCATAATATCCTGAATTAAAAAAAGAAAAAAAAAGTCTGAAATGACAGATGCTGGTGTGGATGCAGAGAGAAAGGAATGCTCATACACTGCTGGTGGGACTGCAAGCTAGCTTTTTTTAATGTATCCCTGTGCTTGGAACAGGGGTTGGTGCATACCAGACAATGGATAATTGCTTTGTTGAGTGATAGTGGCTTAGACCAGACAATGGCCGTGGGCATGGAGTGGATACTGCAGATTCGAGACCTAAATTGTGGGCCAAAGGGAAAGAATTAGTCATTGATTAGGTGAGAATTAAGAAGGAATCCCAGGGTTCTGGCTTGGGTAACAGAAGGGAAAAGAGTGATAGTCTTTGAGACAAAAAATCCTTAACTTCTTGGAGCCTTAGTCTCAATCTCCTCTTCTGTAAAATGGGATCAACATCCCACATCTCACAAGTATGTAAAGGGAGTAGCCTAGTGCCTGTTACATTAGGAGTAATCAGTGTCAGTGTGTTCTCCGTACTCAGATCTCTCCTCGACAGAATGCAGAGTCCTCTCTGCAGGCTATGAACAAAGAGCGCACCTGCATGTTTCTCCTGGGTCTCCAGGTTTGAAGTCCCCAGAGATGGGGGTGGCAGCAGCAGCAGCAACAGCAGCACAAGTGGGAAATGTATAGCCAGGAAATGAAACAAGCAACTGAGATTGCTAATTGGAGTTTATTTTCTAAAAATGAACTGTGATTCTCAGTGTGGCTCAGTCACCTGCAAACCTGGTCCTTAATGAGCTATTCTGCTCTTTATCAACATGAACAATTTTACTGGACAGAGGAGTAGGTTGGTGGTGAGGCTTTCTGCAGCTAGGGGGTAGTTGGGGTGGCAGGGGATGGGGGGATAATAGAGCAGAAACAAAGTGAGATTGCTTTTAAACTCACAATCCTCCCTGGGATACAACTACTTAGGGTCATTTCTCCAGTCTCATTTTCTGGGGAAGAGGAATTGCACCTGGTTATGGGCAGCCGGGGCATTGTTGAGGCTACAGTTTCCTGTGGAAAAGATGCAAGCACTGGCGTTAGAGAGGCCCAGGAGGTCACTCAGAGCCACTACCACCTCCTTCCCTCCTGTCCATTCAATGAATGGAGACTAGGCTACAGCTCTCTGCCACGCACCACACTGTCCTTGCACTGGGGCTGCTGAGATGAATGAGACACAGCCCCTGACTTTTGCAGGGCAAACAGGGCAGCAAGCAGGCAATCCATATGATGGGTGTGTATATTCATTTCCTAGGGTTGCCATAACAAAGCACCACAACTTAGATGGCTTAACAGAACAACAGACACTTAGTCTCTCGCATGTTAGGAGGCTAGACGTCCAAGATCAAGGTGTCAGCCAGGCTAAGCTCTCTCTGAAAACTCTAGGGGAATAGCATTTCTTGCTGCTTCTTAGCTTCTGATGTTGCTGGACATCTTTGGTGTTCCTTGACTTGCAGATGCATCACTCCAGTGTTTGCCTCTCTTGTCACGTGGAATTCTTCCTGTGTGTCTCTGTGTCTCTTCTAAGAACACCAGACACATTGGATTTAGAGCCCAATATGACTTCATCTTAACTTGATTAGATTTGCAAAGACCCTATTTCCAAATGAGGTCACATCCACAGGGACCAGAGATTAGGACTTGAACATATCTTTTAGGCGGATGCAATTCAATCCACAACAGCGTTTCAGTACAAGAGTGCTTGATGGTCCTGTTTAATCAGATTTTACCTTGTTATATGAGGAACTTCTATGAGATGATCTGCATGCAGTTCCCTCTTCTTTTTCTCCTTCCTCCCTTACTTCTTTTACTTCTTGACTTCTTTCTTCCCCTTCAGTAGTTTTCTCAACACACACTCATTGGTCATCTCCTGTGAATTGGGCAGTATGCTAGGCATTGTGGATGGAGTAAAGACTTAAAACAGACATGGTTCCTGCCTCTGAAACTTACACACTTGTGGGGGAAAGAGACAGCCCCACAAATACATGTAAAATGACAACTGGGATGATCGGAATGGGATCTCTTCTGAATAGGGTAACTTCTCGAACCCACCTCCCAGGGGACACACCTCTGAGGTGATAAAGACCAGTTTCCAGCCATAGATTGCATATTTCTGCCCCATAAGCTTCAAGATCTCCTAATCCATAAGGTATAGGAAGAGGAGAGATAGAAGTTCATTCATTTAGTGGAGCCCTTCTGCATGAAACCTTATGGTTGGAGAATGAGTGTGAGGAAGGGGCCTTCCATTTAGCAGGCTGTGCTATATAAGTCCCAAAAGCTGGAACTTGGATCAACTCAGACACAGAAACCAGATGGGGCCAACATCATGAGACACAGGAAATTACAAGCCAAGCATCGTGTAGTCTGGAGTGGAGGTTCTCGAACATCGGAGTGTATCAGAATCAAAGCCCAGGTTTCTGGGATTCACATCCAGAGATTTGGATTCACCAGGTCTGGGAGGTGCTCAAAACTCTACATTTATGAACCACATCCTAGGTGATTCTGAGGGAGGTGATCCACTTAGTCCAGGACAAGACTTTGGGAGTCACTGTCCTCTAGTAACCTCTGGATTAAACATAGGAGAACAAAAGTAGACCTGAGTTGTTGACTGACCAATGCGCTCTCAAGGTAACCCAAGTTCAAAAGGAGATTTTTCCTGTGTTCAAAGGGAGGTGATGGGAAAGAAACAAAGACAACAAAAGCTCATCCTGAACATGTACTTATTTCTGGAACTTCCCAGGATTATATTATTTTCTACCGATGGAGGGTTATTTTTCTTCTCTGTTAAGCCTTTATTTTAGCAGCTTAAATTCCCCCTTTTAAAGTGTACAATTCAATGATTTTTAATATATTCAAAGAGTCATGTAAGCATTACCATCAATTGTAGAATATTTTCTCCTCTCCCCCCAAAACCCTCTATACCCATTAGCAGTTACTTCCCATTTCCTTCCACCTCCCCACACCCCTAAGCAGCCACGAATCTACTTTCTGTCCTTACAGATTCGCCTATTCTGGACATTTCATATAAATGAAAGCAAATAATATTAGACGGTGTTTTCAAGGTTCACCCATGTTGTAGCATGTATCCTATTAGTACTTCTTTTCTTTTTTCTAGAGGAACCACTCAGAGTGCGTCCTCTGCCTCTCCCTCCTCCCAAGGGGCAGAAGAACGATCATCAGGGGCAAATGGCGGCTGCCGGAAGCAGCTCCAGGATCGCGGCGCCGCCACCTCGTGGTTTCCGGTGCTCTATTTCCGGTGCTCTATTTCCGGTGCTCTACACTGTCAGAGAAACTTCTCTCCTCACAAACTACAGCAATGATCCCTGGAAGTATGGTCTCCAGTGTTTCCTGTCTTAAATTGCCAAACAATATTCCTGATGATGGATTTTAAAACGTTGGCATCTCTCTGTTCGCAAATTGAACATCCATCTTCCCTGTAGAATAACGGTCTCACAAGTTGAACACCTGTCTTCCCGCTAGAATGAGAGGCTCCGCGGCAGATTGGAGCGTGGGCTGCACCGCGGATAGTGAAGAATGTTGTTCAAGCCCCAGGCGACTTTTCCAGCCTCGCTTCCATCACTTTCTCACTCCCTTCCATGGTGTTCTGACCACACAGAGGCCTCTGGGCTCTCCCCTGCTGGCCTCCACTCAGAATAACATGCCTTGTCTGTGCACCGAGCGCATCCTCTAATCCTGAACTCAAGCATCTCTTTCCCTGGGACTTCTCCTCATTTTTGACCTGTATCTTGATTTTTTTTTTTTTTTTTTTAGACAGAGTCTCACTCTGTTGCCGGGGCTAGAGTGCCGTGGTGTCAGCCTAGCTCATAGCAACCTCAAACTCCTGGGCTCAAGCAATCCTCCTGCCTCAGCCTCCCGAGTAGCTGGGACTACAAGCATGCGCCACCATGCCCGGCTAATTTTTTCTATATGTATATTTTAGTTGGCCAGATAATTTCTTTCTATTTTTAGTAGAGACGGGGTCTTGCTCTTGCTCAGGCTGGTCTCGAACTCCTGACCTGGAGCGATCCTCCCGCCTCAGCCTCCCAGAGTGCCAGGATTACAGGCATGAGCCACCGCGCCCCGGCCTGTATCTTGATTATAGCTCTTTTCGTTTTGTGTTATAATGGGGGGTGGGCTTCGCCTCCAGGCTGATGACTCCTTCAAGAGAGGACCTGAATCTTATTCATTTTTGTGTCCTCCGTGCCTAACTATTAATAGTTCTTGGTGGGTATGAGGTACTTGGTTACTATTTGTTGAATGAATGAGTGAATGAATGAATGAACAAAGGAATGAGAGAGAGACTCACCGAAGCCGGCATATATATAGAACGGAAGTCATTTTTCTCTGCAGGTTTTAATATAGCAGTTTTAGCTCCTCCTGTTTGAAATGACTTGTTCGAGAGTGAGAATGACAATTTAAAAGAATGTTAAACTGCATAAGCATGAAAAATAACCTGCTAACGGTGGTTATCTCTGGGGGAGGGGTTAATTGGGATGCGGGCTGGTTTCCACTTATTCTTTCATTGTAGACTTCAAAAGAAGAGAGTGGTGTGAAAATGGATGATTTTTACTTTCATGGCTTTGGGGGATTTTAAACATAAAAATTACAAGAAGGACAAATGAACAAATAAGAAGCACTGCTGTGGAGTCGGATCTGAGTACCAGGCTGGCTCTGGGTGGCTTGTGGCAAATCACTGGTCCCCTCTGAAGTCAGTTTCGTCACCTGTGAAAGGGGAATGAAAGAACGGGCCTCATGGGACCGTTGTGAGGGTTAAAAAGCACAGTGCCCAGCACAGAGGGGCGCTTGATAAGTGACAGGTATTGCCATTGTTATTAACACAAACGATAACAGCAACAAACAGAAAAATGATAAAGCAGGGTGCACGGAGGTCCCTTTTATCTGTGACAGTCTTTGAATTTAATTGTGTTTATAGCCCGTCTGCTTATGCTGGATGGCTTAATGTATTGATTCTCTGAAAACCATGCGGCTTAGCCTTGGAATGGAGGCCCTTTTAATAAACTCCACTTACTGGGTGATTATGCAGAAGGCAGCTGCAATGACCTTGGTGACAGAGAGGAGCCTGGTGATGACAGTAGCTACCATTTATGAGTCCTCACTGTGGGCCACGCAGTCCTCAACGCAGTCTCATGAGATCTCATAATCCCCATTCTGCAGATGAGAAAACGAGGCACAGACAGGTTAAATGCTTTAAAGCCATAGAGCTAGTAGGTGGCTTATTTGAGATTCAAACCCAGGTCCTCTAGACCACAGTTACTAATCTTTTCACTGGATCTGTTGCCTCTCAAGCTGCAAATAATGTGGTATGGGGGGGGGGTGCAAAGGGGCGGGGGGGCTCTGAAGAAGGGTTGACGGTTTCCAGTCTTCCCATCTGATGACTCACGTCCTGCCCCAGTGGGTCCTCGAAGTCTTGGAATGAAGTGTGGTTACTTCTTGCTGCTGTCACTCATGCCAGGGAGTTCTGTGACATCTGAGGAGGGGTTGCCGTGGATACCTGAGGATGCTGAGCCAGGGATTACCCGTTGTCCCTCCATATCCAGTCTTCCTTCTTCCAGAGTAAAATGATTTTTCATGGGGCATATGGTTGCCTAGAATAAAGACTGTGTTTCCCAGATTTCCTTGCAGCCAATTGTGGATACTAGTCTAGGTTTTGGCCAATAGGATAGAAATAGAAAGTGGGATGTGAAACTTTGGGAAAGTTTCTTGGAAAGGAATGAACACGCTCTTCTCCTTTGCATTTCCTCTTCTGCTGGCTGGACTGCAGATGTGAGGGAATTGGGGTTTTAGCCCCAGACACTAAAATTTAGAAATTACAAAATGGCTGGAGACTCCCAGGCAAGGGTAGGAACCACTCTGGCCTGGAACCCTTGGCATGCAAACCATATGCTGACTGCAGGGTGTGTTCATACTCTTTGTTGTGGGATACCTATATGAGTTCGCTAGGGCTTCCTAACAAATTAACACAGACTGAGTGGCTTAAACAACATTTATTTTCTCAGTCTAGAGGCTAGAAGTCTGCGATCGAGGCAGTGGCAGGGTCGTTTCCTTTGGAGGTCTCCCTCCTTGGCTGTCCTCAAGTGTGTTTGTATCCTTATTTACTCTTCCTATAAGGACATTCATCATATCACATTAGGGCCTTCCTAAATGATCTCATTTTTACTTATTTACCTCTTTGAAGACCCTATCTCAAGTACAGTCACATTCTGAGGTTCAGGAGGTTAGGGCTTCAACATACGCATTTTGGCAGGGGTGAGGGACACAATGCAACCTGTAGCAGTGCCCAAATGGTCTATTTGGATAGTGAATGTAAACAAACTGTCAGGACACCCAACAACTGCAAAAATTGCTCATGCAATTTATCCGCAGCCTGAGAGTCCCCGGCTGAAATAGATTTGCTGTCGTCTCAGTTGTAGCAACACCCACATTTTGCTGTTCTTTATCTCGGCTCTGAGGTGTTGCTACAGAAAGGAGCTGGTCTACATACACCCTGTTCTCTCTTTCCTTACCACTTTGCTGAACGAGTTTTGCTTTGGTAACCACTGGCTGGGAGGAGATAACCCGGGGGGTGGGTGCTGCCAGGGTCAGCCCATGTTCTCCTCTCCTCACCTTATGGAGGGCCCTGCTCTGCTTCAGCTGCTGCATAAACCCCCAGGGTGGAGGTTATTGCTAGTAGTTTCCAGCATGTGCGTGTCTGCAGGAGGCTGGTGAAAGTAGCACCTTCAAGAAAGCAGGCAGGATCCCCCTGAAGAGGGAAGCCACTCCTTCCTCGACCGATGGGTCATGCTTGGATTTTCTGTCTCAGGCTGACCCACGCTCTGGGTTATTGGGAAGCTCTTGGCTTCGGTCACAGTTCCTGGGAGTTTTCAACAGGGCTCCTCCTGCCTTTCTTACGGCTGCAAGATGCTCTGCACACTCCAATCCTCCTGACGCTCCTCCAGTCCTTTGAAAGCAAGCTTTATCCACTGTGTCCCTTGGGGTTTGGCGTCTGGGCCATTTGCAGCCTCTGCAGACTCCTCTGATGTGTCAGGAGCAGTCCTGGGCGGAGAAGGCAGCAGTGAGAAAGGATTGGCCATTGGAAGCGGCACATGACTCACTGAGTCATCTGCCTGAAGCCATCTTCGTGTCCCTTGGGCCTGGAACTTTGTGAGGCAGTGTCTGTGGGTGAGAGGAAGGGCGTGCACTGCAGAGGAGATCTGTCAAAGTCTCCAGATTCTCTTCCTTTGGAGTTGTGTTGAGTAGTTCCAAGCATCCGGAAGCCTCTAGGACCTTCCTTGAGCACCTGGATCTTCTTCCGGGTTTGCCCGGTGATGAGTCCACGGCCAGATTTGTGCAAAGTTTGCCATCCCAGCTCAGTTGCTCTGCTGTAATTTATAAAAAGTGTTAGTTGACAGACACAGCCCTGAGCAGTCCCTGAGGCTTCCCAGGGCAGCTGTCTAAGGTGAACTGTGCATGAGATGACAGTGCAGGTCCAGGTCCTTCTCCCTCTTATCCTCGGTAAGCCAGTTGTGGCACCCATGGAGGACAGTTTAGATCCTTGGGCTGTTTCTCCATTTCCCTGTTGGCCCCCTTTGGATGGTTCTAGCATGGCTTTATTTATTAATTTGTTCATTCATCCCACAAATATTTTTTGAGCACCAATGTTGTGCTAAGTATGGCTTAAACTTACCCTGGGAACACAGAAGTGAAACAAACAGAGCCTGTGCACCCGGGTGCTTATATTTTAGTGTGAGTGGGTGAGTGGATGGACGTTTGCACTTGGGTTTTCATGTATTGTGACAAATTTGCACAGCATTTTTGGTTCTGCAATAATTTCTTTTTTATTTCAAAATATCAAGGGGGTACAAATGTTTTAGGTTACATGGATCACTTTTGTAATGCTTGAGTCCCAGCTAAAGGTGTGCTTGTCACCCAAATAGTGTTCATAGTACCTGTTAGGTAGGTTTTTGCCCCTCCTCTACCCTCCCCCTTGGTTGATTTCCACTGAGTTTTGTTTCCCTCTCTGCACATGTGTGCTCATCAGTTAGCTCCAATTTAGTAGTGTGTGCATGTGGTGTTTGTTTTTCCATTCTTAAGACACTTAGGAGAATGGTCTCCAGTTCCATACAGATTGTTGCAAACGGTATTAAGTCATCTTTTTTATGGCTGAGTAGTACTCCATGGTGTGTGTGTGTGTGTGTATGTGTGTGTGTGTGTGTGTGTGTATGTGTGTGTGTGTGTTCATATATATATATATATATTACATTTCATTAGTCCACTCATGAACTGTTGGGCACTTGGGATGATTCCACATCTTTGCAATTGTGAATTGTGCTGCAATAAACATTTAAGTGCATATGTCTTTTTCATGAAAAGCCTTTTTTTCCTTTAGGTAAATACCTGATAATGGGATTGTTGGATTGAATGGTAGGTCTGCTTTTAGTTCTCTGAGGAAACTCCATACTGTTTTCCATAGGGGTTGTACTAATTTGCAGTCCCACCAACAGTGTATAAGTATTCCTTTCTCTCTGCATCCATACCAACATCTGTTGTTTTGGACTTTTTGATAAATGCTATTCTAACTGGGGTAAGATGATAGCTCATTGTGGTTTTAATTTGCATTTCCCTGATGATTAGTGACATTGAGCATTTTTTTCATGTGTTTATTATCCATTTGTCTTTCTCCTTTTGAGAAGCTTCTGTTCATGTCTTTTGCCCACTTTTTAATAGAGTTGTTTGTTTTTTCCTTGGTGATTTGCTTGAGTTCTTTGTAAATTCTGGTTATTAACCCTTTATCAGATGTGTATCTTGCAAATGTTTTCTCCCATTCTGTAGGTTGTCTATTTGATCTGTTGATTGTTTCTTTAGCTGCGCAGAAGCTTTTTAGTTTAATCTAATCCTATTCATTAATTTTTGTTGTTTTCTTGATTGCCATTGGGGTCTTTTTCATAAATTCTTTGCCTAGGCCAATATCTAGAAGAGTTTTACCTACATTTTCCTCCAGAACTCTTATGGTTTCATTCCTTAGATCTAAGTCTTTTATCCATCTTGAATTAATTTTTGCGAGTGGTGAGAGATAGGGGTCCTGTTTCATTCTTCTGCATGTGGCTTACCAATTTTCCCAGCACCATTTACTGAATAGGGCTTCTTATCCCCAGTGTATGTTGTTGTCTTCTTTGTCAAAGATCAGTTGATTATAGGTGGATGGTTTTATATCTGGGTTATCTGTTCTGCTCTGTTGGTCTGTGTCTCTATTTTTGTACCAATACCATACTGTTTTGGTTACTATAGCCTTGTAGTATAGTTTGAAGTCTGGTAACATGATGCCTTCAGATTTGTTCTTTTTGTTTAAGATTGCTTTGACTATTCAGGCTCTTTTCTGGTTCTAAACAGAGCATAAAATTATTTTTTCTAGATCTGTGAAGTATCACTTTGGTAATTTGATGGGGATTGCTTGAACTGTAAATCACTTTGGGTAGTATGGACATTTTAACAATGATTACTCTACCTATCCATGAGCATGCGATGTGTTCCCATTTGTTTGTGCCCTCTGCAATTTCTTTCCTCAGAGTTTCATAGTTCACCTTGTAGAGATCTTTCATCTCCTTGGTTAAGTGTATTCCTAGGTATTTTATTTTCTTTGTAGCTATTGTGAATGCTATTGAGTCTTTTATTTGACTCTCAGCTTGATTGTTATTAGTATATAGAAATGCTGTGATTTATGTACATTGATTTTGTATCTTGAGACTTTGCTGAATTTATTTATCAATTCCAAGAGACTCTTGGTGGAATCTATGGGGTTTTCTAGATATAAGATACATTATCAGCAAATAGTGATAGCTTGACCTCTTCTTTCCAATTTGGTTACCCTTAAATATTATTCTCTTGTCTGATTTCCCTGGCTAGGTCTTCCAGAACTATGTTGAATAGAAGTGGTGACAGTGGGCATCCTTGTTTTGTTCCAGTTCTTAGTGGGAATTCTTTCAACTTTTCCCCCTTCAGCATGATGTTGGCTGTGAGTTTGCTATATATGGCTTTTATTATTCTGAGGTATGTCTATTCTATGCCTAGTTTGTTGAGGGTTTTAATCATGAAAGAGTGCTGGATTTTGTTGAATGCTTTTTCTGCATCTGTTGAGAGGATCATATGGTCTTTGCTTTTGCTTTTGTTTATGTGGTGAATCACATTTATTGACTTATGTATGTTGAGCTGGCTCTGTAATAATTTCTAACTGGAAAGGCAATCTCTTCAATACACACCTCCCCGCCACCTTATCCTGAATCTCCATCCAGGTTGGGGGAAGGGCTGTGAGGTGCGGAGATGTATTTTTATACTGTTTCCCTTCCTCTTAAAGCAAGGGTTCTTAACCCATTTTGAAGTCTGGACTCCCTTGGCAGTCCTATGGACCCATTCACAGAATAATATTTCTAAATGAATAACATAAAATACATAGAGTTATGGAGAAAACCAATAATTTGAAATGGAATTATAAATTTTTTTTGAGACAGTCTCGCTCTGTTGCCCAGGCTAGAGTGCCATGGTGTCAGCCTAGCTCATAACAACCTCAAACTCCTGGGCTCAAGCAATCCTTCTGCCTCCGCCTCCCAAGTAGCTGGGACTACAGGCATGCGCCACCAAGCCTGGCTAATTTTTTATATATTTATTTTTAGTTGTCCAGCTAATTTTTTTCTATTTTTAGTAGAGACAGGGTCTCGCTCTTGCTCAGGCTGGTCTCGAACTCCTGAGCTCAAGCGATCCTCCCCCCTTGGCCTCTCAGAGTGCTAGGATTACAGGCGTGAGCCACCGCGCCCGGCCTATCAATTTTTTTTAAATGGTGGTGTGGTAACATATGCGCTTCTTTATTAGCACGTTAAGTAACATGATTTAGCAGTGGATTTCATAACAACTGTGATTTTGAAGGATTATTCAATGAGCAATATTTTGAAATATCTGCAACACCTGAACCGTATTATGAAAATATTCTTGATTTCTGTTGGTGACAAAGTCCTAGATACTGTAAATAGTACTGTGGTTTGTTGCCACTGTATTAGTCTGCTCGGGCTGCCATGACAAAGTGCCACACACTGGGGTGCTTAGACCAGAAATTTACCATCTCACAGTTCTCGAGGCTCAAAGTCCAAGATCAGGGTGTCGGTAGAGCTATGTCCCCTCTGCAGGCACTACAAAGTGGCCAAGACAATACAAGAGTCTACACATACATGCCACATACAGGAAATAGAGGTGGCAGTTATGTTTGTTTGTAAGACGTCTTCAACTAGCCCACACTCTGTTACTAGGGTCTTACTTTTTCCTCACTAGTTCATTAAACACCTTCCTTACTTGCAGTTCTCTGACAAACAACTACAGCAACCTCAAGCAACCCAATCCTCTAACACTGAAATCACCATCCTAGGAATATATGGTGAAGGGAAACTGCTTCTGTTTTTAGTCTAAAAGTCAAATGTCATGATGTTACCACCCTCCTCCAGCACTACCCCTTTGATGACCATTTTATTGCTTTCAAGATCCTTAAGGTGGCATCCAAGGCCTCTGGTCACTGGCCCCTGCACACCTCTCTGGCCTTGTCCCACTCCCCAGTAACGCTGAGATAGTCTGGCCACCCTCCTTCTCACAGACCGTTGAACACACCCATCTTCTTTCTGCCTCTGGCTTTAGCCCATGCCATGCGTTCTGCTGTGATTCGGAAGCTTTAAGGATTTTTGCAAGATGTCAGGGGAATGTGCCTTTCTTGCCTCTGAATTAGCAAGGAGAAAGATGGTGTGAAAATCCAGGAGTCCAGCGTCCTGAGAAAGGTGATTTATATATGAGGGAGAGTTCAGTTCATCTAAGGCACTGCATTTTTAAATGAAGCTATCAATTTCCTTTCTTTCAGCCTTTAACTGGTTTAAAACTTAAGTTCTGGGGTGTGTGTGTGTGTGTGTGTGTGTGTGTGTGTTTATTGTATGTTCTCCTTGGTGAAAACTGTTTCTCATAGACTTGGAATAATGAGCTCCCCAGATATGCAAGCTGCAGGAAGAATAGTCAACCTGTGCTATAAACCAGTGTCTGAAATGTTTGCCTGCTGAGACAAGAACATTCCTGTGAGGTGGATTGAACATATTCTTTGTGTATAAGGTGTGTGTAGGTTGTGTGTGTGTGTGTGTGTGTGTGTGTGTGTGTGTGTGAGAGAGAGAGAGAGAGAGAGAGAGAGAGAAAACTTTAGCCTGAATTTTATTCATTTGCTCACTGCCTTCAAGATTTGTGCTATATTCAACTACCATCTGTACTTACTTTTTTACAAGGATACATTTTCATAACATATTTTTCCCTAAATTGACTCACTTTTTGTAAATTTAGCTTCAACCTTAAAAGAATACTCAACAAACCACAGACCAGGAGACGATAATTGCAAAACACATATCTGATAAAGGTCTGGCATCCAAAATATATACAAAGAACTCTTAAAACTCAACTATAAGAAAAAAAAAGAACCCAATTTTAAAATGGGCAAAAGACCTACCAAACACCTCACCAAAGAATATCCACAGATGGCAAGTAAGCATACGAAAAGATGCTAAACATCGTATGTCATCAGGGAACTGCATATTAAAATAACAATGAGATACCACTACATACCTATTAGATGGCCAAAATCCAAAACACTGACAACACCAAATGCTGAAGAGGATATGGAGCAACAGGAACTCTCATTTATTGCTGGTGGGAATGCAAAATGGTATAGTCACTTTACAAGACAGTTTGGCACTTTCTTGCAAAGGAAACATACTCTTAACATATGATTCAGCAATCTCACTCCTTGGTATTTACCCACATGAGTTGAAAAGTTATGTCTACACAAAAAACCTGCACCCAAATGTTTATAGCAGCTTTATTCATAATTGCCAAAACTTGGTGCTATGATCTGAATGTTTGTGTCCCCCTAAAATTCGTATGTCAAAATCCTTACCCCCCAAGATGATGGCCTTAGTAGGT
>CM052448.1:10743212-10807786 GCA_028533085.1 Varecia variegata | reverse complement strand
AACTTATAACCATATATTTATTTGTAATAAATATGCTTGTTTTAAATTATATATTTATTTTATAGTATTTCAATATAATCATATATTCATTCTTTCTAATGTCTGTCTGCCCTAGGAGACAGTGAACTCCAAGAGCTTGAGGACCACGCTTGTTTTGTTCATCCCTTATCGCCAGTACCCGGCACGGTGCCTGCTCCGTGGTAAGTGTTCTTTTATCACTGTTGGATGGATCTTGTTGCTGAATGCAATGGCTTAACTGAAAGATGCTCTGCAGGGTCTTCCAATTTTTTTTTCCTGCAGGAGTTCTTTCATTAAATGAGATTATTCAGACGTCCTCATATAAACCAATGCATTGCTCTGGCTAAACTGGGCAGGGGGGAGGATGTGTGACTGGGGAGAATCTGCCTACTCTGCTTTCTCCTTGCTGCTCCCAAGAGGAGTCCTAAGGCACCTCCCAGTTCACCCCTTGGAAGTTCTGGAAGGATCTTTTCACCGAGGGAGCCCCTGTTTGTAGGTTGAAAGACAGACGATGTGTCCTCTCTGCCCAGGTCCCCGAGTCCACCTTGTGGGGCACTTTGCTAATAGAGCCATAAATTCTGCCTCTCAGTGAGCATCCCGATGTGGTTTGCTCTTCAGATGACCTCTGGGGAAAATGCTATGCGTTCCCTGAGTTACGGCAAGGACTCCGGTGGGTGGCTGTGTGCTGTCCCACCTCTGCCATCTGATAGTCTAATTCCATTCCAATTGCAAGCTGGTTATTTCCCCAGCCAGTCCCCACCTCGGGGCAGCTGAGCCAGCGGCAGGATTTGCCCGTGTCATCTCACTGAGGAGGCAGCCATCTCAGCGCTGCCACCCCATCGACGGGCCCTGGCTGACTCCGTTGAAAACAGCGGGAAGGACGAAGCACCAGCACGTAGAACAGGCTCGGTTCCCATAGTCAGTGCTGCTCTCCTCGTGGGCTCGAGCATGGCTGGGAAGGCAAGTCTCCTGTCTTTACTAAATGCTTCCTGCCAAAAAGGCTTGGCATAGTGTCTGCCTTTCAAAGCGGTGGGGCTCCTGCCTGCCCTAGGCCCCTTCTTCCTGCTGGGGTTTTGGACTTCTAAATCCTCCTTGCAAAACGCTACCTGGCACATTCCGTGGCAGGTCAGGTGCAATCCCTTGCTCTGAATCTGACTCCGACAGTGGCAAGAGATGGAACTAGAGATGCTTTCTATGTGCCTCTATTTCCCGGCCCCATAACAATATATGCCACAGGATTCTGGGAGGGTTAAATGAGATGTATGCACCAAAGGATTTAGGAGTGAAGTAAGCACTTTTAAATGGTTCCATCTATGTTTATCTATATTTATATAGCTGTATGTATATTTACGTCTGTATCTATGTCTTTGTTTAAGTTTGTACTTGTTTCCTGTGGCTGCTGCTACGAATTACTACAAACTGGGCGGCTTAAACCAGCAGAGATCTAGTCTCTCCCAGTGCTAGAGGCCAGCAGCCTGACATCCAGGTGGCAGCAGGGCTGCCATCCCTCTGCAGGTGCTGACGAGATCCTTCCAAGCCTCTTGCACTTTTGACTGCTGTTCCTCCTCTTCCTTGGCTTGTGGCCACATCTCTCGAACGTCTGCCTCTGTCTTCACATTGCCTCATCCTCTTCTGTCTGTGTCTCTCCTCTGGGTCTCTTATGGAGACTTTTATCATTGGATTTAGAGTCTACCTGGATAATCCAGGATGATCTTGTCACCTTGAGATTCTTAACTCGATGAAATCTGCAAAGATCCCTTTTCCAAATAAGGTTCCATTCACGGGTTCCAGGGATTTGATGTGAACTTTTTTTTTTTTTTTTGCTACAACAGTATCTCTGTTATCTATTTATATCTATAGATTGATGGAAAAGCAAAGATGTCAAAATGCCAACAGTTTCTGAATCTAAGTTGTAGGTATGCAGGTGCTCATTATGCAGGTCCATAGTTCCTTATCTAAAAAATCTGGGGATGAAATGTGTTTTTGAACTCAGGTATTCACAGATTTTAGAAAGACATTCAGGTGCATGTGCTGTGTATTAAATTACACCCTTAATGGGAGTCTGGATATTATCCCATATATTAATGTGTCTGCCATGATACATTTGAATATTTATTCAAAATGAATTCAATAAAAATGTAAATAATTCTATGCTTTTTAGGGTCGGGTTTTGCTATCCAATGCGTTTTAGCATCAAATGTATGAAAAACTTCTGGATTTAAGAGCTTTTTGGATTTTAGAATTACTGAGAAGAGACTGGAGGCCTATACTACTTTTTTCTCTTTTTTTGTATGTTTGAAAATTTTCATAGTTAAACCTTTCAAAAGTGAGATTGTGTAGATAACATGCTTAGCATCATGCCTGGCACATAGAAAGAACTCAAAAAGATGTATAACTATTAAAATTAGTTTCATAATTGTTATACTTATTGACAGTGTTACAAGTCAGGCACTTAGAAGCTATTGAAGATTTTTACGCAGGACAATGACATGGGCAGGGAAAGAAGAGTCTAGAAGGGTGCCTACTGGCACAGGAAATGGATTGCATGGGGCAAGCGGCAGAGAGAGTTAGGAGGCTGTGAAACTCACCCAGGCTGTGGTTCTAGGTAGAAGAAAAGAAGAGGGCATGAATGAACCGGGCAGAACTTGGTGAGTGCTCTGGGCTGGGAGAACAGGATGGATTCTAGTCACCTTCCTTGATATTCTTTTGAGTGACAGCAAAAGAGAGACATAGAGGATGCTCTGCACATTTAGGAGGGAAAATATGCATTAGTCAATTCAGGAGCAAGTCAAGTGGGAATTTCATGGCTGACTCAGCCTCCTAAGGTGGGTAATGGCCCTTGTAAGAGCCACACTTTCAGTTGTAAGGGTTAATTTGGGGTGGTGGGCTTGCTGATCAGGCCCACCTAGGCACAAAGCAAAGGCCAGTGGGGCCCCTCTACAGAAGCAGTTTCACCCCAGAATTTCTTATTTTGAAGCTGCAGATGCTGTGCAGCTGTGCAGACCCTAGGGGCTAACACAGGTTTCTCAACTCTGGCTGTGCAGTAGAATCAATTGGAAAAAGAGTTTAAAACACTCTTCACTGTAGATCAAATAGAACAGAATGTGTGGGCGCAGGACCCTGGCATCATGTTTAAGAAACTCTTCCCGGTGATTCTAAGATGCAGCAAGGATGAAGACTACTGGGTTTAGGTTTTAGAAGGGGTGGGGGAGTCCAGCCCAGAAAATGCTGCCGCCCTGAGCTCTCTGATCAGTTTGCAGAGGGGAAGGGGCTGGGAAATTATCTGAGTCGTGACAAGGAGGCAGAGAGAGAAGAATAACCCAACATGGGTGAAAAATGTAAAAACCCAGGTGATAAAAAAAAAAAAAAAAAAAAAAAACAAGCAAGAAAGCAACACTGTAGACCGTCTACACAGCAAGCATGGTCAACTGTCCCACAGCCATCACCATCACCTAAGGGGTGATGGAAGATGGAGAAACAGGAAAAGGACAAACTAAGAGCAAGACAGTCCACGGAGGAATTGCAACGGGTCCTCGCAAACACTGAGCGTGGGATTAAGACGTTAAGAATGTGTCGAGGGAAGGGACGTGTGCAGCTGTAATAAGAACGATCATTTCTCCAGAGCCACCCCCCGCAGCCTTTCACAGAGTCCTCGAGGGCATGTGGCACTGGGGTTGGGAGCTGTGAAAAGCAAGGTCTGTCTTCACATTTCCCAAAATGGCCTGGTGATTTAAGAAAGCCATGTTTATTGTAGACTAACTTGAGAAATACAGACAAGCAAAAGTAGAACAAGACCAAAGCTAAATCCAACAGTTACCCATAAAACCACCACAAAGCTGGGTGTGTATATTTCTTTCCCATCCTCTTTCTTCTGCTGAGTGTGTACTTTTGCCTTTTAAACAAAAAGAAGATCGTCCTAGATCTAGTTTTATAATTTTTGTTCATTCAACAGTAGATGGGGAACTATGTTAAAAAAATAAAAGAACCACCACGTGATCCTTTTTAGTGGCTGCTTAATGTTTTGTTGTATTTGTATTTCGATACTACTCAATTCCGTTGTAATAAGCATATAGGCGATTTTTGGGTTTTCCTTTATAATCATCAATGCCATAACATCTTCATGCATGTATCTTTATGCAGTTCGCTGATTTTTACTTTAGGATAAGTTGCTCCAAATGGAATGGCTGCAACAAAAGGCTTGTACATTTTTAGGTCTTTTGATACATAGCACCAAACCACCCTGTGATTAGCCCTCTCTGCAGCACAATGGGAGTGTGGGAGGAATTGTTCTCAAACTAGTCAATGCAGCTTTATCTGTCTGGATTAATGAGGACCATGCAGCTTTTGCCCCACCTTTGTGCCCTCCTGCTGTGAGCAGGGTGGGGTGAAACAGATTGGGGAGCTCTCCCAGACTTCTAGGGCCCCAAATGCCTGCTCTTCTTTTGAAAAGGGAAAATGCAAGCCCCACCAGCTGCCCAGCTTCCAGAAACACCAAACTCCGTGTGATTGAAGCTCAGAAGAAGGCCATAGTCTTTTACAGTGACCGCTCTGGGAGAATTTTGGCCATATATATTCAGAATCCTCAGCTCTAACTGCACATTAGCATCCCCTGGGAGGGCTTTTAGTCTATTCTGATGCTGAGGCCCCACTCCAGTCCATCTGAGCTAGAATCTCTGCAGTGAGTTGGGGGACTCAGAGTTTTAAAGGGCCTCAGGCGATTCTAATTGCCCCCATGGTTGAGCAGGGCACCCCCAGGGCATTCGGTGACCTCTGCTAGAGAGAGAAGATGCACCCCGGAGCCTCAGGGAAAGCCAGACCCTTTCACACATTTCAAATGAGCTCTTTAACAACCAATTCCAACTCCTTTAAACATTTTAAACTCCTCCTGCCCTCAGGCACAGAGTCCAAGCAGCAAATTCATAAAGGTGGCTATTGCATCAGCTCAAAGAAAAATTAAACTCCTTTCATGTGAATATTCCACTCCGACAATGTGCAGTTTAAATCATTACTTCCAGACAATTTGTTTTATAATCACCAGACCTAATAAAGCAAATTTCCTGTAAATTAATCAACGGAGGAAAAACTGCAAATGTTTTGTTTTGTTTTGGGTAATTGTTTCAGCTAGGGACAAACCGGTCCTTTTGAAAAGGGGAAATTTCTAGAGTTTTTCAAAGTCCCTTAGTCCATGAATTTCATGCCCTTTGGCCCTGGGATTTTACCATGCAGCTCAGGGAACACACGATCTCCCTCGCAAACCTTCACTACCGTGCCCTCTAAGCCTGTGCTCACTGGTGCGTTTTTCCACCTGGAGTTTAGGGTGGAGATAGGGTCACCAGATTTCGCAAATGAAAACACAGTGTGCCCAGTTCAATGTGAATTTCAGATAAACAACATCATTTTAAAGAAATTCTGCCATTTGCTAAGTATGTCTATTCCAATTATGTATTCTGGAACTGAGGAAATAACTAACCACAAGATGGGCTTGGTTGGGGACCCACTGCATCCACAGTGAGGTGGACCTGAGCTAAAACGCCATTGATCACCCAACCTCCACAAGCCCCTACTCGGGCCACAGTGATGTCTTGGGTCCCCTGGAATTTGTGTCAATTCAGAGCCAGTGTCCAGTAGTCCCCCAAAGGTCTGATTATTTCCTTGTCCCTGACGCACATCACCCTGGTAAGAGCCCCTAGGTTTGTTTGGTAGAGGCCAGAGAAAGATTAACTGTATAAATTTTTGGCAGTATAGCGTGGGGACTTAGCCTCCCTTTTATTCGAAGGGCTCTGGTTCTGTAAACTGGCTCAAATCTAGGAACTAATCGAAGGGTGATGACTCTGTTTCGGTGATCCAAATTAGACTTCTGTTCATCCTGGATATGCAGATCAAGTACGAATTTCCTGGGCTGCCTGTCTATTCCTTTTCTAGGTACCCTGTGATGGAAGAGCTAGCGCCGTACGTCTCTGTGACTCAGACTGTTCTGATTACGGTTTTGACTCCTCTGTCTGTGACTGTGACTGTGTCTACCTGGCCTTTGGTGATAAAGTGCTGGCACTTGGCACCTGCTGCTCCAGCATCTAATTATCCCTGTTGCATTTGGGATTCCAGTTCAGTAGCAGCATTTCTCGCTGTAATTTCTGACATTCGGAGAAGGATGACCACAGAATTCTTGAAGGATGCTAGGGCTTCTCTCACAAACTTATTTCCCACAGTTGTGGTGACGCTAACAGGGTGGATGAGCAGATTTTGCATGATAAATTTACTCTAACGTTCCAATTCCTGTCTCCCTGAGCCTTTGGGTACCTTCCTCTACAGCACACCAATGCAGTGCTGGCATTTCAACTTCGTTTAGTGTAGGCCAACTTTTGCTCCATGTTATAGTCAACCAGCCAACCAAACTGTCAGGACTCTTTCTCGCTCTAAGAAGCTGCAACATGAGATCCAGAATCTCTGGTTAGTGGGCCTACATCCATAAATTCACCCTGATCCAACTTTTATGTTCCTTCCACCATTATCCCATACCTTTACTATTTATCCCCACATGTATTTCCCAGATTTGTGACTGTATAAGTTGGAAAAGTTGAAGTTCTTTTGGAGTGTGGCACCCCTCCCCATAGGTCATCCTTTGTACCTCATCCTTGAGTCTAGTTATAGGCCTGGAAGCAAGGAGGCGTACTGGAGGGTGGGTACTGAGGAAACCAGCATTGTTTTGCAAGGTGATCACCTCACAGGAGGCCGTTACAGGTTTCTCAAGCAAAGTAGGATTGACTAGTTAGATTGGGGGGGTGGCTGGGAGGAAGAGGGGCTGTTTCCACTGGCAAAGACGACTCAGCAGAATTTAGGGGTTCAGTGTACCCAGCTTCCCTGGGATCTGCCCACGTGTCCATTCCAATTTTTAAGATCTTATTCCTTCCTAATCAATGCCCTTTAACCACGGACACCTTGTGAGGCTGTGAATTCAGTTTGCATTGTTGTTCAGCTACTTTCAAGGTGAGACATTGAGGTTGTTTTTCTGCAATCTCAGCCCTACAGGAGATTCAGGAGATAAGGGTTTCTTTCAGGGCAGACACAGAGGGTTTTGGGTTAATTATGCAGTGCTGGGGCTGAGAATTTGAAACTCTGAGCTCATCCCTTTCTTTCCCACCTTCTCCGGCAACTAGCCAATCTCATTACACTTGTGAATTTGACTAAAATGTTCTAAGGTATCCCAGAACCTTGCCTTTTATAGGTATTTGGCTGGAAGTATCCGATATTTGAGACATACCTATACTAAAATATTATGCATTGTTTATCTGCAATTCAAATTGAATTAGGCATTCTGTATGTGATCTGGCAGCCCCACCTTAAGGAAATCCTCCTCATCCTCCAAAATCCAACTAAAATGCTATATTCTCTACAGACTGCTCCAGACAAATGTTATTACTTTAAAGAATAAATTAATATCATTTATTGATCACTTACAATGTGCCAGGTCCAGCTCTAAATGCTTTACACGGACTGACTCATTTCAGCCTGATCATAACTCAGAGGTAGATACTATTATAACCCCCATTTTACAGATGGAAAAATTGAGCCTCAGAGAGGAAACATAACTTGTCCAGTAGATCTGTGGTTCCCAACCCCCAGGCCATGGTCCAGTACCAGACCGTGGCCTGTTAGGAACTGGGCCACGCATCACCGCCTGAGCTCTGTCCCCCTCCCTCCCTCCTCCCCTGGCCCAGGTCCGTGGAAGAATTGTCTTCCATGAAACCGGTCCCTGGTGCCAAAAGGTTGGGGACCACTGCAGTAGAGCGTAGCTGAAAGGTGATAGATTTGGAATTTTAGCCCAGGGAGTCAGGGACTTGGGCTCATGTGGACAGCCACACGGATAACACAATGAAACCCTGTGACCTCTTCTACTGGAAACTTTCATGGAGCTGTGTTTTTGCATCTTCTGGGGGCCCTTGACACATTGCTGTCTGTCTATACCACCAGGCAGCGAAACCATTGGCAGACAGCAGAAATCATGTGTTATTTATCTCCACATACCCACTGTTAGGAAACTTTTATTTTAAAAGTTATCCTTATTATTCAACCTTAAAAAAGAATGGAATTCTGACACATGCTACAACATGGATGAACCTGGAAGGCATTATGCTAAGTGAAATAAGCCAGACATAAAAGGGCAAATATCGTATGATTCCACTTACGTGAGGTGCCTATTATAGTCAAATTCCTAGAGACAGAAAGTAGAATGGCAGTTTCCAGGGGCTGGAGAGAGGGGTGGATTGGGGAGTGATTGTTTAATGGGTACAGAGTTACATTTGGGGATGATAAAAAAAAGTTCTGGAGCTGAGTGGTGGTAATGGTTGCACAACAATGTGAGTGTACTTAACGCCACTAAACTGTACACTAAGAATGGTTAAAATGATGAATTTTGTGTTATGTATATTTTACCACAATTATAAAAAAGTTATGCTTAACCTAGCACAGGAGGTTAAGAACCCAGTCTTAGAGATCAGGCTCATCTGAGTTGAATTGTGGCTTAGCTACTTAACAGCTGTGGGATTCTGGACTGGTCATTTCACTTCAATTTCATCAGTAAAATGGGAAAGGATGATGATGCACACACCTTCCGGTGTTTGTGAGGATGAGGAATGAATGAGATGAGATCTTCTAAGTGCTTGGCACAGTGGTTCTCATCCCCCAAAACGGCGGAAGTTTTTGAAAACTACTCACGACCAGACTCTCACAAAACAGCCAAATCTGGCATTGTATCTTCAAATATTTCTATTATGAAAAATTTCAAATGTACACAAAAGTAATATATAGTTCCCAAATACACATTATATAGATTCAATATTTATTAAGATTTTAGCATTAGAATATATATCATTTTTAAAGGTGAAAATGTTATTGGGATAGCACAATGCCTGGCACCTAGTACTTGTCCAACAGATTTAGCTATTATTATTACTTTTACTCGCCTTCGAATTATGAATTTGGTTGCTTGTACCTTGATTTTGAAAAGGGATCCTCTGAATGGGAGAGGTGTTTATCGACGTCACTGGAAATGTATAGCCTCTACTTAAATCTTACTGAGAAGGTTTTCTTCTTCTGTGAATCATCCTTGAAGTATTTTCCATCTCATATGGAAAGAAGTCAATTTGAACTAATAATAACTTTATTTTTGAGCTACTATACTGCAGCAGAGTCAGACAGTAAGTCAAGATGGCGAGCAATAAATAGCATGGGGAATATGGACAGGAGACAGAATCTTCCAGGTCTCGGGAAAAGTGCTTTTAATCTAGGGATGTTCTGTTCTGGTCCTCCCCAGCCACACGCCCAGGGCAGACATTATCAATCAATCAATGTGCTCTTTCCTGCTAAGCCCTAAAGCTGCATCAGAATCCTTCTTAAGATGACGCTCTAGGCGCCCACTAACAATCAATGAGAGGTGGCATAGGAGATGAGACCTATTTATTATTCTTTTTCCGTACCCTTTTTTGTGCCTTGGGTAAGCAATACTACACACCCAGAAAAAAGAAAAGACTTTCTGAGAGAGCAAAAACAATTGTCTAACTTCCTTAGAATCCACCATAAAGGACAAAGTCATTCCCACGGGACTGTCACAGGGCCATGAGCCACAGGTCATTCTAAGATATGGAGTGTTAGAAGCTATCTAAAAACAGCTACAGGAAAATGGCAAGACCCTGGGTCTGGCTTGGGTTGCTTCTCTGTGTTTGCAATTGGTTTGAAATAAAAGTTTTCCAACTATCTTCTAGTTACAAAATATTAGCTTTGCCTCATGCTGCCAAGTAGCTCTGAGTCTCAAATATGTATTTTTCCATCTTTAAATTGAAAAAAAAAAGCAAGCTCATAGAAGAGATTAGGAAAAAATAAAGTATGGGGACCTAGTCCAGTAAGGGGCTGAAAATGGTAATAATAGTAATGATGAAAATTACTGAACATTTCCTATTTGCCAGACCTTGTGCAAAGGTGACTGATGTGGATTTTTCCATTTCCTCTGCAAAAACAACCCTCTGAGATAGGTATTATCATTATCTGCCTTTATAGATGAAAAGCCTTGAAGCTCAGGGTAGTTAGGCAACTTGCTTAAGGCCACACCATTTGGAAGTTGTGAAGCTGTGGGATGTGAGCCTAGGTATGTCTGATTCAAGAAATTGTACTCTTTTTTTTTTTTTTTTTTGAGACAGAGTCTCACTCTGTTGCCCGGGCTAGAGTGCCGTGGCGTCAGCCTAGCTCACAGCAACCTCAAACTCCTGGGCTCAAGCGATCCTCCTGCCTCAGCCTCCCGAGTAGCTGGGACTACAGGCATGCACCACCACGCCCGGCTAATTTTTTGTATATATTTTTAGTTGTCCAGCTAATTTCTTTCTATTTTTAGTAGAGACGGGGTCTCGCTCTTGCTCAGGCTGGTTTCAAACTCCTGAGCTCAGACGATCCTCCCACCTTGGCCTCCCAGAGTGCTAGGATTACAGGTGTGAGCCACCGCGCCTGGCCAAGAAATTGTACTCTTGAAACCATGCATTTGACACTAGCAAGGTCTTTTCTTTCAGCACGAAAAGTTAGTAACTAAGAGTTTTAAGCGTCTTTCCTACCACGTCATCGAGGCAAGAACTTGAATTACTCATCTTTGTTTTCCCCATTGCATAGCATAGTGCCTGGCGTGTAATCAGCTCACATTTGGTTGAATTCATATTTGGTACAGTTTGAGGTTTTCAAATCCAGCAGTGAACTCTGCTTGCAGATAAAGGGTGGGTGCTTCTAAATTTTCAGTTGCTTGTCCCGGAGCTGGAATGGGTATTGTTTCTGTGGCTGTGTCCCTTGAATCATTGGTGCATGCATTCAACACATATTTATTGAGTATCTACTAGTATATGCTAGGCAGTGTGGTAGCAGAATAGCAGACAGACAGACCCAGTGTCTGCCTTTAGGTTTGTAGCCCAGAAGGGGAGACAGACTTAAGCAAATGATCATAGCAGCATGGAAAAGAATTAAGAACAGGTGCTACAGAGGTGCTGAGGAGGAGTACATGGGGACTTACGGAGAATACTTAGATGAAGGTGGCATAAGAATATCTGATACATACAGTGGTAGCCACGTGCCAGGCGCTGATCTTACGATGTCACACAGCTCGCCTTTTGAAATCCTCACGTCAATCGTCAATTCATAAAGTAGACCTCCCACCACCACCGTTCATATGAGGAAACTGAAGCCCAGAGACGTTAGGTAACTTGCTCGAAGTCAGGATGGTAAACGGCAGTGCTGAATTCCAAGCCAGGTTGTAACTGTAATTCAACTCCTCTCCTGATCTACTGTGCTGATATTTTTCCCGTGAGATCTGAAAAATGAGTTAGAATGAGCTTAAAAAAAATAAGGAGGAAGGACTGCTCAAAGAGATGATGGTGGCTATGAAACCCGGATTGGACACGAGTCAGGAGTGGAAGGTGTTACGAACCATGGGGTGCGGGGACAGTGGGTGGGTGAGTTGGGCAGAAGTCAGATCTAAAGGGCTTTGTCAAGGCCTGCCAGGGAGTGTAGCTTTCATCCTGAGGGCACTGGTGAGTTATCAGGGGGCTTTATTTAGGAGGTGGAAGATCAGCCTTATCCTATAAAATGCTCACTCTATTGAGAAAGAGACAGAGGAAAAAAGTGCTAAGAATGGGGGGTATTGTTTGACAGGGCTGGGACTAGGCTGAGACAAGTTAGGCCCCAGGGTACTTGCACAGCCCCGAGAGGAAGAATCTCCTTAAATTTTGTGCCCCAGGTGCCGACTGCCTCATCTGCGTCCTGGCCCTGCTCTCTGAGCGGCTGCTGTAAGAATCTAGGCCAAGGAGGTAGCAGACGCCAGACCCACAAAGGACATCAAGGAAGATGGAAACTCATAAAAATGGAAAATCCCTTTCACCTCTTGGGTGTTTATGTTCATTTTTGACAGTTAGCACTTAGCATCACCCAGTTCATTTTATCTTCGACATCAGAAAGGGTGGAAAGTTTTACAGGATGGAAAGCTCTTTGAGGTTCAATAGTTCCTTTTTAGAAAATTGGTAGTGGCGTCGGGGGACGTGGAGAGGGAGGGGGAAAGGATGACATAGGGTTAGATGAGAAACTTCTTTGCAAGAGTGGAGCCACAGGATAAATGGTAAACGCAAATTCTAGCAGCGTGGAAAGAAAGCAAAACGCTACCTTGAAATGAAAGATCCATTCTAAACATGTGAACTGTGCTTCTTCAGCATTACCATAGTGTTTTTGAGGTCCTTTTGTGGGAGACGTTGTTCACAAACTGTGCTTTAATCTTTAGCCACGTTTTATCCAAAGACCGGAGGAACCCGTGGGGTTTGCTAGGACTCAACCAACGTAGATGCAGGTTCAACGGGTAGGATGACGTTTGACGGCGCTGGCTGCAAGCCCGGGGAAGTCCCTAAAAATCACAAAGATTAAAGTGTTTTTGGAGCTGATTTTAAATACACGTAACACGAGAGTAAGACGCCAAGTACAACAGAATTTAAATAAGCTGCTCTTTGGAGTTGCTGACACTGGAGCGTGTGAGCCCATAATTTGGGATTCTGAGCTGGGGAAGCTGCCAGACTGAGTTTCTTAGAAAAACGGGGTCTGATTTTTCCTGATTTTTCTCATTCTGTTCCCATTCTGTTCTCCGTGTCTTAGAATGACCTGTGGCCAGTGGTCCTGGGATAGTCCCGGGGGAATGACTTTGCCCTTTGTTGTGGATGTGGAGGAAGTTAAAGATAGTGGTTTTGCTCTCTCAGCAAGTTTTTTCTTCTTTCTGGGTATGTATTGTAGTATTACTTACCTAAGGCACAAAAAAGGGAACAAAACGAGAATGAGGGCTAGGTCCTGCAGTTGACTACACTTGATGTGATTAAACTTCAGCCTGCTTGTCCCTTTCGTGGTTGCATGATATTTTCAAAATCAACCCATTGCCAGTTCTGAAGTTGCAACAACCTGGATTTCAATCCAGTTCTGTCACGTGGTTTCTCTGTGAACTTGAACAAGTTTCTCAACATCTCTAAATGTGAAATGAGGGATAATCATGGTATTGGGTGCCTGGGCTGCTGGAAGCATTAATCTCATTATGAGATTGTGCATGGCAAATGCTTAGGACCAGCCCTGGCACAGCCCTGCCACATGCTAAAGGTTCGTTAAATGTTAGCTTTTATTAGCATTAACTATTGACTTTAACAAAACCAAAAAAAAAAAAAACCTGAGGCTTCACTTTTATAAATTAAATGATTAAATATTATGAGGTATAAGACATTAACTTTTATTAATGCATAACAAATGATTAAATGTTATTCATAGATTAACATTTATTAATGCATATTGAATGGTTAGATTAATTAAATCAAATATATCTATAATGATTAAGAATTATAAACTAATTGATTAAATGAGTTAAAATTAGATGAGTTGATACACATAAAGCAGTTAGAATAGTACTCAACACATGGTACACACTCAGCTATTTTTTAAACTTGATAATATTTGAACTATCTGGGGTGACTCCTTCAAAGTCACATCATTTGGGGGGAGAGGGCTCTAAGAACAAGAACAAAAGTTTGCATTTCTTTATCTCAACAATTTCACCTCAATCTATATTCCCTCTATCCCTTCAATCCAATTTTTCTGTTTTGCTCTTTTCTTCCTTCCTGCTGGTAGTTGGAGAGAGTGAGAGAGAGTGCGGAAGTAAGCTGAGGTTTCACCCAATAGTATAAGTGCTTATTGTGTCTAATTTTTTGGTAAGTTTTAACTTTGATGTCATCTCAAATTTACAAAACAGTTGTAAGAATGATGAAAAGAATTTTGATTGTAGCCTTTATCCGATTCAACCATCATTTGTGTTGCTCCATCTGCTCCATCATTTCCTCTCTTCCTTCCCCTCCCTCGCTCCTCTCCTTTCTGTTTATGTGTGGGGGTGCGTTTCCGAGGCATCCAAGAGTGCCTCTGTATTTGTACCCCAAAATACTTCAGTGTGTGTTTCCTAAGAACAGCGTCGTTCTATTATATAACCACAGTTCAGTTATCAAAGTCCAGGAAATTTAACAGTGACACATTACTATTCCATGGTGTATGTTCAAATTTCATCAAACATTAAGCTATTTTTTTCCCCCACCAGTCAAGAATCCAATCTAGGATTACAAATTCTAAACATGTTTTGTCTCTTTAATCTCCATTCCTCTGAAAGAGTTCCTGGTTCTTTCTTTGTGTTTCTCGACCCTGAAATTTTTGAAGAACTCAAGCCAGTTATTTTGTCGAATGACTCGTAATTTGTGTTTGTCTGATGTTTCTTCATCATTAGATACAGATTATTCAGTTTTGGCAGAAATGCCACTGATGCATTGTCTGTTGGTTTTACAAAGTATCTTAAAGTATCAGTTGGGACACACCTGGCTGCAAGTAAGAAGACAACAGTGGGTAAAGAACAAGAAATCTAGGGGGAGGTAGGTCCAGGTTGGACCCGAGCTCTTTCTGTTTTCTACTCGGCTACCCTCTGCACATGGTTGTCTATGGCAATATGTTAATTGAACGTGACAAGAGGCTTAAAGAAGAATGGAGGGAAAGATTAAAGTAATTTTCCATGTTCATCTTAACAAGGCCAACTTGTTCATTAGAATGAAAACAAACCTGTAATTACTATTTCCATATATTACACCGCCACACATGACTGGTAGCTGATGGTTTTGAGACTGCTTCCCCAGAAGCAGAACCTGAGATGAGGATTTGGGTACAAGTCGTTTTATTTGGGAATAAAGCCTTCCTGAAAAGGGATCCCAGGAATCACCAGTAAGGGAGTGGGGACTGAAATGAGGAAACATAGGAGCAGTACAGGGTGTGATGCTGAGCTGGTTATTCCCGGGCAACCAGGGCTTGGTCCCACTGGGAACCTTTGGGAGCTTCTTAGAGACATGCCTCAGGGTCCTACCCCCCGGAGGATGAGAAAGCTGGGGTATTTATGTCCCAATCCCTGCCATCACCGGCTGAGGGCTGCTCCAGGCACATCAGCTCCCCACACACGCACAGGCTAAGCATAGTTGGAAAGCCGGTGGGGGCTGGGTCTCCATGCTGATGGAAGCTGCTGGCATGGGGGGAGGGAGTGGCTGGGGGCTGTGGGTGGAGCCTGGACGGTGTCTGATCTTCCTCCAGCTGCAAGGGACACTCCTTTATATGAGCACTGAGCTCCCTCACTTCCTCGTGGGTGCCCATCTTTCCAGGGGATGAGCATTTATCCTCGAGCCGTGGTCTTTTTTTTTTTTTTTTCTGTTCCTGTTTTCATTCACACTCTATTTCAACTCCTAAGGTATAAGGCCACAGCCTTTCATTTAAAAAACGTTATCTGATCACACACACTCGCCTTTTCTGTGTTTCTTCCGAGGAGGCAGTCGTGTGTGGCAGCAAGTGGGTGGGCTTTGGAGCCAGCCAGACTTGGCTCCGGCTCCCAAGTCTGTGTGACTGTGTTCAGGTTACTGTCACCTTTCTGAGCCTCAGTTTCCAAATGAGTTGTACCAATTTACACTTCCAAGAGCTACACACAAGAGAGTTCCAGATGCTTTATTTTCTTACCAAAATTTGTTATTATCAGTCTTTTTAATTTTCGCCATTCTGTTAGATAGATTATGGTGTTGGAGAATGCTCACAAAAACTTTATTCACAATAGCCAAAAACTGGAAATAACCTAAATGTCTATCAAGAGTAAAATTGGGCCAGGTACAGTGGCTCATGCCTGCAATCCTAGCACTCTGGGAGGTCGAGGCGGGAGAATTGCTTGAGGTCAGGAGTTCCAGACCAGCCTGAGCAAGAGCGAGACCCCAACTCTACTAAAAAAAAAAATAGAGAGAATTAGCTGGGCATGGTGGCACACGCCTGTAGTCCTAGCTACTTGGGAGGCTGGGGCAGGAGGATGGCTTAAACCCAGGAGTTTGAGGTTGCTGTGAGCTAGGCTGATGCCATGGCACTCTAGCCCAGGCAACAGAGTGAGATTCTGTCTCAAAAAAAAAAAAAGAGTAAAATTGATAAATAAATTGTGAAATACTAAAAAAAAAGAATTTTCTATCATTACTAGTATCCTAGAAGTAGAATTACTGAATTGAAAGGTATGTGCATTGCATATTTTAATACCTCTGCTCAGTCACCAACCCCTCAATGCCACCCTCCACAATCCTCCGGAAGAAAAGCTCTGTCAATTTGCATTCCCACCAAGAGCCATTGAGACTGCCTGTTACCCTGAACCCTTGCAATACTGGGTACTATCCAGTAATTTAACTTTTGCCAATCTGACGGGCTCCTCTTCCTTTACAGCTGAAAGTCTTACAACTGGGTCCTGTCACAAAATCAGCATATATAGGCCTTTGAGAAGGCTGTCGGTGAATGTGGGTGAATTGAACAAAAGCTCCAACCTTCTAATTTGCCACACACTGATTTAGGATCTTTGGAAGATTAACAAATGGTGATCAGGGTAATTCTGAAAAGAGGTGGGGGCAGAGATCCTCAAATAGAACTTAATGGTTTCCAAGGGGGCTTTGATTCGATTGGCTGCAAGACCTCCTCTGCCAGATGTCAGCAAATCAGAGACATTCACCCAGCTGAAAGCCAACTCATTCGGTCTTCCTGGGCAACACGCTCAGACAGAACCTGGCACGCTTGGCTCCGGGTGGTGAAATAAATAGGACTTAATTTATATTTGAAAGTCTTTTATCTCTCTTTAAGCCCCTGTGCTTCACTGGAATAAAATTTGATCGAGATGGAGAGAGGGGAGAATGCAGCTTTCATAATGCATGATCTGTAATCCTGGCCCTTTCTTTCTTTGCCTTAACGTTTATTTGGAGGCTTGCCATTTCCTTCTGCTTCCACTACATGATTCTCGAACGATAGCTTTGTCCCTCTCCTAAACCGTGTTGCCTCAGCATTCAGAGAGTTTAGGTGGGATCAGAAGGTTGGATATCCACTTTGACCAATGAGCGACTTTGGGGGGCAAACTGGGGCCCTTACCCTTCTCTTTGTGAGAGCTATTTACTAGACAGAATATTTTATATTGATAAGATTAGCTGGTAATTAACAGGCCAGCGCAGCCAAGCAGAGGAGCCGACTCAATTAGCAGAATGTCACTGCATCTAATTTACTTTGCTTATCAGAGATTTATTCTCTAATGGCTACAGCAAGAAGAACAGGGCACCTTCAGTGGAGGGATCTTAAAAGCTTAAACGTGGTCTAACCTCTCTCTTTTGGCTAGTTCGCTGGGCAGTGAGGAGGCTGATAATGCCAATTTGGGGGAAATGGCTGGGCTGATATAGGTATTTCAAGTTTGGGGGGAAAGGGATTGAATGTCTCTGTTATTGAACCCCTTCCCCCATTCACTTCTTATTGTTTTGAGCTAAGACTGTTTATCATCTTTATTTGATGGGAAAACTCCTCCCATGGCTAGTTAGCTTTAGTTGTAGCAGCAGTGGCAGTAATAACACCACCTACAATAATAATAAACAAGGTATTTATTGATTCCTCTTGATACCCCAGGCATCATGTTAAAGCTTTTATATTGGATGGATTACATTTAATCCTCTAAACTAGGCGTTGACAAACGTTTTCTTAAAGGGCCAGTCAGTAAATATCTCCGCTTTGGGGATTAGACCGTCTCTGTTGCAACTGCCCAACTTTGCCATTGACTGTATCGAGAAAGCAGTCATAGAGTACATGAAATGACTGGGTATGACTGATACAGGAAGGTGGACCACAAAAGTGGAGTCCGGCCAGAAGGCCAAGTGGATTCTCGGCTTTGCACAGGAAAGAATTCAAGAGTGAGCTGACAGAGTAAAGTGAAGGTACTTCTTATTTACTGAAGTAAGAAAGAAGCAAAGGGGAGGCTGCCCCATAGACAGAGCAGCAGCTCTCTCAGAGCAAGAGAGTGGTCCTTTGTGAATTTCCTATTTCATACCTAGTATTTAATTTTATGCTAAGCAGAGGGAGGATTATTCGTAAGATTTCTGGGAAAGGGGTGGAGAGTCCTGGAACTGCCGGTTCTTCCCCCCCCCCCCCCCCACTTTTTTTTTGAGACAGAGTCTCACTCTGTTGTTCGGGCTGGAGTGCACTGGCGCCAGCCTAGCTCACAGCAACCTCAAACTCCTGGGCTCAGGCGAGCCTCCTGCCTCAGCCTCCAGAGTAGGTGGGACTACAGGCATGCACCACCATGCCCAGCTAATTTTTAATATATATATTTTTAGATGTCCAGCTAATTTCTTTCTATTTTTTTAGTAGAGACAGGGTCTCACTCTTGCTCAGGCTGGTCTTGATCTCCTGAGCTCAAACGATCCTCCCTCCTCGGCCTCCCAGAGTGCTAGGATTACAGGTGTGAGCCACCACACCTGGCCAGGTTCTTCCCCTTTTAAAACCATATAAGGTAACTTCCGGAAGTTGCCATGGCATTTGTAAACAGTCATGGTGCTGGTGGGAGTTTCTTTTCATATGCTAATACATTATAAGTAGGGTATAATGAATAGTGAGGATAACCTGAGGTCGTTTTTCATGGCCATCTTGGTTCTAGCTGGCTTCTTCACTGCCTCCTGTTTTATCAGAGACCTTGGTTCAGACCTTAAGACTCCTTATCAAGCAGGGCCTGCCCATGCTCTATCTCATGACTGTGTTCCAATAAAACTTTATTTACAAAAATGGACATTTGGCCAGATTTGAGCTGTTGGCCATAGTTTTGCCAACACCTGCTCTAAATCAGTGTTTCTCAAAGCTCATGTTGTGATCTGTTAGTCATGGAATCAATGCAGAGGGCTGCAAAAATCATTTTTAAAAACATGAGATTAACCAACACAGAATGAAAACCATGTGCATGTATCACATATAATATGGATAACTCCTATTTCGTGAAATTCTAATTTCAGATACAAGCATATATATGCACCCATGTATATATATGCATGTATGTATTTGTGTGCATGTGTGTCCTGAGTTTGGATGTAAAATGTGTATCTTATTGTGTGTTATGATTATACAAGTTTGAAAAGTACTGCTCTTAACAACTTGTTGAAGTCTCATTATTTATATGCATTTTACAGTTGAAGAAATAGAGATGTAGGGAGACATTTAGTGACTTTGCCAAAGTTACATGGCCTGAGGAGCCAGGAGTCGTCACTCATACAGTGACAGGCTCCTGATAGGGGAGGCAGAGTCTGAAGGAAAGAGCTAAATGCAGCTGGTTTGGACAAAGCATTTTATCTTGATAAGATGGCAAGATTTCTTTGAGATACAGCTGTTTTCCCTTGCCCACTTTGGAAATGTTAATGAGCAGTGAAATGGTTAAAAAATTCCTTCCAGTGGAAGGAAAATAAAAGAAAACAAAGGACAGACATAGTCTACAAATTGAATAGTTTCCTGCTGAAAGGAACGAATGTCTCTTTTTCCTTCTTGGTATTTCCGTAGCAAATGCTATTTATCAAAATGTATTTTTTCCCCCAACGCATTTTAGAAAGTCAGTTGGAATTGATTTGAGATGCTAAACAGTCTCGAGAATGAAAAAGCAAAGTGTAACCTGTTCAAATAGCCCCTCTTCCTTAATCTAGAAACATGTGAGATGCAATTTAAATGACAATGTTAACCAAAAATTCGAGATTGCAATGCCATACTAGGAGTGTTTATTTTCTTTGTTTTTTTTTTTTAACCCCCACCCGAAGACAAATGGCTGAGACATTTATATCTGCAGCACTTATTAAGGAGAAAATGCTCAACCCATTAATTTTATTGCTGTGGTGCTTAATACGAAGCAAGAATGTGGTTTCTGGACGTCAAGGACTCCCACAGATTGTACAAGATGAGAGCCAAGAGAGAGGAATTCTACAGCAATATTCAAGAAATTCTAAAACTTCTTCCCCTAACCTTCCTTCGGGTGATTCAGAATAAGTGATTCTTTAAGTGAGACTCCTTGGAATATTTTCTCTTAAACTGGGGCTTTAGAATCACTTTGTAAGTTTGTGTTTTTAAGGCCAACCCTCCATAAGTTGTTTGCTGATCAATTTAAAGACATATCTCCCTGGCAACCATGTTGTATGTGGGATATGGATTATACATGCAGAAGACAGAATGTAGAGGTATCTGAAAAATTGTAAGTGAATGTTAGTTTCAGTAAGAATAAATTAGTCAAAAATAAAAGAAAGGAGGCTCACGCCTGTCATCCGAGCACTCTGTAAGTCTGAGGCAGGAGGGTTGCTTGAGGTCAGGAGTTTGAGACCAGCCTGAGCGAGAGCAAGACCTGGTCTCTACTAAAAATAGAAAAATTAGCTGGGTATGATGGCGCACACCTGTAGTCCCAGCTACTCAGGAGGCTGAGGCAGGAGGATCACTTGAGCTCAGAAATTTGAGGTTGCTGTGAGCTATGATGACACCACTGCACTCTACCGGGGGTGACTGAGCAAGACTCTGTCTCAAAAAATAAAATAAAATAAAATAAAATGAGGAAAGCATGTTAGGATTTTTAAAAAGTATGCCCCAGTTAAAAAACACACATATAGGAAATAAAAATTCTGTATGGTCCTTGTACCTAATAAGCCTGCCATTACTATTTTGCAATGGTCTTTCTTTCCTTTTTTGTAAGTGTGCTTTGGTTAAGAAGCCTCACAACTCTCCCCAGTTACCATCTTTGTAGGGAAAACAAAAATACAAGATGGAAAATGTTCCTGTCAGTGCTCAATTGACCTGTGTCTTCATGCTTCAAAGTCTGGGATTCACATCGAATGACCAGGGACATTTGGAAGAAGCAGCCCAAACTACCCCCATCCCTAAGCCTCCTCCAAAAGCATCTTGGGGGGTTATGCCACACCACAACATGTTATATGTGCCTTGCAGGTGAGAAAAGAAAGGAATTTTTATCTGAGGAATGCAAGTCCTTTTAATATCAGGCCCAGAGAGACATTAAAATGAAACTGCAATCCCATCCTACCTCCTCCCCCTTTGAACTATGTATTCATTTCTTGAAGCTGCTTGCTATAAATGAACCCAATAATGACAATATACCCCACACCCTATAAGCTTCACAATGTACAGCCAATCACTAATCCATGTTATTTCTGTAAACCAATGCAAATTCCTGACCAAGGACTTGCCCACTCTCTGTCTCCCCCCTTTTTTGCCTTAAAAATCCTTGTGATTGCTGCTGATAGGAGCGTATATTCAGGGCAACTTGAATCTATGTTCTCTGGTTACAGTCCTCAACCTTGGCCCAAATGAACTCTCTACTTATATTAATGTTGCCTCGGCTTCTTCCTTTTAGGTCAACAACGGCTTTGTTGGCAAGACATTCAGAACTAAGAGACATTTAGCGATTGTGTGTCACAGGCTGTGTCTTCCAATGTCAAGCTTTGCTAACAGCCTCTCATTATGCAACCAGCTCCGTTTCTCACAGTGGCCACATCAAGTGTGGCTCAGGGAAGTTCAGCAGTTTCCTGTACTGTGTATGCCCACTGATTAATTATATACACACATGTATACACACACATATATGGGCATCCACATACACACGTATCATTTTATATATGTTTAATCACATATATAAACCTATGCGAGGGCTGTCCTGAAAGTATCCAGCCATTGTTAATATAATTTTTCATATTACATGGCTGGATACTTTCTGGGCAGACCTCGTATATGATCAAAATTATACCTGCATCTTTAAAGAGTCAAGGTTCTACAACGCTTGTTGCAAAAACAAAGCAGTAATGTGCTTTTCCTCATTTCCTCCCACTTCCCTCTCTCCAGAGACAACCACTGTTGGCTCTTTTAATTGATTCTTTTAGTACTTTCAGATACCTAAATAACATATTTATAATGTTATGTATTGATTTCTCATATTTAGGCATTAGCTATTGTCTCTCCCTGGAGGGAAATGAGAATTTAGCCCTCTCGCACTCCCTCCCTGCCTCCACGACCAGCATCCACAACACACACACTTTGTCTCTGAATCTTCTCAATGAGTTTTGGTAGTTAAATATTCATTTTTTGTTCTGTGTCACGAGCATGCCGAATGCCTTGCACAGTTGAGTCACGGAATATATGTTCTATATTTTGTCCTTGACTGCACAACTTTTTGTTTTCCATGAAGTTAATAGTTGACTTTTAAAAAATTGCTTGGTTTTCTTTGTTCTTGTCACTAATTCAACCTCTAGTTTTGGGCTGGTTGTGTAACCCTCTTCTGATGACACCCATCAAAACCACGAAGCTATCAATTTTACCTTCCAGAAACTGGAAGATCATCAGGCCTTCATGCTTGGGGAACCAACTCACGTGGGCAATCCCCTCTGTCTGTCCCCTGCAGGGGACACCTTGTGTCTCTTAGCTCATGCGACCTACGTTGTTGGTTTATTCTCTCAATTTAGTTGAGTATTTCTCTCACTAGGTTTCTGAGAAAGCAGTTATTATTATTATTATTACTGAAGATGTTGGATATGGAATCCTAGGTTGGAAATCACTTTCCTGAAAGTTTTGAAGACACTTCTCCACTGTCTTCTAGCTTTTAGAGTTGCTGTTGAGAAGTCTGTAGCACTCTGGTTCTGACTTTTTGCATAGAACTTGCTTTTTTCTCTTTGGAAATGTATAAAATTTCTTTGATTCTGGTTTTCTGAAATTCCGTGGTGATGTCTCTCACCATGGCTTGGTCATGGTGCTGGTCTTTTGAAGCTGGAAACACATGCTCTTCAGTTCTGGAGGATTTTCTTGAATTATTTAATGGATACTTTTCGCTCCTCCATTTTTCCCTTGTTTTCTCTTTATACAACTCTTGTTCTTCAGATGTCAGTTCTTTATTTTTTTTTTTAAATTCTCCTTTCCTATTTTGCATTCCTTTGTCTTTTTGCTCTCTTCTGGAAAATTTCACTGGTGTAATCTTCTAATCTTTTTACCGAAGTATTCATTTGTGTTATCACATTTTTAACTTCTGAGGGCTCCTTTTGGCTTCTCAAATGTTCACGTTTTCAGTAGCAGCTGGAACAGTCAGTGCAATGTGCTGGACACGCTGGAGTAACAGCAAGGAAGACGAGCTTGGAACAAAGTAAACAAGGATGAGTGTGGAAACCAGAAAAAGTGTGAAAAGTAGTTGGGGAGGCACATCACATAGCGCATGACAGAACCCTGACTCTAGGCCGGGCACAATGGCTCACGCCTGTAATCCTAGCACTGTGGGAGGCCGAGGAGGGAGGATCGCTTGAGCTCAGGAGTTCGAGACCAGCCTGAGCAAGAGCAAGACCCTGTCTCTACTAAAAATAGAAAGAAATTAGCTGGGCAACTAAAAATATATATAGAAAAAAATTAGCCAGGCATGGTGGTGCATGCCTGTAGTCCCAGCTACTTGGGAGGCTGAAGCAGTAGGATTGCTTAAGCCCAAGAGTTTGAGGTTGCTGTGAGCTAGGCTGATGCCACGGCACTCTAGCCTGGGCAACAGAGCGAGACTCTGTCTCAAAAAAAAAAAAGAACCCTGACTCTAAGTCATGAAGTGGGTGTCTAAGCGTAGCTTTGTCCCTGATTTGGAAAACTCAGCCTCTCTGAGCCTCAGTTTCCCCATCTGTAAAATAAACTGTTTGAATTTCTGGGGAACCTTACAACTGTAATATTTTCATGGATCTTTGAATGCATCAATATTCTTTCCCCAAAGCAGAAAAAACACAATACTTAAACTTGTATGTATTAGTATATACTTTATGCTTTCCTAAATGCCCATTTATATCTGCCCTCCTCCACCCAGCAAAACAGAACTTTGACCCCCTTAGGAAACTACAGGTTGATAGGTAAGTGACTCAGCCAAGGTCACGGAAGTAGTTAATGGCAGGGTCAGATTAGAATGAGGGTCTTTGGACTTCCAGTGTTTCCACTAAACTCCAATGCAGAAGCCCTGAGCAAGTCAACTCTCTCAGCCATGACCAAGAAGCAGCTAATTCATCTGAAGGAAAATGCTGAGCCTGCCTTCAGAGTCCTTCAAAGTAAACCTACTGCACAATTAGCTGAAGGAATGGGCTGTGCTGGGAGTCAGCACGTCAGAAATACATCATTACTCAGACAGGGGCTGACATTTGCTGTGTGTCAGCCCCTGTGCATACATAGTCATGGATCCCATGAATAATGAGCCCACTGGCCCAGCCATTGGTTGACAGCTGCCATGGACCAGGAGGACAGGACATTTGGGCCAGAGCATTTCAGCTTCCTCTGATGTGTGAGATGGATTTGTCACCCCACAGGAGAGCCTTTGCTGAGTTCTTCCTCCTTTAAAGACCTGTCCTTCTTAAATTTGTTAAATTGATAATGAGAATAAAGATGGCCATATCGATGGCACCCAAGTGCATTTGAGAGTGATCAGAGAGTGCCAGAAACACCATAAATTCCATAATTAGAAAGTATTCTTTTAAGGAAACAAAGATCATCTTGGAAATGCCCCATGATTAATTTCTTCCAGCCTGTTTCTTAATGATATGAAAAGCAATCAAGATAAGTAATCAAGAAAATCAAAGTATCCCAAGTACTTTGAGGTAATAATGACAATACCATTCAACACCAGCAATAACCAGAGTTTTATTCTATTTATGTATTTTTTAACCTCATGCCAGTCACTATACTGAGCATGTCAAAAGCTTATGTAATACCCAGAAAACATCATGAGGTAGAAACTATTATTCTTGCCATTTTACAGGTGACTTCAGGTGAGTTGCTTGGAGAGCTTTGTCAGATGCCCATAGTCACACAGCAAGCAGGAATTTGAACCCAGACTGTCAAAATGCAAAGTCCAGTCCTCACCACCAGTAGGCTATATTGCCTCTTAGAGCCTTCCTTGCTATTGTCACATCTGAATGTCATGTTGAACACAGGAGAGGAAGTTTATCTTTTTTCCCCTAGTTATTAGGAAAAGTCCTTTTTTCTGCAATTGTTAAAATGAGGTAAAATACTCATAACATAAAATTTGCCATTTTAACCATTTTTAAGTGCATGATTCAGTGGCATTGAGTACATTACAGTGTCATGCAATTATCACCACCATCTATTTCTACAACTTTGTCATCTCCAAAACAGAAACCCTGGACCCGTTAAACAATAGCTCCCCATTCCTCTCTTCTTCCAGTCCCTATTTTCTGTACTTCACATAAGTAGAATCATACAATATTTCTTCTTTTGTGTCTGACTTCTTTTACTTGGTGCACTGTTTTCAAGGTTCATCCATATTATAGCGTGTATCTGAATTTCATTCCTTTTTATGATGAATGATATTCCATTATGTGTGTGTGTGTATATGTGTGTATGTATATATATCACATTTTGCTTGTTCACTCATCTCGTGATGGATATTTAGATTGTTTCACATTTCAGCTATTGTGAATAATGCTGCTATGGACATTGGTGTACAATTATATCGTTTGAATCGCTGCCTTCAGTTCTTTTGCCTGTATACGTATAAGCAGAATTGCTGGATCCTATGGTAATTCTATGTTTAACTTTTTGAGGAACTGCTAAACTGTTTTCCATAGTGTCTGTACCACTTTACATTCCCACCAGCAATGTACAAGGGTTCTAGTTTTTCCTCATATAACACTTCTTATTTTCTTTTTTGTGACAGCTATCCTAATGGGTGTGAAGTAGTATCTCATTGTGGTTTTGAGTTGCATTTCCCTAGTGATTAATGACATTGAGCATCTTTTTATGTGCTTATTGGTTATTTATTTATCTTCTATGGAGAAATGTCTATTCAAGTCCTTTGCCCAATTTTGAATAAGGTTGTTTAGTTTTTTTGTTGTTGAGTTATAGAAGTTCTTTACATATTCTGAATATTAATCTTTATCAGGTATATGATTTGCAAATATTTTTTCTCATTCTGTGGGTTGTCTTTTCACGTTTTTTTTTTTTTTTTTTTTTGAGACAGTGTGTTGCTCTGTCTCCCAGGCTAGAGTGCAGTGGCATCATCATAGCTCACTGCAACCTCAAATTCCTGGGCTCCAGTGATCCTCCTGCCTCGACCTCCCAAAGTGCTAGGATTACAGGTGTGAGCCACCATACCCAGCCCTTTTCACTCTTTTGATAGTGTCCCTTTATGCACAAAATCTTATGATTTGATGAAGTCTTTTGTTGCCTGTGCTTTTGGTGTCATATCAAGATACCATTGCCAAATCCAATGTCACAAAAACTTCCCCCTATGTTTTCTTCTAAGAGGTTCATAGTTTTAGCTCTTTAAGTCGTTGATCCATTTTGAGTCAATTTTTGTAAATGGTATGAAGTAAGGCTCCAATTTTATTCTTTTGTATGTGGATATCCAATTTTCTCAGCACCATTTGTTGAAAAGATGGCCCTCTCCCTATTAAATAGACTTGGCACCCTTATCAAAAATCATTTGACCATGTCTGTGAAGGTTTATTTCTGGGGTTTCTATTCTATTCCATTGGTGTATATGTCTGTCTTTATGCCAGTACCACACTAATTTGATTATTGCAGCTTTGTAGTAAGTTTCGAACTCAAGAAATGAGAGTCTTCCAAGAAAAGTCATTTTAATTCACATGAAGTGAAAATTAAAATCCAGGTTAGTCTCAGATCAGTTAATGCAGGATAGGTAGCAATCAAGCCATTTTGAAGACCCAAGTTTCTGTTAGCATCATCCAAGCTCAGACTTCCTCAGAGCTTGTGCCCACCATTCTTTAATCTTATAAATGGAGGAAGGGTAGGCATGGAGGCCAAAGACAGTGCCGGCAGGGGTGTGAATTGGTCTAATCTTTCTGGAGGCTCTTTGGGGATAATTATCATAACCCTTGGAAATGGACTACTGTTTGACCCAAGAATAGTGTTTTCAGGAGGAACAAATGGACCTACACAGACATTTTCCTACAAAGATGTTCAACCCAGCATCGTTGCCATAGCAATAAATGACAAAAAAAGTTTGAGTGGTACTGGTTAAATTATGGTGCAACCATACAATGAGATACCAGGTGGCTGCTAGAAATATGTTGAAGCCTATTTGCAGACATGAAAAGATGGTGATGATAAGCATTGAAATGTAAAAAAAAATTATATGTATTATGCAATTTCATAATTGTCAGATTTGGAGATTGTAAAATGTCCACACACCCACACCACACACACACACACACACACACACACACACTCACGAAGGATAGACACTGTTACTAGCAGTGGTTATATTAGGTCTGGCTTTCCGGAAGCAGATCCTGAGACAAGGATTCATGTGCAACAGATTTATTAAGAAAGTGCTTCCAGGAGCAACTTGTAAGGCAGTGAGAGAAGCAGGACAGAAAAGGGTAGGAAGCAAAGCTAGGATACAGTTTCAGGGCAAGTCACATGAAAGGCAACTTCAGCTTGATCCCACAGGGAAACGCTGGAGTGTAAATTACCCCTTAGGTTTATTGTAACCCAAGGCAAGGACGCTGGGCTGTCAAACTCCTTTACTCAGCAGTCATTGGTGAAAGGCCACCCTGGGGGGTGGAGGGAGGAGATGTAAACTCCCAGACACTCTGGATAAAGTAGTTCCAGCAACCTAAGGGCAGGCAGAGTCCCAGGTGCAGGCCCCTGGGAGCAAAAGCTTACCAATGTTGGGAACGAAGTGCACAGAACAGCAAAAGGGATCCCAGAGGATGTGGGTGCAGCACCCCACTTAGCATTCTTTAAAGTTTTGTAGGTAAGGAAAACGCATTATTTTTGTAATAACTACATGTTATTTAAAAATTACATATAGAAACAAATACCTTTCAAAGTCCTTTGCAATCTCACATCTATTGCACAGAATCATGATTAGTACTCTGTGAAAAAAGGTTTCTGCTCACAGCCACCCTGCACTGGCTGTCCTGGCAATATTCTAATAAAGCAGTGAGGCTTTGAAATCCTCATTCCAGAGAACAACCTATATCATTAATAGTAATAAATAGAATGGAGACAATAAAGACATGTGGAACTATCCTGTATATTAATATTAGTAATAATAGTGACAAGAATTGGAACCCTCTTGGCTAGGTCTTAGGTGAAACACGTTACATGCATCATCTTATTAAATCCTCATCATAATCCTATGAATTAGGCACAGTGATTATGTATGCCCATTTCCCAAGTGGGAAAACCAAGGCCAAAAGAGGTGAAGTAATTTTTTCCAACAAAACCTGTAAAAGGCAGAGCCTGGATTCAACTCAGGTTTGCCTGGTGCTGAAGCTCGTGTTTAAAATCACTGAGATGTGGTATCTCCCAATCCATGTGTTTCTCTTATATTTTAAGAAATGTTAAGTCTTAAATTCTGATCATGGGCCAGTTCTTCTGCTGTTACATTGTGTTCCTTCTTTTTACATGGGATCCTGAGACTGTTTCTCTGCTGGTTTTCCCAGCCTCATTGGACAAACCGTTTTAGCTTCTTTCTATTCATTATCTCTTGGGAAAAGGGCTGATGTATTTGTCAAGTTATGAGCAAAAACCCATCATTGTCCCTGGAGGATACCTGGCCCAATGCATGCTGGGTTGAACATTTTATAATATTCAAACTTCAATCATTGCATTCCCCAAATGATAGCTTTCTCTGATCTAAGGGGAAACCTTACTTTTTTGTCTGCTGAAAATATACGTGGTAAGAATGGACAGAGGCCAGGAAGTGTATTATACTGTGAGAAAAGCATTTTCTAGGATGGTAGAATAAGGGTGATAATTTTAGAAATTGCCAAATAGGATAAATGGGTGGCTTCTTTTCTTTTCTTTAACTGTTTCCCTTTCATCATCAGCTGAAGTCTAACTCCCTGGCATAGAACTCTAGTGACACAGGTTGAAAAAAATAGAAACAAGCATATAGTTTGAAAGAAATTGGAAGAATTTATTTGACTTCCACAGGTTAAATTTCTAGCCAAAGATTAATTTGCTTGTACCACCCTCATACCTCTCCAGATTTTTGTTTGCTTATGTATGAGGCGGGCAGAGAAACCAAAAAAACAAGCTAAGCTAGGCTGAATCTAGTGACGAGTTAAATGACTCAGACATTCATTCTTGAAAAACCTCGATTCCACTTGGAGTTGGGGTTTGTTTCGTGCTCTCTGATAATGACTTTCTGCTTGACTGATGGCTACTGATTTTGATAGCGGTACAGGAATGTCAATCACAAATAGACACACAAACTCTAGAACCCATTATGCCGGTTGCCACGATCCCATCCCCAAATGTGTGTTGATTCAAACTACAGGCTAAGGAGACTTAATTACGTTCTGGGTGGGAAACATTTACGTTTCAAGTTTACTCTGCACAAGAGAAAAGAAGAGTAAAGAAGCCGAGAGACCTCGGGGAATTGAGAGAGCATCGTGCCCTGCTGACAGGTGCAAAGAACAGACCTAACATCTGTGAAGGGAAAGTCGAGTACTTAGGATCAAGGTGGTGGGAAATTAAAGCACCAAGAGGCGGTAAGCTGCTCAAGGAAATAGGCTGGGAAATAGATGGTTTGTCTCAATCGAGAGACGGCTGCACCTAAAAATAAAGATGGAACCCATCAGACCTTCTTTTCTCCCTCTTCTTTCAGTCCATTGGCGTTGATTGGGTCTTAAAACATGGGAGGAAGCCTCGCAGAGCCCAGCTACACTGTCATGCCGTGAAAATGAGCACTTAAGATGTAAACAGTTCTCCCAAATGTGTGTGCTCAAGGCAAATGGATTTGGAAGAATTTCACCCACTGTTCTCATGGAATGGTTGCTCTGCAGGGCCTCTCTGAGACCAGTGAGGCTGAGGTTCTCATTTTGTTTGTTTATTTTATTTTATTTTTCAGAGAAGCAGACTGAAGAACACAGAACTTGGGTGGCCATCTAACGTCATGCTTAAACAAATGGGCTCAAATTCTGCATCTGCCACGTGCCCAGTCACTGTGTGATTTGAGCAAGTTTCAATCTCCCTAAGCCTCTCTGCTGCTTCTCCTATAAAGTAGGAAGAAAAGATAAGAATATTGATGACATAGCATTAACTATTAGGATTAACTGGGATAATGCGTGGAAAATGCATTATATTCACTTAGCATAGATTATTGAGCACTTACTATGTCCCAAGTAATGTTCTAGGTGCTATATAACCTTGCATTTTGCCTTTGGGTGAGAGATGTAGCTGAGAGTGGCATCAACTAATCTTTATGGAATAGCTACTGTGTGCCAAGTCTCTGTGCAAATCTTTTACATGCATATCTCATTCCATCAGACAGCAACCCTAAGAGGCAGGTACTATTTTTATGCCCATGATGTAAGTAAGGAAACTGAGGCTTAAAGAGAGAAACTGAGTAACTTGCCCAAGGTCACTCCCCTAGCAGGTGGCTGAGCTGGGATTCATTCACTTGTTTCTTTCAGCAAATATGTATTGATCATCGACCTGCCCACACAGTGTGCTAGAGGCAGAGAACGCAATGCTGAGCAAATGGGACAAGCTGTCTGTCCTAATGGCGCTTATATCCCAGCTAGGAGGCTTAGTTCTGAGCATGACAATGTGTGAGGGCTAAGGGTGGGCTATGACCCGGTTTTAGGGAGTAACATTTAAACTGAGATCTGAAAAGTGGGATGTGTGAAGAGTGTTCCAGGCTATTAAACAACAGCACTAGCTCCAACCTGGGTTGTTGGCGAGTTCCATTCTGTGCTTTGCCAGCTTGTCTGACAGCCCTGAGCCCTGACAGATGTGTTTTCTCTGTACAAGGGATTTTGACATCATTTCCTAGAATCTTTTTCTTGACCACAGGCTTGTGATTGGACCTTGGCAAGTTGCAAGACTAAAGGCATTGTGTGTGTGTGTGTGTGTGTGTGTCTTATAGCTGTAAAAATGCCATCTTCAATTATATCTCTTAACCATCCCAATTCTCTGCCTTTGTTCATTGGACAGGAAGTGAAGATGGTCATTTTGAGTGACAAGAAGAAAAACTGTGAGCTCCTGGCAGTGAAACCTGAATAACCTTCTTCCCCACTTAACCACAAACAGAGAAACCCACTTAGCATCAGGGCTGAGGGACAACCAAGTTGTCAAACGTGTCCAGGAGAATTAATGTGGCCGTTTTCATGTTTTTCCTTTGGGGAAGGGGAAGGACAGGCAGCATTCTCAGACTTGGAGGACTTTGAATTAAAAATGAGGGAGGTGTGAGAACTCTTTTCATATTTTTTTTCCCATTCGATTCTATTAAACATTTTGTGACCCTTGGCTAGGAACTAAGGATTCAGACATTAAAAAGACTTCTCTTCCCCATCTTCTTAAGGGTTCTTACTTTCGTGCAGGAAGCAGATATATTTAAATAAGCAACTGTAATACAAAGTAAACTGTGCTCAGTACTCAGCATGGTGCCTGCCCCATAGTGGGCACTATATTAGTTAGGGTTCTCCAGAGAAATAGAATAGGTATGGATACGGGCTGGGCCTGGTGGCTCATGCCTGTAATCTCAGCACTTTGGGAGGCCAAGGCAGGAGGATTGCTTGAGGCCAGGAGTTTGAGACCAGCCTGGGCAACATAGCAAGACCACAGGTGCACACCTGTAGTCCTAGCTATTAGGGAGGCTGAGGCAGAAGGATCACTTGAGCTTGAGGTTACAATGAGCTGTGAGCATACCACTGCACTCCAGTCTAGGTGACAGAGCAAGACTCTGTTCCCTCCAAAAAAATTAAAATAAAAAAAGAATATATATATATATCGATAGATACATACATAGAAAGAAATTTATTATGGGGGATCGACACACCTGATTATGGAGGATGAGAAATTCCATGATATGCTACTTATAAGCCAGAGAACCAGGAAAGCCAGTGGTGTAAGTCTCAGCCCAGGTGGTGTAAGACCCAGTAACCAGAAGTGCTGATGTCTGAGGGCAAGAGTAGACGGATGTCCCAGCTCAGGCAGAGAGGGCAAATTCATTTTGTTCTATCTGGGCCCCCAGTGATTGGGCGATGCCTGCCCACTTTGGTGAGGGCAGATGTTCTTCACTCAGTCCATTGATTCAAATGCTAATCTCTTCCAGAAATGCCCTTGCAGACATCCCCAGAAATAATGTTTTACCAGCTATCTGGGCAACCATAGCCCAGTCAAGTTGACATATACAATTAACCATCACAGGCACTTAAAAAAGTTTTGTGGACTGATGGAATGCCTCTATGAATGAGTGAATGACAGTCTGAGAAAACACTGGATAAACTTGGGTGTCCCTTTAGTGATGTATATCGTTAGGGGTTTCACTAAGAAGTGGGCGTTGATGGGGATGTAGGACTTGACTGGATAAAGAAGAAAAGAGAAAAAGGAAAGGACGTCATGGGAAAACCTTAAGATTCATGTTTGGGGACCCGAGTTTAAGCTTGAATGTGTTACTACTTGCCTTAGAATATTGTGGTGAGTGGTGTGCTACTCTGCAGTGGTGCTTGAACTTGAGCATGCTCACTTGAGCCTAGGAGTTTGAGGTTGCAGTGAGCTACAATGATGCCACTGCACTCTACCCGGGGTGACAGAGTGAGACTCTGCCTCAAAAAAAAAAAAAAAAAAAAAAAAAAACCAACTTGAGCATGATGCATTGGAATAGCCAGGGAGGCTTATTAAAATCCAGATTGTGGGGCCACCCACAGAGTTTCAGATTTGGTAAGTTTAGGGTGAATCCTGAGAATCTGCTTTTCTGGCAACTTCCTGTGTGATGGTGACACTGCTGGTCCATGGACCACACTTTGAGGACAGTGGGCAAATTGGCTTAGAATAAGGACTCTGGGTTCAAACTACCTGAGTTTAGGGTTGCTGGGTAAAATATGCTCAGTTAAAGTTGAATTTCATATAAACAGCAAATAATTTTTTTTAGTATAAGTATGGTCTATGCTACAGCTAGCAACCCCATCGGGTTTAACTCCCAGCGTTGCTACTCTACAGCCAGGCTGTTTAAGCCAAGTCGTTCAGGCTCTTTGAGCTTCAGTTTTCCCATCTACAAAATGGGGATGCCAATACCACCACCTGTCTCCTAAAGTAATCGTGACAATGAAATAATCATATAAAGGATTTTGCACAAAGCCTTGCCTGTAGCAAGCACTCAGTAAATGTCAGCTGTTATTATTCACCATTAACCTCAGGCGAGTAACTTTCTGGAGAAAAAAATGTTATGCAAAGAGTGTTTTGTGAAAGGCTTTTATGATTCAGCCTTTTAGACTAGGAAACATTTCTTGTCTTTGAAAAGGTCCTTTGAGCTGTCCCCTCCCATTTCTTTAATAGTAAATTATAAAAAATGGATTGGCTGATTGCATCTAAAAGCTCCTCTTCCAACAGTTCCCACCCCAACCCAGGGCTGGATTTGGTTGTGCTCTCTGTGGTATGTCTGGGTGTTAAATTTCGGAGGAGCTGGCAAAGGCAGGCCCTGGAGGTTAGGGCTGAGAGCTACCTCTAGGAAATAGACACAGCCCCTCTCAACCTGGCGCTTGCTATAAATAAAAACAGAGGGAGGGGGAAGAGAGAGAGAGAGAGAGAGAAAGAGAGAGAGAGGGAGAGAGAATGCTTTTAATGTAGAATCAATTCCAGGATGACTCCATCCCTTGAAATTAAACTTTTTCCTTTATTATCCCAAACTTGTGTCCATGTTGAGGTTGGGATCCTGACTTCCCCTGCACTGCATGGAATCTTGGCCCATTTTGGAAGCGGGTGAGCCAGGGAGGGTCAGCCTGCAATGTTCACAGACAGGCTGAGTTGTGCCGTGGACTGAGCACTGGTCTGAAGTACTTGGACATTTCTTTGGCCCTTGGTAAAACAAAATTGACTAGATTGGTATTTTTCAACCTGTAGGTAGTAACCTGTGTGTGGGTCATGAAATCAATTTAAAGGGTCATAACTAGTCATGTTTGGTTTTTGGTATGTTTTAGAAAAGAAATAAAATACAATACAATAGAATCAAAAATATCAGACTGCATCGTAATGTCCATAGTAAGGGTAAGTATTGTTTTGTGAAACTTTTGGTACATATGATATATATGATCAATATACAATGTAGACTCATTTATGTGTATCATGGGTTATGGGATATGGTTAAAAGAATGTGGAAGTCATGAGAGTAGTTAATAGCTAAGATCCCTTCCAACTTTTGCAGTATGGTGTCACTGAAACAATGGTTTTTAACCACGGGTAGTTTTGCTTCCCAAGGGAGATTTGGCAATGTCTGGAGACCTTTTGGTGGTCACAACTCTAGGGGAAAGATTGGGTGCTACTGGCATCTAGTGGGTTGAGACCAGGGATGCTGCTAAATGTCCTACAATGCACGGGACAGCCCCACACAACAAAGAATTATCTGGCCCCAAGTGTGAATAGAAATCCTGTTCTAAGAGTATAGAATCACTTATCAATAGCAGCCTTATTCCTACTAGCTAGCATTTATTGAGCACTTACTGTATGCAGGTACTCTTCTAAGGGCTTATGTTGAAAGCTCTTTTCATACCTGCAACAGGTGGGAGATACAGTTACGTTTTCTTCCCCCTTTTCAGATGAGGAAGTTCAGTCATAGGTGATCAAGGGCCGCGCAGGGTTTTTGCAGAATTAGGATTTGCAGAATTAGGATTCTGATCCAGGAAGTCTAGATTCCTTGAATCAGCACGTTGTATGTCTGTAGCACTTCACGGTTCCAAAGCCGTTTTTATTGGTGTGGTAAAATACGTGTAACATAACATTTGCCATTTCAACCATTTTAAAATGCACAATTCAGTGGCATTAAGCACATTTACAGTGTTGTGCAACAACATTGATCACCACTATCAATTTCAGAATGTTTTACTTCCCCAGATAGAAACTCCGAACCCATTAAGCAGTCACTCCTCTCGTCCTTTTTTCTGTCTCTATGATATGAATTTGCCTATCCTAGGGATTTCATATAAATGAAGTCATATAATATGTGGTCTTTTGTGTCTGGCTTCTTTCACTTTGAGTAATGTTTTTGAGGTTCATATATGTTGTAGCATGTGCCAAAATTTCACTCCCTTTTATGACTGATTAATATTTCATTGTAGGAATATATCACATGTATTTGTTGGTGGACATTTGGGTTATGTCCACCTTTTAGCTATTACGAATAATGCTGATATGAGCTCAAAGCTCTTTTATACCAAGGGTGGGGAAGTGTAGTGTCACCGAGAACAGAAGAGAAAATCAAATTGTTTTGTTGCCAGACACTGTGCTCAGTCATCTCACATATCTCATTTGATCTTCACCCCATGAAGCACCTCCATGGGTACACACATGAAGAACAGAGAGGGTGAGTCACTTGCAGAGAGTCACACAGCGAATGAAGGCACATCATTCCTCGTCACAAGGAAGACAGGTGTGTGTACCTGATGCAGCAGAACTCTGAACAGCGGCTGCCTTCAGGAGTGGGAGCTGAAATTAATTCTGATTTGCACAGAGATCGAGGTAGGCAAAATTCCCTCAATACTCATATTGTACTATGTCCGGTGCTATATTAGACATATGTGAAGAAGCCTTGATTACAAATAACAATCGTTTTCATTGTGCAAGAAGAAAACTATTTTTGATCGCTGAGATTCAGTGCCATGACTTTCACTTATTCTCCGTTTGGCGAGGCTTGCTTCACAGTTAAATCATTCTCTCAACCTGCATTGATGGAGGACCTACTATGCGCCAGGCACTGCCCCAGGCATGCCACATGGCAGTGAACAGGATAGACTGAGTCCCTGTTCCCATGGGGTTTACATGCTAGTGGGGGAGACAGGTGATAAACAAGTGAACACACAAATGAGGGGTCCAGACATTGAGGCAGGCTGAGAGTGACACCTTGCTCTTGAAACATACCTATTGGCTCTAACGACGTCCACAAGAAAAAGATGCTGAGCCCTGAGGCTGGAGGGCAAACCTGACTCCCCACCCTCCACTCACTGTGTTCTCAGAAATGACAGTGCACTCTTTGTGATGAATTGAACATTCCATCGTCCCCTATCATTGGGGTCCCCATTGGTGGGAGAGACAGAGCTGAAAGCTGGATTCATTCATGTCCTGTTTTTTTTCACCTTTTTTTCCTGGAATTTAGTCTATTTAGGAAAACGTCTTCAGGGTTCAAGGTTATCTTCTATATCAAGAATCAGCAGACTTTTTCTGTAACAAACCAGATAGCAAATAGCCTTGGTGGGCTACACAGTCTCTGTGGCAACTTCTCAACTCTGCTATTATAACATGAAAGCGGCCACAGACAATAGGTAAATGAATGGACATGATTGTGTCCCAACGAAGCTTTATGAATCCCGAAATGAAATTTCATATGGTTATTACATGTCAGAAAATATTCTTAAAGAAAATTTTTTCCACCCTTTAAAAATGTAAAAAACATTCTTAGCTTGCAGGGGGAGGGCTGGATTTGGCCCATGGGCTATAGAACATGGGGCCTCTGGCATCCAAACTCTTTCTTTTCTACTGTAACTCACTTACTACATTCTAAGGCAGATTATTCTATTTTCAGAAAGGCATTGTTTTTAGAAAGTATCAATCATGTATTGAGTCAAAATATGCCTTCTCATGCAACAAATATTTTTAAAAGTTAAAACATTTTAACTTTATAGGATGGGAGTTTTTTGGAATATACACGAAGTTAGAAGAATATAATGATCTTCTAGGTGCCCATCACCCAGTTCTGACAATTGTCAGCATGCGGCCAATATTGTGCCACCTGACAACATTTCAGGGTCAGTGACAAGCTGCATATGCATTTCCATCCCAATGGAAATCAAGCAGAGGGGAGGGGGGGAAGGGGATGAGTGAAAATTTACCTAATGGGTACAGTGAGCACTATCTGGGTGATGGGCACCCTTTAACCTTGACCCAAGCATGACAAAAGCCATCCATGTAACCAAAAGCATTTGTGCCCCCATAATACTTTGAAATAAAAAAAAGCATTGTTTTTTTCCCCCTCTGCAGTTTAATTTGGGTTGTGATGTAAGAGAGAAGCGTAGAACAAAACTCCCAATAAAAAAATTTGAATCGCTCTCCATAATGTCATGCAGGCTTGGTTTGGCCTTGATGAATTCAGCACTTTAAAGGGTATGTCAACACAATAAATTTTATGCCCTCAATAAAACTTGTGAGTGAGCTCAGTGAGAAATTCCAAGGTCTGGGAAGGCAATTAACGTTTGAAATATATATTGAGTTGTTTACTGCGACATTTTATGTGGCCACAGAGCTGTACTCGGGATGTCACAGGGGAAGAATTTCCCTAGGAAATGCAAGCTTTGCTTTTCAAATAACATTGACATGTCAGATTCCTCCCTGAATACAGAGGAAGGTAAGAAATGGCTATCAATGAAAATCCAATGGAATCCTCTAACCACATCGATGTGATTCTCCTTGTTATCCATTCCAACTGGCAATAATCTCCAGAGGGTATTTGTTGTCAATATCTTAGCAGCTTAATTTCATCGAACCATTGGTATCGCTGTTCTTTGTAGTTCTCTATATGTGTGTGGGGGGGAGGTGTTTTATTAATTGCTTTTACTTGAGTTCAAGCCCCAGTCCTATCTTGTCATCAATGTGTGACCTTATGCAAGGCATAGCACGTCTCTGGACTTCATTTTCGGTTGTGAGAATTATAATCACGTGCCACCTAACAGCATTTCGGTCAGTGATAGGCTGCATATAAAATCGTGGTCCCATAAGATTACAATGGAGCTGAAAAATTCCTATAGCATAGTGACATCATACACAGGCATGGTAACATTGTAGCACAATGCATTCTTCACATGTTTGTGGTGATGGGACATATAAAATATAGCATATACAAATATGTACAGTATGTAATACTTGATGATAATGAAGATTTATGTATTTGCTATACTGTACTTTTTTTTTTTTTTTTTTTGAGACAGAGTCTCGCTTTGTTGCCCGGGCTAGAGTGAGTGCCGTGGTGTCAGCCTCGCTCACAGCAACCTCAAACTCCTGGGCTCAAGCAATCCTTCTGCCTCAGCCTCCTGAGTAGCTGGGACTACAGGCATGCACCACCATGCCCGGCTAATTTTTTCTGTATATATTTTTAGTTGGCCAGATAATTTCTTTCTATTTTTTTTTTTTAGTAGAGACGGGGTCTCGCTCTTGCTCAGGCTGGTCTCGAACTCCTGACCTCGAGCAATCCACCCACCTCGGCCTCCCAGAGTGCCAGGATTACAGGCGTGAGCCACCGCGCCCGGCCTATACTGTACTTTTTACCATTTTTCTTAGAGCATACTCCCACTTATAAAAAAAAAAAAGTTAACTGTAATACAATATCCTCAGGGAAGTCCTCTAGGAACTACTCCAGAAGAAGGCATTGTTATCATAGGAGATGACAGCTCCATGTGTGTTATTGTTCCTGAAGACCTTCCAGCGGGACAGGATGTGGAGGTGGAAGACAGTGATATTGATGATCCTGACCCTACATAGGCCTAGGCTCACGTGTGTGTGTGTGTGTGTGTGTGTGTGTGTGTCTTAATTTTAACAAGAAAGTTTAAACAAAAATACAAAGTTTTAAAAATAGACAAACGCTTATAGAATAAGGATATAAAGGAAATATTTTTGTACAGCTGTCCAATATGTTTGTGTTTTAAACTTAGAGTTATTACAAAAGAGTCAGAAAATTCAAATTTTAAAAGTTTAAAAAGTAAAATGCTGCAGTAAGCTAAGTTTAATTTATTATTGAAGAAACAATTTTTGGTAAAGTTAGTTTAGCCTAAGTGTACATGTTTGTAAGGTCTAGAGTCGTGAGCCTTAATGTCTTAGGCCTTCACATCCCCTCACCACTCACTCACTGACTCACCGAGAGCAAATTCTAGTCCTGGAAGCTCCATATTTGGTATGTGCCCTATACAGGTGTACCATTTTTAACCTTTATATTTGTATTTTTACTGTACCTTTCCAATGTTTAGATACACCAATACCTACTCTTGTGTTACAATTGCCTACACTATTCAGTACAGTAATATGCTGTACAGGTCTGTAGTCTAGGAGCAACAGGCTATGCCATATAGCCTAGCTGTGCAGTAGGCTACACCCCCTAGATTTGTGTAAGTACACTCTGTGATGTTCACACAACAATGAAACCACCTAACACTTTCTCAGAGTGTATCCCTGTCGTTAAGTGACGCATGACTATAAACAAAACAACAGGTTATAAAGTAGTCTGCTAATTATAATGTAGTTTATAATTTAAGAAGTCACTATTTTTCCTTTGTGGAGCATTAACAAGATCTTTTTGAGGATGGCATGAGAGTACAGAATGTGAGCAGATCCAAAAATGTCAGTTATATGTATCAGTCAGTTATGGTGGCATCAATGCTGCGTGACAAACAACCTCAGAATCTCATTGGTTTACAATAATATTTAAGCATTAAATATTATATTTACTATATAAATTTACCTATTAATATTTGTTAAGTTTTTGCTCATGAGTCTGTGGGTTAGCCAAGACAGCTCTGCTTCAGGCCACGAGTTGGGTTTAGGTCTCATCTATGCACACAACTTGGGGCATGTCCTTTCATAGACAATGACAGTACTATAAGAAGGGTGATCAGAAACACAGGCTGCCACTTACATCATAGGCTCTAAACCCACATTTGCCCACATTCCATTGGCCAAAGTCAGTCACATTGCTGAGCCCAGCATCAATGGGACAGGGAAGTATATTACAGCACGGTGACCCATGGCAAGAGAGAACAGAGACTTAAGGAAAAACAGTATCACCTACCATGCCAAGTAACAAGAGGTAAAGCATCTGATACGGACAAAAGTTCCCTAAGAAACATGGTTTTCTCTCTTATATATTCAAGCCTCAAATAATTTGAATTGACCTATTCTACAATCCAAATACGGACTGAGTTCTTTCTTTTCCTTGTATTTGATGAAATCGTAGATTCTGTTTCCATCAATGACTCATTCTTCCTTTTAGAAAGTCACGTACTTTTTAATTCAAGGTCCCCGGGAAACTCTTTGAGAGTGAAGTGTCTATTGTATTGACTCGTCATTAAATGTCAATGACCGATCAAGATAATAGAAGTGTTAAATGTTTACTCATCTATTCAAATCAAGTGATACTATGATGTACATGACACTGGGAGTCAGGAAGAAATCCAACGTTCCGGTCCTAGCTCTGCCACTAGATGTGAACAAGTCAGTGATGTTCTCTGGGGATAATCTATGAGAAAACAAAAGCCAGGGAAGCCCCAGGGCAAAGCATGTAACGATGCTAACAATTTTCAGTAATCTCTCAATGCAGAAGTCATTGTCTAAATAAGCATTCCTTTCCAACTGCAGCCTAGCTATTTTGCCTAAAAGTTGGCAGATGTGACTTGCCCCAGGCTGAATAACATCTTCAGAAAGATGTTTTTAATGTAGTGTTTAAAAAATCTATAACAATTATGCAAGGGTTTTTAAAGTTCATATAACAATTCTACTGCTTTTGCCTCATTAAATATTTCTGTTTTTCTCATTGTTGATCCAGTAATTTCACTTCTAAGGAAATAATCAGAGATAAGGAAAGAGGTTTATGTACAATTATGTTCATTGTAACACTTAAAAAAATTAAAGTAAAAAATTGGGCAGAACTTAAATGTCTAATAAGAAGGGACTGATTGAGTAAATTATTGTAAATCTATTTAATGGACTATAATGCAGATGTTAAATTAATGTTTTAGACCACTTTAATGACTTGACAATGTTCTCATAGTATAATATTAGATGAAATATGTAAAATAAGAAAGCCATAATATTTGATCACCATCAATTCTTTAAAAATGCGATAATACAATTGTAAGGAAATTCCAAAAAATGTGAATAATGGTTATCTCAGGATTGTGAGATCATATGGGCTTCATTTTCCTTCTTTGCTTTTTTCTGTGCTTTATATTTTTGGGGAGCAAACATTATCACATTTTAATTCTTTTTGATTTTTATCAAAGTAATACATGCACATGTAGGTGTAGGTGTGCCCTACAGTTTTTGCATGTTGGAATCAGGGTTCAGGGCGTCAGAGAAGCAGAGATTCCTGGGAGCTGGACAGCTGCAGGTGAGCTCTGATCTGAGGAGAGGCTCTGGGCACAGGTGTGTGCTCCTTACTGGACATGGGTTTATCTTGTGCTCCTAGGGGGAAGTCACACCTTCAGCAAAACTATTTAGGTTGGTGCAAAAGTAATCGCAGTTTTAGCATTGTTGAAATTTGCTGTTTGATATCGGAATATATTCTTAAATAAATGTGGTTATGTTATACATCATTTTAATGCCCATTTCTCACTTTAATTTTTTTGCTAATTACTTTTTACTTGCTGTTTATATTTATTTTAGACTATGGAAATGATGTTAGACAAACAGCAAATTCTTATTTGAGTTCAAAATGGGTCATAAAGCAGTGGAGACAACTCGCAACGTCAACAACACATTTGGCCCAGGAACCGCTAACAAACGTACAGTGCAGTGGTGGTTCAAGAAGTTTTGCAAAGGAGACGAGAGTCTTGAAGATGAGGAGCGTGGTGGCGGCCATCGGAAGTTGACAATGACCAACTGAGAGCCATCATCAAAGCTGATCCTCTTGCAACTACACGAGAAGTTGCCAAAGAACTCAATGTCGACCATTCTGTGGTCGCTCGGCATTTGAAGCAAATTGGCAAGGTGAAAAAGCTCCATAAGTGGGTGCCCCATAAGCTGACCAAAAATCAAAAATATCGTCATTTTGAAGTGTCATCTTCTCTTCTTGTATGCAACAACAATGAACCATTTCTCGATCAGATTGTGACGTGCTATGAAAAGTGGATTTTATACGACAACCGGAGACAACCAGCTCAGTGGTTGGACCGAGAAGAAGCTCCAAAGCACTTCCCAAAGCCAAACTTGCACCAAAAAAAAGCCATGGTCACAGTTTGGTGGTCTGCTGCGGGTCTGATCCACTACAGCTTTCTGAATCCCGGTGAAACCATTCCATCTGAGAAGTATGCTCAGCAAATCCATGAGATGCACCGAAAACTGCAACACCTGCAGCCAGCATTGGTCAACAGAAAGGGCCCGATTCTTCTCCATGACAACGAACGACCACATGTTACACAACCAACGCTTCAAAAGTTGAATGAATTGGGCTACGAAGTTTTGCCTCATCCGCCATATTCACCTGACCTCTCACCAACCGACTACCACTTCTCCAAGCACCTCAACAACTTTTTGCAGGGAAACTGCTTCCACAACCAGCAGGATGCAGAAAATGCTTTCCAAGGGTTTGTTGCATCCCAAAGCATGGATTTTTACACTACGGGAATATACAAACTTATTTCTCATTGGCAACAATGTATTGATTGTAAAAGTTTCTATTGTGATTAATAAAGATGTGTTTGAGCCTAGTTATAATGATTTAAAATTCACGGTCTGAAACCTCAATGACTTTTACACCAACCTAATACTTCTGATTGAGACAGACAGGCAAAACTCCTGGGGCCCAAGCACAGGCTCAGAACTTGGACTGGATTAAGGCATTATAAAATTGCTTTATATCCCTCACTCTTTCTAGCAACCTCTCCTAGCTGGAGGAACAAAACCACTGGCTTTAGACACAAGAATTCTGCAGCCTCCAGATCAGCTCACACTTTGTCACCCACTGGTATCTGTACTCAGCTCTGTGAGGTTACCTGATGGCAAGAGTTACATACACCCAGGAAGCACCACTGTGATCTCCATCTAGATAGCGTTGCCCCCCAGAACCTGTCTGCTGGCCTTATTCTCCCAGTGACATATGGGAGAGACGTATAAATAGGTTTGGGTCTGAGGTCACATGTGGTTTTCATACCACAAGTGATTTTGGTGGAAAGGAAATAGCTTAAAGCCTCCTGATGTTCTCTATTGCTGTCAAACAGCATCACAGACATGCAGGAAGTACAACACCCCCCCAACCCTTTTAAAACATTGACCTTCTTTCAAATTAGATTCCCCAGAAGTTTGAACAAGGAATCAATGGGGAGGGAAAATGATTTGGGATCACAGTGGAACGGTGAGGGTTTTTTCAAAGTGTTTTATCCTCTTGCAAGAGTGGATATGCTTGGCTGGAGTTAGCGGCTGTCTGCCAGTGAGGACCTCAAGCTCAAGAACTCAGCACTTTTGCTGTCCCGGGTTCGATTGGCTCTCATACCTACATTGCCACCAAGGTTGTAGCCACCCTTTTAGAGGATGACTAGATGATGCAATGTTTAAGGTAGACTTGAGTAAGTTGCCAGCCCACAGAGGATTTTTTTTTTTTTTTGTGATAACTAGCCTTGACGTGTGTGATAAACTCAGATACCAATATACAATGAAGCAGCATTCCTTTGTTTTCTTAATGTGAAGCTCAGTTGTAACAAGATACTTTAAGGTCACACATTTTGATTCAGAATCCCTGTTGTGTGCTAAATTACTCAGATGGTTATCAGGGGTTCCTAAGATGATCTCAGATGGTAGAAACTTACAAGTGAGAGAATAAAGCTAGAAGAAGAGTAGAAAATATTACTGTTAGCACTACTACCACCGTTACTATTTTTACTACAGCTACTGCTGCTGCTACTATTTTACTACTATGACTACCACTACCATTACTACTGCTATTACTACTTTACTACTCTTACTATGATGGCTGCTGCTGCTACTATTACTACTACTAATACTACTACTATTATTATTACTACCACTACTATTGTTCCTTCCTTCACTACTATAATAGCCTCTGTTCCTACTGGTGCTGCTGCTACTACTAATGCTGTTACTACTGCTACTACTGCTAGCAGCTGCCTTTTTATTTTTAGCACCTTCTATGCACATGCCACGTTATCTATGTGATGCCACAGTACAGAAACCAACCAACATGGGGAACATTGACTCCATTTTTCAGAGGAAGCTTTCGAGGCTCAAAGGGATTAAGGCAACATGTCCAAGATGACCCAGAGCGAGTGGCAGCACTGGAGTTTGAAGCCAGATCTCTTTGACTCTGTTTCTTAACCAGGATGCTCTACTGAAGAAAACCAACACAAACAAACAGCAGAACCGCAGCAGAAGATTCATCTGCCTGGTGACTGTAATTCCTACGTGAGAAGACATGAACAGGACGAAATCCAACAAGGAGACCCTTGTTATAAGGACACGGGTACGGGGCACCCTTCTCTTCAGAGTCACTCAGCCGGATCTCGTTCATTCTCTTTCTTTCTCTCACACACTCACACTCAGGTAGACACACAGGGTATCTTTGATGGCGCACACAATTTCACTTAGCTGACCTATTTTATCGTAAAAGGAAAACTAGCTAATGCCCTAGATTTCAGAGAAGACTGACACATCCCCGTTCATCTTTTGCTCACTGTTCTTACTCTAAACCCCAAACTCAAGTTGACAATTTTTCTTCCTAACAGGCTGGGGTAAAGGAAACCTGAGGGCTTCTATCCGCCTTCCCTCTGCCCTTCCCCATCCTCATTCTCAACATTTACACATAATCCATTCACTGCCAAGCAGAGCCCATAAAAGGGAAGTCTGCTAGTGATTGCATTTAATAAACACACTGATTGAGTGCCTAATCATAATAGCTAACACTTTTTGTGCTCTTACCATAAACTAGTCCCTTTACACAGAGTGTCATTTCGTTATTACGGCAGCCCTGTGAGATGGTACCTCTTCAGAGAGGCCAGACAGTGACATCTCAGATTCCGTAACTTGCCCAGGGTCATTCAGCTTTAAGCAGCAGAATTCGGACTTCACTGTATTGTGCCAAATGATGGTGATCATTTGGTGGAAATAGTTTAGCGTCCTAAACTCCAGTCCTTATAGGATTTGCATGGACTATAGCCTCTTCTGGCTATAGTCTGACATATAAGGGATGATTCTTCTTTTAAAAATGAAATGCAAGGGAGTGCCTGCCTGCACGGGGAGACCACCACCCGTTCACAGGACCCCGCTTTCATGTCCCACCCATGCACACACGTTTGCCTTAAGACCAGCTGAAAGTAAAATGACTTTGCTGTTACATGTGTAAGCTGCGTCTGAATGACAGAAGAGGCAAGTGAAGCGGAAACAGCTTGCAGAGCAGCAGATGTGGGACGCTCGGGCTGCTTGTCTCGGACATCTCGAGCTCCACTTGCCTTGTTGCAAATCCCGTAACTCTACCTTGTTCAAGATTGACTGAGACTGATTAAAACTCTTTAAATGGCTCTTGTTGACAAGATTTGCTATAGAATATCTTAACGACTAAACAAAATTATGGTGCAATTTCACTTGATTAAAGACAAAACTAAAACCTGTGCAACTTCCAACGTATATGTGAAGATAGCAACTTAAAAACATCTTTAAAGAATTCAGAGCCTGGAATCTGCTGGAGCGAAGCATGACAATGGACGTGGGTGGCATTGCTGGTGAATTTGCTTCCCCTGCCACGGCCACCTGTGTGGTTTTTGTTTCTTTTATCTCCCACTGGGTCTGTCTGCTTTTCCGCAATCGTCTACATGGCATGCAGGTGACCACCATGAAAACCAGATGCCATTTGCAAGTAGTGTTGTATTTTTGATGCACCAGACTTGTTAGACATGTTTGTCATTTTCCTGTTCAAATTCCTTCCCTGGCTCCACTCTGGAGCTTCTCCCTAATGTCACAACACAACCTACTGATGGGACAAAGCTGAGTTTACTGCTTCCTGCAATAAAGGAGACACCACCTCGCAAAGTGTTGGCAGTGTCTCGGAGAGGGGAAGGTAAGGTCAGAATGTAATGAGAATTAAAAGCTTGATTTAAGACAGGGTCTTTCAGAGTGGAAGCTTGATTAAGGATCTGGGAGGGATCGTGTTGTAACAGTCCAGGATTGGTGAACATACCGAGATATGAATTTTGAAGAAAGGGATTCAAAATTTTTTAGAGATTTAATTATTGATGTTTTCATTGAGGAGCTGATAGGTCTTTTGCAAATTCTTAAAATGAAATGTCCAATCATTGACCTGGGCAAATGAATTCTGGAAAAAGAAAATTGTGCTAATGAAGACAGGAAGAGTACAAAATCATGTCCATGCAGACAGTAAGGTGTAGTTTTGGTTCTCAGTGTCCAGGCTGAAGATGGAGTAGGTGGTTTCCCTTCTCACGCTCCATGGAAAGTTCAGGATGTTTAACACACTCCTAGGGTCCCATGTTACCTGCCCCCTGCCTTTTCAACCCATCATGGCTCAATCTCAGCTTGCTCTCTGCAATCAAGCTCTGTTGACCTACTTTTAGTTCCTTGCTCCTTCCTGCCTCAGGGCATTTGCAAATTTTGCTCCATTTTGCAGACGAGAAACCCAAGTCTTAGTGATCACATGACTAATAACAGCATCACCAGGATGTGAGTCTGGGTCAGTGCCTCTACATCCTGAGCGTTTGTCCATTACCCTCTGCTGACCATAGGTGTGGTTTGGAGGATTTGTTCTTACAATGGGATGACTTTAGAGAAAGCTGAGGATGAGTGTTTCTGGACTCTAGTTTTTGATGATATCCATGTAGATGGAGTGGAACAAAGTCAGTTGGATGGTCCTAGACTCCTGGAGGAAGGGCAAGGGAACAGCAAAGACAAAGTCGGCCAATTCGTCATGTTCCTGGGCGGCTCTTACCCGTGGCTGAGGGGTGGTGGTGTATGAATACCCCAGCTCCCTCACTGTCCTTAGGTGCGTCTTCTGGGCCAGCCCCCAGGGCTCCCCAGCAGGACTGAGCCCCAGTTGCCCATAAGAGTAACTTGCTTGATAATACCCTGTCCTGGCTTCTTTCCCCTCCCTCTCTCACCCCTTGCCCCACTCAAATCAGCTGAACTCATATCTCGTCTCAGGGTCTGCTTCTAGGAGAATCCAAACTAAGACACAAGGATTTTGCTTTGAGTTTTGCTCAACTTTGATTATATTTGCGTCTCTTTGAACTAGGCAAGTCATGTCGTCAAACTTTAGCCATCTGCATTTATTATTACACGATGTCTTATGTAATCATCGGGCAGACAAACAGGAATTAGCACTGGTTTTAACTCGGACTTACTAGGAGAACAATTCAGAAATGAAAGGGAAAGGCAAGATATGAACCAAAAGCCTTCAGCCAAAGAGAAGATACTCGATGGCTGTGATTCCTGCCACGTTTCCATAGGTTAAAATGCGACTGATTGTCTACGGTGCAGCATTTCCAGTGATAAGGGGCTCTTTTCTTTCATCTTCCTGCTTAATTTTCTTTCTAATGACTTTAAAGGAAGAGCTCTTTGGCACTGGAAATTGCTTTAGATCATAACAAAAAAAAAGATCTAGGACCTTTTTTCTATTTCTTTTAATAGTCATTCAGGGACATAGTATAATTGAATCAAGGCACTTCTAGGGGGTGAATTATAGGATAATAATTTAGACCTTTCCATTTAATAGGAGCTGGCCTGTGGCCTTGGGTCCACTAGATCTGAAGGGTGAATTACTGAGCCATAACTCACTAGCTTCCATTTAAAGAGACCCTGGCTAAAGAGAATTAACATCAACAACCAAGTCAGGCTAGAGCAACCGAAGAACTAAGAGTAAGAGACGAGGGTAACACAGAAATGAATTTGGAAAGTTGGCTTCTCACTTCAAAGAAGTCAGACATCAGAGAATAATGTCTGATCCTCAATAAAAAGGAGAGACCTCTCAGCCCAGCAGAGTGCTGGTGTTTTCTCACCAAAGCCCTGACACGTGACACACATGCGCAGAAGTTTCAAGATCTGATAAAATAACTAACTGGACTTTAAACCAAGCCTGGATACAGGTGAGGTGTTCAGCAGGTACCTGCATCCTGGAGGCGGAGTGGACAGTGACTACTGACTTCCCTCTTTCTCTCCTCCCCTAAAGGTGTTTTTCTAGCTGGTGCCTGAAATTTCACCATTAGCAATTCATTTACTTGGCTTAAGCATTGACATCCTTCTATTTCTTCTTTTTTTAAAAAAAGGACATTGCGCATAAGTTAAATGTTGTGGCACTTAACTCATAGATAGCAGTTCGATTCTAAACCTCACAACTGCGAAATCCTGTGAAATCTATGAAATCTTAGAAAAGTTACCTACCCTATCTGGGTTTCAAGTTTCTTATCTACAAAATGAGGATTATGATAATAGCAACTTCTTAGGGCTGTCATGAAGATTAGATAAAAGAACAGATAGGAAACTTAGCAAAATATCTGACATCGAGTCAGATTTCAATAAAGACTAAACATTATTATTGAAAAATAGCCTTTAGCAAGTGATGTGCATGTGAGAATTGCATCACTGTGTTCTTTTATATTCTAGAATGTGAGTATTGTCCCATGTTAAAAAAAAAAAAGGATGATTATTTCAATATGGTTCATAGATACTGTTTTCTGATATGGCACTAGTGGATAGTTTGCTACCTCTGGAGTAAATCCAACTTTTGTAAATTTCTAGAATTCCCAAAACAACCACCTCAACTGCAAAGGATCCCGTCCAGCTTAGGAGGTCAGTACCAGCTAATAGGACAGGTCCGTCTCTTCCTCTCAAACCTCTTGCCTGTCATCTGCCGACCTTCTGCTCTCTGTCCCAAACTTTTACCTAAAGATAAAAATAAAATGCTTATAATTCATTACAGTTCATTAAAATGAAAATAAAATTTATTTTGCATCAAAATGAAAAAAATACGACTCATTTATTATTAGCATATAAATGGCATTTTTTAATGTCACTCTGCCTCAAAATCACTTACATTTTCAGTGATCACAGCACACAAAATTAATTTTTGATAGCCTTTTGTGATTTGGCTGAAAATTCTTATTTCTTTTTTGTGCTTTAAACAGCAAACTGTATCCACTGCTATTCATAGCAAATTTTAGATAATGAAGCAATTAAAAATACATGGATTTAAGATCTTATCTCATTTTTCCTTTGGCCTATTTCTGCTTCATTATTCATGAAGGGATATGTTTAATTCAGAGTTAGTAATTGCAGATATATCTGGTATAAATTGCGCCTCGTATTCTTTACCCATTTCAATTTATTTTAGCAAATAGATCTCTATTTGAAAAAAAGTCATTGGGAGAGGGGAGAGAATGACAAAAATGCAGAAGTGTCTCTATGTATGTGTATGTGTATATGGATTGGCATTTCCAAACGAGATCTCAAAAAATGTTAATAACTGCATTTTACCAAGAGCCAGGCCCTGTGTGCTGTGGCCAATTTTATGTGGCATTTCATTCAATCCTAAGAGTAACTTTTGGAGAGAGGTACAGTTCATGCTCCCATTTCTTAGATATGGAGGCCGAAGCTTAGAGGTTACAAAACTGGCCTGAAGTTACATTGTTAGAAATGACAAGGGAACCAGAATTGGTACCTGGCTTGTCTGCCTCCAGATCCTGCGTATGAAACCATTCAACGCCTGTGTCCTAGGACTAAGTGTATCCGAACCTTGAAGAGATTTCTCAAATCAACCTGCTGTTCTACCTAATAGCATCCTCAGTTTGTAAGGTCTGGAGCCTGTGACTGACTTGTTTTCCGTGAACCCTAAATATATTTAAGGAATTTATCCTAGAGAAATAACAGAACAAGTACACATGGTTTCTTATAATACAACTTGTCGCAGGGTTTTATATGCCAGCAAAAAAGAGAAAAAGAAAAAGAAGGAAGAGAAGACAAGACAAGAAAAAAGAAAAAAACAAGGAAATCACTTGAAAAATATTGAATTACAGGTTAAATAAATTCTGATGTATTTATTCAGTATTATACTATGGCTCCGCCAAAAATAATGACAAGAATCTTAGTTTACTGATATGCAAAAGTGTTTGTGCAGGTCATAAAAATAACAGGTTTATAATACAGTCTGTGTAACATAACCCTATTTTAATAAAAACAGTCTATCTGTGTGCATATATGGGTGTATGAGAGGAAGGAGAAGCTAGGACATCTCAGCCCAATAGAAATATAATGCAAGCCACATATGAATTTAAAATTTTAAATAGCCATATCAAGAAGTGAAAAAACAGATGAAATTAATTTTAGTAACATATTTTGTTTATCCCTAAATGCCTAAAACATGATCATCTCAACCATAATTAGTATAAAAATTATTAATGGGATTTCTTACTTTTTTTTCTTTTGTACTAAGTCTTTGGAATCCGGCGTGGCTTTTACACTTGCAGCGGATTTCAGTCTGAACTCCACATTTCCAGTGCCTGAGGGTCCTATGCGGCCGGTAACCACCGCATAGAACAGGGCAGGTCTAGAAGGAAATAAAATCACTGTTATACACAAGTGGTTCATCTTTGGCCAGTTGTGGTTATGACACATTTTTCCTTCCTTCGGCATACTTTTCCGAATTTTCTGATTCTTTTTTGTAAACAAAGCAGATCATCAGTAAAGCAATAATGCTGTTTCCAAGTGGGGAGGAAGTGCCTCTCCGAATCCGATAAGTCACTTGTTCAAGGTCACACAGCTAAGACTTTGTGGATGAGGACTTTTTTTTTTTTTTTTTTTTAAAAAGTATTCTTACATTTACATTTTATTTATTTATTTATTTATGTGTAAATTTAGAGGGTACAAGCACAATTTTGTTACATGCATAGATTGTGTGGTGGTCAAATCAGGGCTTTTAGAATATCCATCACCTGAATAATGTACATTGTACCCATTAAGGAATCTCTTATCATTGGCTCCCCTCTTACCCCCTCACCCTTCTAAGTCTCCATGGTCTATCACTCTACTCTCTCTGTCCATGTGTGTACATCTTTTAGCACCCACGTATGAGTACGAACGTGTGCAATAGCACATGACTTTCTGTGTCTGGTTTATTTCACTTAAGATGGTGACTTCCAGTTCTAGTGGATGAGGATTTGAATACTGCAGTCTAATTGTAGGGGCCAAGCTCTTTGCCACCACGTATCCTAGCTGCCAAGAGGGGTATACATGACCCAGGGAACGTCACTGGCCTTGGCTGGTCCTTCTCACGGGTCTGGGACATTCACACTTTCATGTTGCACTTTGTGCTCCAACTGCCAAGCCTCAGAGTCCTGGGCCTTCTGCCACAGGCTGACTGCAGCTTCCCTCTCAATCTGCTCTGGGTTCTAGCCCAGATCATGAGTTCTCCCTCCAGCTTAATGCTGCCCAGGCCTTGCCTTCTCCATGGTGGCAAAATATCACTCTAATTACTCGATTATACTGTGACGTGGTCATGTTGACATTGCTCCTGGGAAGAAAACATTAATTAAATGGAAAATATCTTTACTCATTGTTTGACTCAGTCAACAAATTGCATTGATCTCCTGCTAGGTCCTCCTCTATTCTAGATGCCGGGGATACAGGAGAGAACAAAATAGGCAAAATTGCCACGCTCCTGGAGCATGAGTTCTGGTGGGGAGATAGGAAAAAAAGTCAAAAAATAAATATGTCACATGCCAGGTGGAGACAAATAAAGAAGGGAGACCAAGGTGTTCTTACATAGGATGATGAGGAAGGCACGTCTTATATGGTGGCATTGTGCAGAGACATGGTGGGAATGAGTGATTGAGTCTTGAGGCTATTTGAGAGAAAATCATCTAGCAAGTGCAAAGGCCCTGAGGCAGGAACGAGCTTGGCATGGCTGAGGAGCCACAAAGGGCTACAGTGGCTGGAGCAGACCTTATTCTGCGGGTTTTGGAGGTGTGAAGTAGAGCTTGAGAGGAGTCAAGTAGACTCGAGATGTCTAACATGCAATTTTAAGATATTGGCGTTGCTGTGATAGAACCTCTCTTGGTCACTCCAGAGCATTGACAATGACAAATATATTGTGCAAGTGGTTTGGCGAATATCAGAAAAAGAGGCTGAGTTACTTTCGGGGTCCACACAATGCAGAGAGAAGAGAACAACCTTGAGAGATAAAACATGAGCTGGAGGGAGAGCAACAGAGGGGCAGGAACTTGGAGTTGGAAAAAATCAAGAGGAACATGAACCTTGAGGAATTCACAAAAACCTTGCAGGATATGAGAGCCACAGAACATGGGATGGGGGATCAGGACAAATTTGTTTAAAACCCTCAGGATGGGGAGACCTCAGCTTACCTCTGGGTCAAACTTAATTAGGACACCAAATATTTAGAGCATCGTATCATCTTAATTTGGTTTGTTCTTAGCAGATGCTCCCAGTGGTTTAAACCTAATTTTCAAACTGTTTTTTTTTTTAAATCTATACTTAATAACAGACACATTGGTGGGTAGGAAGCAAAAGGAGGCCTCGTGAATGGGCTTTTTCAAATAGTGAGTTTCCTTGGCATACACAAAATGTTATTTGGGGTAGAAGAAAGCTCGATGTATTAAAATCTTCCTTATGCCGCGTAGACCCAGAATCAAGGGACACTGCTGCCCTGGCACGCAAATGACCATTCTCATCAATTCTTCAGAGCGTGCGTTTCTTGTTTTTCGGCTGCAGAAAGGACAGTGTCCAACAAATAGGTAGGGTTCGCTTTGCATGCCAGGTGTCCACACTGCCAGAAAACGAGGCCATCTGGATGTTCCATAGTAAAGGTCTGGCACGCATAAACATTATAATCTCTGGGTTCCAGTCTTGGCTGGTCACTGACAAGGCTGGAAAGGTTACCATAAATCCTCTGAATCTCGGTTTCCCCCGCTGTAAAGGGAGGCTAATTATTGAAATGAGGATACACACGGTTGTACTGAGGATCACGTAAGAGAATGCTTGGCAAAAAAATCCCACCAGCGGGAAACTCTTAACACAGGTGAGTATTAAATCAATGAACACGTTTAGCCCATCAGTAGAGAGCTACCTGTATTTTGTTTCATTTCTTTCCTTTTTTTTTTTTTCCTAGAGAAAAATGACAGAGATTCACTTTCTAAGAAATTACGCTATGTTCAGTGACTTCCCATCAGGAGTCGGCAGTGTTCCGGAGCCTACCATTGGTAAGTATCAAATGGTCCCATGTCAGACAAGTCATGGCTTTTAATCTCCCTTTATTTGCCATGTCACCTGTCAGTGACCTCGACTATTGCCGGCTGCCTCGCGTGCTGCAGTTTCCTGATAAGTGTGTTTACGGCTTTTGAAGTTATGTCTGCTGAAAACCCGCATCTTGGTTCCCCGCCGCCCCAGCAGACACACGATGAAATACAAAGGCCGATTCTGCGGTGTGCACAGCCTGTGCCTCTTCCCCCAGAGGATTCCAGATGGCGCGAACTCCGCAGAGGGGGTTCTTGGACGGCTGGCGCTGCTGGGGAGGGCAGGGAGGGACGCCAGGCATGACTTCAAGTCCTGGCAGAGCTGCTGGGGGTCCCGTGAGCTCAGACTCGGGGACAGAGAGGGAGCTCTCTTGCCCCAGGAAGGGCTGCGAAACTTTGCGACACCCCCGTCTCTCTGCTGAGCCTGTCAAGACCCTTTGTGAGGACCCAGGTTGGGATTTCTCAAATGAGAAATCTCAGCTTCCCACTTTATTAATAGTTGTCTCAGCTGGCAAACACAGTGTGCATATTGATGTCAGAAGGGAGTCTGGTGCTGTGAGTGGTAGCACAAGCAGAAGATCAGCATTATTATTATTATTTTTTTTTGAGACAGAGTCTCACTCTGGTGCCCGGGCTAGAGTGAGTGCTGTGGCGTCCTCCTAGCTCACAGCAGCCTCAAACTCCTGGGCTCAAGCGATCCTCCTGCCTCAGCCTCCCGAGTAGCTGGGACTACAGGCATGCGCCACCATGCCCGGCTAATTTTTTCTATATATATTTTTAGTTGGCCAGATAATTTCTTTCTATTTTTAGTAGAGACGGGGGTCTCGCTCTTGCTCAGACTGGTCTCGAACTCCTGAGCTCAAACAATCCGCCCGCCTCGGCCTCCCAAGTGCTAGGATTACAGGCGTGAGCCACCTCGCCTGGCCAGAAGATCAGTATTATAAAAGTAAAAATTGATATCTGCCCTTTATCATCTCTATTGTAGTCCAGACACAACTAATTTGAATAAAGATTGAAATATTTAAAAAACCAACCTATAAAGAACTAGGATAAACACTGGGGACTGTTTTAAAAATCTAATGGTAGAAAGTATTTTTCTTATGTAGAACTAAAGGCACAAACCTTAAATAACCAGATTCTTCTGTGAGAAAAACAGTTTTAAAAATTTCACCCAAGTGAAAAACTGGGAAAATATTTGCAACAGACGTGATGGCCCAGAATGACAATATCCTTAATATATAAAGAGATGTTTCAAATTAATATAGAAGGAAAGGACACAACAGGCAATTTTGAAAAGCAAAAGCTAAGTGCATCTGATACATAAAAATAAATAATACCTACCCGTGGGGTAGAACATGGGGGAAATTGGGACATTCACGTAATGCTGGTGGAATTGAAAATTAGCAAAACTTTCTGGGAGAAAAATCTGGCCCCATGTATCAAAAATCTTCAAAAAGATTCAGTAGTCCCCATCCCCATTTATCCATGGTTTTGCTTTCTAGGGTGTCAATTATCTGTGGTATGGTACAATAAGATATTTTGAGAGAGAAAGCGAAAGAAACCACATTCTGGTAAGTTTCATGATAGTATATTGTTATAATTTTTTATTTTATTATTAGTTACTGTTGTTAATCTCTTATTGTGCCTAATTTATAAATTAAACTTTATCATAGGTTTGTATGTATAGGAAAAAGCATAGTATATATAGGGCTTTGTACTAACTGAGGTTTCAGGCATCCACTGGGAGTCTTTGAACCTATCCCCTGGGCATAAGAGGGGATTATAGTACCTGATTTTGATTCAATTATTTCACTGCTAGGAATCCATTCTGAGAAAATAAAGAGGATATGTGCAAAAAATTAACTGCAAACATATTCCTCACAATGTTGTATATAGTAGCAAAGAAAACTCTAAACAACCTAAATGTCCAAGTTAGAGTCTTCATTAAGCAAATTACAGTCCATTTATTCTGTAGAATATTATGAAGATTATTAAACTGATTTAATTTTTTAGGAAAATGTTCACAATATATAGAGAGGAAAATGAGCAGATTAAATAATAGTATATATTATATAATGCAACTTTTTAAAAAGGGATACGTATATGTCTACCATACAGACAGAAGACTGGAAAAATACACATCAATGTGTGTGTGTGTGTGTGTGTGTGTGTATGTGTGTGAGTTGTTTCAGAGTGGTGGGATGATGGGTAATTTATACTTTCTTTTCATTTATCAGTATGTTTACAATGAAGAAAAAGTTTAAAAAGGTCTCAGTTGAATCATCTGATCCTCTGGGAAGGCTTCCTGAACCTTAGTTCTTATAAATGCCCTCCCTGTGGGATTTCACTGTGTGTATCTCATGAAACTAGCAGGCTGACCCCTAAGGGTTAAATTTCCCTGTCTGCTGTTCCTCCCTAGATTGTAATTTACTTGAAAAAAAAAAAAGAGACATGTCTGGATTCATTGGTATAATCTCCATTTGCAGCTCGAAGAATGTTTGTTGAATAACGAATTAAGACTATCCTATAATTTGGTCTTTGAAGCAACTATGTGCCAGCTTCCCACTGTTCAATTAATAATTTTTAAAATTGGAAATCGCAAATTATCTGAGCTGACATGAGTGATTTCTTCAAACTCTGATTTTTCAGACAGAGACACAGGCTGGGGAGAGAGGGAGGGATGATTGATGTCGCATGGCTGGCCGGGGCGGGCCAGGGCTAGACCCGCTTTCGAGACTTTTCTTCTAGAGCTTTCACACAGCAGACTGCTTAGTGGGTCTCCTGACTTTCTTTTGTTACCTGGGGGAAATGGGGTACACAGGGAGTTCTGAAAGGGGATGAGTGTGTCTGAGTAGGGCAGGAGTAGGGTAGCGAGCAAGGGAGAAATCTGGGTGTCAACGAGAAACAAGGTTCAAAGCTAGATTTTACGATGTTCCACCTGTCTCTGTGCTATGAAGTCGTGTGTGTGTGTGTGTGTGTGTGTGTGTGTGTGTGTTTATGAGGCAGAAGATGTAAGAAAACTTTGTGAGGCTGCATGGTAAATTCAGACAACCACCCCCAGAAATCTTCTCAAGCGCTTGCTTTCTTTCCTCTAACGTGCCCTGATGGTCTCCCCACCTCCTGAATTTGCCGGGTCATTGTGTCTCTGTTTCCACCTGGCTGCATTTGAATAGCCACAGTGTCAGCCAGTGAATCCAGGCCCCAGCTGGGGGCCCCAGCCAGTTGATCTCTGAAAATGGACCTGTCTCCACACTTAATCATGTCTCTGTGTACACAACCTCCAAGCAAACAGCTGGAAAGAGAGCTGAGTCAACCAAGCAGTTGATCCGTACGGGGCTTTCTGAGTGACACATACTTTCTCCTTTAATCCTCACGACCACCTTGCGAGGACGTCGGAGCTACTCTTCCCATTTTACAGATGACAGCACTGAGTCTCGGAGAGAGGAGGTGACTTACCTGGGGTTATACAGCAGCAAGCGGCTGAGGCCGGCTGGAAGCAGAGGGCTCTGGTTACGAGGGGGTTAAATTCGCTCTCCCCTTTCTGGCAGGTACCATTCACAATGAACTTCAGGGAGCTGACTTTTGAAAACAAGCGACTTCAGTGTTTTCACAACAGTTACGAACAAGTAACGAAAATGAACCTGGCCCTCAGCCCTAGCCCGTGAGATTTGATGAGAAACTCAATATTAGTCATTGTTAGGAGAATCTTGCCTCTTCGTGGGGTTATACAAATATCTTGTGACTTGTGAGGTGTTGAGATAAATGAAGCACAGCCTGGTTCTGAGTTTCCTGAGGATGTCACTATTGAAGGTGCTTTTTTGGCTCTGTCACAATGCTGTGGAAAGCCAGCTTGGTGCCATTTGTTAGGGATGGCTCAGAGAGGTCCCCCACAATGTTGTCTCCATGGACCACAGACCCAGCCACGGACATCCACACTGAGGCTCTGGAGGCCTGCAGCAGTCATTCCTTAAATTGATGAGTAGTTGTCACCGAGGTTTCCACCCCTTGCAGAATCCCCATCCTAGTCTTGTGGATGTGCCGTCCTGGGGGTGGATCACTTCTGTATTCAAACTCCAGATCCACGCCCCCTGCTGCTGAGCGAGACACCCCAAACCTCCAGGACCCAAAAGCCCTGCTTGTCTTCTCGAAATGCAGGTATCATTTTTTATCATTCTCTTTAAATTTTTAAATCCGCATTGTTCTTGTATTGTAGACAACTCAGTGGGTTTTATGTCACCCCCATTCAGAACTAGTCATAGAACATTTTCCTCACCTCAGGAAAATCCCTCATGACTATTCTAGTCAGTACCCCCAACCTTGGATGTACCATTATCTGATCTCAATCACTGTAGATTAGCTTTGCCTGTTTTTGCCAGTTATATACATTGCATGGTACAGAAGGCACTTTTTCTGTTCCTAGTTTATTTTGCTTGACATGTCTTTGAACGTCATCCATGTGTTTTACCATATTTCATTCTTTTTATTGATGTTTAGTATTACATTGTATGAGCATACAGCAATGATCTATTTTCCTATGCCTAGTCATTTGCAGTGTTTCCCGTTTGGGACTCTTGTGAATAAAGTTTCTGTGAACATTCTTGTATAAATCTTTTGTGGACATATGTATTCATTTCTTTGGAGTGCAATCCTAGGATTGAAATGGTAGACTCATGGGGTCTTATTTCATTTTATTGGAAACTGGAAAATTGTTTTCTAGAATAATTGAAGTCTTTTGCACTCCTACTTGCAATGTGTGAGAGTTCCAGTTGCTCCACATCCTTGCCAATGCTTCTGTCATTCTTTTTCATTCCATCCCAGCCTATAGGAAAACAGGTAATAATTTCCCCATCAGAGTTTCGTGCTACATTGCACTGACTGCTCCTATTGGTGACACATAAACAAAGTTTTAAAATCTTGGCTTTTCATTTCCACTCCAGATTTTTCCCAACTGCCATTTATCTCCCCTATCCCCTACTCCAAACCTTATTTACTTTAGGACTGCTCGGAAAGGAATATAGATCAAGTAACTATCTGCTGTGCTAGTAAAAGTAAAATATATAGTTGAGAAGTAGGTATAAGAAGGGCTTAATTTGGGGGCAATCTTGTGTAATGGAAAATTCTAGGATTCTGGACTCAGATGGACCTGTCCTTTACTGACTGTGTAATTTTAGACAAATCATTTAATATCATGGATGCATTGACTATGAAATACAGACAATGAAAACTAAATGACATACAGGATGTAAAACAGTATGCCACAGACCAGGTATTTTCTCTTAAGTACATTTCAAGTTTTAGTTTGTATCAGTCAGGGTGGGCTGTGTTGTGCTGTTATAACAAGCAGCCCCCAAATCTCAGTGGCTTAGCACAATGGAAATGTATTTCTTACCCATGCTCTATGTCTAACACTGGTTGCTGGAGCTCTCTCATCTGTCATTTAAAAAACCAGGCTAAAGGAGACTTCACTTTGACACCAGATTGCACAAATCATAACATTTTAGTACTAGCTGGGATAAATTCAGATTTCGAGTCATTTATTTGACAAACATACACTGAGGAACCTATTCTGTGGTAAACATTGGAGATATAGAAACAAACAAAAATACTGTACCTGCTTTCAGGAGCTCACCATATAATAATAACAACAACAATAGCAACAGCAACTGCAGCTGCAGAAGCCAAGAGTTAGTTATCCAGCACTTACTAAGCCAGGCACTGTATTAAGAGCTTATTTCATGCTGCAGGTGTTTTCCCAATCACAAAACACAGATGGGTGAGAATGGAACTTTATTTTCCTATAACTGAATGTAATTTCACTCTCAAGCACCCACTTCCACTGGAAAATTGAATTAGAGGAAAGGTAGTCACTTCTGGTTTCCAACTCAGTCTCACTTGACCCAAGTCTGTCTCTCTCCTTCACGTTTCTTTCTATCCTTCTCGCCAGGCATGTCTGATGTTCCTTTAGTGTTGGGAGTTTCCAGACTGCGGGGAGAAGTTTCATTCTCTGTTGTCACCTGTCTCCATCTCGTGCAGCTATGTGTCCTTTTGTTTCCACTGCTGCTCACCATGGCTCCACAGCAGCCAAACCCCCTACCTCTGAGCGTTGAGGATGTTTTTGGTCTTCTGGTTCTTACACCCACTTCTTTGCCCTTCTTGGAGTCTTGAATGCTCCCATCTTTCTCCACATCACACAGATATAAGTATCTACAAGGCTGCCCTCAGTCCCACCTATCCAGACGATCCCCCCAGCCATTTCTCCTCTGTGGCTTGGGTGCCATGTTGGACAAAGAGCTTTCCTACAAATCTCATAGACTCCCAGGACGTGAAGCCATGGCTGTCCCGCTCTGGGATTCCCCCAAACTTATTTATGGTTTCTTTCATCATCCTAGACCATATTTATTCCATTCATCTAGAGTCAACATATATTCTAATGCTAATGATTTCAAGTGACCTTCAAAACAAAACAAAATCCTCAAAAGATAGGCCGATTGGTGTTCTTGCTGAAGATGGAAAATAATCAATACTGTTTTGTAATATGGATAATAACTGTGCAAGTTCAAGACTGAAACACCAGCAAAAGCTTGACACTGGAATCGATAGGAATTAAGATTCTGTGTCCATTCATTATGAAGGCTAAGCGGTTGCTGCCTTTGCACAGACGACTCATGCCTTGATTAGAGCTGTCAGTGGTAAGGAGTAAAATTAAAATGTGTTTGTGCTCCACTAGTGTGTTTGAATTTCAAATCATTTAAAATCCTGGTGTGGCCCGAACTGGAAGTTTTCTCATGTGCAAAGGGAGGGAGTGGGAACAGATAGTTGATCTCCAAGTTCCCTTCCAGCTAGGAGGTATTCTCTTTCAAAATAGGAAGGTAAATAATCTTAATTCACTCCTTTATGACTTAGTTTTTCTGCATCAGGGAGGAACAGCAGTCAGTGCTTGGTATTTAATGAAAATATACACTTATAATTCATCTCTCTGCAGTCATATACATTATAAATGTGAATCCAAAAGATACCTTCCTTAATAAGCAAGTAAGAACTTATGAGCTTGTCTTCGTCCATCTCACTACCATTATTTATCTTGTATTAATGGCCTCTCTACCTAGTAGACTGCTCAAAGACTATTAACATTTTTTTAATGACATCTTTTGGATTTGGGGCAAGCCATTGGGCTCTTCCCTCATTTGCAATTTCTCCATTGTTTATGAATACCCTGATTTATGTCATGGGGGTGTAGTGACTCATTTTGAGTCTAATTTGGGCTCCCATTGGATTCAAGGCATCTGAGCATGTCTTATGGGCTCAGCAAGCATCTAGTTGAATGAGCTGATTTTCATGATGGTGGGGTTTGTAAGGGGTGATTGAGAAGGTGGTTCATACATGGTATCTCAGGGAGGACAACGTAGTTGTAAAGACTGCTGGCTTTGGGGACAGATATTCTTAGTTCCATCTTCTATCTCTATAATATCTGAGAAATTACTTAAATCTTTGGGCCTTGTTTGTGCATCTATAAAATGAGGACAATTATTACCAAATTCATATGGTGGTTTTCTTGAGGGTTCAATGCACTAATGCATGGAAAGGGGCTTACTGTACCCCCCTGCAGAGAGTAAGTCTTCAGTGAACCTTAGCTTCTATTGCAATGTCTACCGCTAAACCTGGCCCCATGAACTTGTTTCGGAACTCTCCATCAAGGAGGGCTGTAGGAAGAAGCCAAAAGAGCTGTTTTCACAAGGGACCCTGTGAAATGTTAAGGTGGGTCCAGAGTTCCTGGATTTTACATGTGAAGCCAAGAGCCAAGAACATAGGAGCTATAACTGCTCATGACCTCATTTGTCCCTCAGGCTGGTGAGACTTAGGGAGTACATTTGTATTTGCTTTCACATATCCATACCTTTCCTTTTATCTTGGTGCTTTTCATATTGACAGAGCCACAAACAGGCTACAAGGCACCCTTACGTACTCTTCATTGAGAATAATAGCTAACATTTGAGGCATGTACTATATATGTCAGGCATAACCCTGTGCGCTTTTACATGAATATCTCATTGAATCCTTACAATAATCTTTTGAGGGAGGTAATCATTTTATAGATGAAGAAATGGAGGCTCAGAGAGATGAAATCATTTACTTAGGATCATACAGGCAATAAATGAGGGAGCTGGTACTCAAGTCTTGCCTGCTTGGAGCACCCCGTTATGAACATAAACCCACAGCCTTCAATGCTCTCACCTTTTCACCAACTAGTTCTATTCAATGAGTTGAATCTCTTCATGTTTGCTGCTGCAATTTCAATATTCCGAATGTTGTGTTTACATAGATTGAGGCTACTGAGATCATGCACACAGATATCCAGCGAAAAGTGCCAGAGAAACCGTGCCTTGCAGTTCCTAATTCCTTCACTTCTCCCACCGGTAAAAGGGCTTCATGTGAGCAAAGGTTTGCAAATCACGTCCACATCCATCAGTTGACACTCCTTATTTTTCATGGAGACATCCTCTTCTGCTACCCAGTTTTGGCAGTCTGCTCGTGTAGCCCTCTCTACTGTCTGGACAACAGTCATTTTGTCTGTTAGCCAATTGCCGTCCACTGAAGGTTCCAGTATCCTCATACCTGCAGAAAAAGTTACTGGGGGAAAAATGCACTTTTTTTAGAGCCCAAATGGTGATGGATTGCCACCATGATGCTTTTTGTCTACCTACACTGGGTGGATTTTCCTCTCCTGCTGGAAGAAGGGATCTCATTCTGCAAATGCACTAATGATGTGTAATTATCACTGCTGCAAAGCCTTCTATGCATCTGGGCTAATGGCTTCAGCTTCCATGATGATCCTCATATTTTACCCAATTCTGTACTTGAATGATTCTGTACTGCCCCTGGTAGCAGTAACAGTTGGCTTCTAGGTAAAATTAAATATCCTAGCTTGATACACCTGGTTTAAATATGTGATGATAATAGCAATCAGCACATAAGTTTCAATCATATCTTTACTCACAGAAGGGAGATATTCTTGGTTGAATATTTAATTCTGTTTTGTTAAAACTTGAAGTCATCTTAAAACAGCTCTGCTTGACAGAAATACTAATATCAGGAATTCATGAGCAATGGGACCCCAAGGTCAAAAAAAAAAAAAAAAAAAAGGGAACGTGTAGTCAAATCCAGCCTTGCTTGTCATGGCAGACTGGGGCTTCGGGAATTATTAAGCTGGCACTGGGAAAAGCAAATGAGATAATGTTCTTTCCATTGAAGTGATTTTTCTCAATGCAAAATGCTTTCTGGCATCCATATGGGGTAATTTCCACTCATTTTGCATGTAGGAGATAGGCATCCAAGTCCTTAGGCTCAGGTATGAAAGAAATACCACTATTTTCCTTACTTCAACTCAAACCCTCAAACAGCTAGCCTGGCTAAAAAAAACCTCAGTCAATACTGAGGCCTTCTTATCCCTAGAGTTCATCTAGTATTTATTGAGTTGAATATGTGAATGGGACTTTCTGCTAAGGTGCACATGGTCTGAGACCACATGAACCCTCTTCTTCTATTTCAGGCTTATAGCCCAGGACCCTTTGGTGGGGCCGGTGTGAGCCTGGGGTCCAGCCTTCAGAGGGATCCTTTATGGCCTTTCCTTTGGAGATCTAATTTTCCTACATGCTGCTTCTTCATAGGGGTAAAGTTCCCACTTTTTGCAGGACCCTCACTTCCCATCTTCACCCCTTTCCTATCTTCAAGGGGGAAAATCCTGCCTCTTTCTGCTAACAGTTTGGTAAATCCTATTCATCTCTTTCTGTTTGTGAAACTTTGCACAGTCTGCTCTGGCAAAAATCCCTGAGATCGGAGACCAACCGTACAGCAAAAGAAACACAGATTAATAATTCAAAAACTTATCTGCCACCAGTAGAAAAAATAAAATCAAGCCATTAATTTCTCCTTACAAGCAGTGAATATACTACAGGGCTCAAGTCTGGTAATTGACATAAGGTTCACAGAGCCACATTCCATTTTTTAATTGGATCATTAGCACTTCTTCAACCATCTTACCTCATGGGTATCCACCCTGCCTTTTATGGTTGGGGTAGGTTTTTTTTTTTCCCCGCCCCCTCTTAGATCTTAATTTTGCAAATAAGGACTGAAAAGTGGCATTAAGATCAGCCTCATTATCACATTTCAGTTTGGCACCCTCTTCCTCCCTCCGTCTTCATCAGCAGAGTTTCTGATTTTTTGTAAGCTCATTTGCATAATTCCTAACATCCTGGGTTTGTTCAGGAGGCCCTTTGAATGGACGTTTTCTATGCACCAAAGGGCTCTTCATTAAGATGCAGTGGAACTCAGCACCTAAAAATGCAGATTCTATAGGCAGCCGCACAGCCTGGATTTAAGTTCTGCTTGGCTGCTTCCTGGCTGTGTGATTATTAGCATGGTGTTCAACCTCTTTGGGCCTCGGTTTCCCCATGTGTAAAAATTGGGGGGTAAGGGGGACAGTGTGGCAATAAGGGCTACCTGAAAGCCCCTATCTCATGACCCATCTGAATCAATCCATCCACAGCACAACAGTGCTCTGTATATAATATTTGGCATTATCATTATTATCCTTTTCTCTTTATCAATGTAAATATTTTACTGAAGAATGACAGACACACATAAAAGTGCCTGATTCATAAGGTAAAGCTCAAGGAGTTTTTAGAAAGTGACACATCTGAGTAATCAGCACCCAGATCCACAAACAAAGCATTAGCAAAACTGAAAGAGCACTTTTCATGTCCCTTTCCTGCCACTAACTCTTTCTCTCCAAAAGATAACCACTCCCCTGACTTCTAACAACTGCAGGCTAGTTTTACCTATGTTTGAACTTTATGTAAATAGAGTCATACAGGAGGCACTGTATTTGCCTGATTTCTTTTGCTTAATATTTTTGTGAGGTTCATTCTCTGCTTTAGTCTATGGAAAGAATTCATTTTTGTATTGCTGGATTGTGTTCCATTTTGGTAATATACCACAATTTGTTTATCCTTTCTACTTTTGGTGGACATTTGTGTTGTCTTCAGTTTTTGGCTATGAAGTATAGCAATGCTATAGCCGACAGGGGTGGGGAAACTTTTCATGTTGGAAGCCACATTAATTTAGCTGTAATCAAATAAAGCCGCATTCAAGAAACTTCAATTAGATATACTTAGAAATGTACATTATTTTGTAAAAATCTAACTGCTTTGTACTTAAAAAATGAAGACTACTTGTTAATTTTAAGGTTAACTAACCTAATGACTTTGTTGTGTCTGCTTTTTGTTGGAAAGCATTTGAATATTTGGTTGCAGCATGGAGGTCCGCAGTTTCAGTTGATCCTCTAGATGGGTATCAGTCCTTTCTGACCTGAAGAGGTTTTGATTTGGGTTAGGTAGGAGAATGTAGATTTGCAGCAGTAAGTGATTGAAAAGCAAGAAAGCATTTTGGGGGGCTTATTGCCTAAGGCATGGGTATTCTATTGCATTTTTCCATATTTCAATTGGATCTTTCTTAGCATCAAACAAAGACCTTAAAATGTTATCTACTGAGAGCTCAATCAATTCCATCTGAAGTTCTTTAGGTGCCTTGGTGATATCAACTAGGTGAGGCTGAAATGCTAATTTGAGTATGTTGTCATGATTCTCAAAGTCAGTGAACCTTTCATTGTATTCTCCAATTAACAGGTCTGTAACA
>CM052448.1:10699825-10734982 GCA_028533085.1 Varecia variegata | reverse complement strand
TAAAAGAAGTTTAAATAGGAGGCCATGGAATTTACGAATTGTCCTACTGAAGATTTCTATCCATTGAATATAGCATAATTACTAAGAACATTGATCTCGACTTTAGACAAACAAGGCTTTAAATTTTCATTCTGTTTACTAACCTTGAACAGTCACTTAATCTCTCGGAAACTTAGTTTTCTTAACTGTAAAATGGGGATGATAATAGCACCAAACCCATGGGGTTGTGTGAGAATTAATTGGCACGAGTGTATGGAAAAAATTTTGTACAAGAATTAAGATTAGCAGTAATTATTATAAGCATATATATGTGTAAGTATTCATGACTTCTTTTTCCCAGCTTTACTGAAATATAATTGAATGTAAAAATTGTGCATATTTACTGTGTACAATGTGATATTTTGATGTATGTAAGTGTTGTGAAGTGATTTCCACAACTAAGCTAATTAATATATCCATCACTTCACATACTTATAATTTTCTTGTGGTGAGAACATTTAAGATACACTTTCTTAGCAATTTTCAAATACACATTATTGTTAACTGTGGTCACCATGCTGTACATTAGGTCTCCAGAATTTATTTATTCTGTCTAACTGAAATTTCGTATCCTTTGACCAACATTTCCCCAACCCCCCACTCCCACCTCGCCCCCCGAAAATCACCATTCTACTCTTTGCTTCTACAAGTTTGACCTTTTAAGCTTCTACATATGAGTGAGATGGTTCAGTATTTGTCTTTCTGTGCCTGGTTTATGTCACTTATTATAATGTCATCTAGGCTCATTCATGTTGTTGAAAATGACAGAATTTCCTTCTTCTTTGAGGCCAAGTAGTATTCCATTGTGTATATATTCATACACACACACACACACACACCACATTTTCTTTATCCATTCATTCATTGATAGACACTTAGGTTGATTCCATATCCTGACTATTGTGAATAAAGGTACAATGAGTATGGGAGTGGAAATATCTCTTTGATTTCATTTCCTTTTGGGTATATACTACCTAGAAGTGAGATTGAAACCATACGGTAGTTCTACTCCTAACTTTTTGAGGAACCTCCCTACTATTTTCCATAATGGCTGTACTAATTTACATTCCCATCAATAGTGTACCAGGGTTCCCTTTTCTCCACATCTTTGTCAACACTCAATACCTTTTATCTTTTTAATGATAGCCATTTTACCAGATGTGAGGTGATACATCTCATTGTGGTTTGAATTTGCATTTCCCTGACGATTTGTGACACTGAGCATTTTTTTCATACACCTGTCAGCCACGTGTCTGTCTTTTTTTGAGAAATGTCTATTTGGGTCCTTTGCCCATTTTTAAATTATGTTGTTTGTTTGTTTTTGCTATTGAGGTATTTGAATTGCTTATATATTTGAAATATGAACTCCTTGTCAGATGTATGGTTTGCAAATATTTTCTCCCATTGCCTAGGTTGTCTCTTCATTCTGTTGACTGTTTTCTTTGCTGTGCATAAGCTTTTTAGTTTGATGCAACCTCATCTGCCTATTTTTTGCTTTTGTTGCCTGTGCTTTTGCAGTCATAACCAAAGAATCATGGCCTGAACCAGTGTCAGGAAGATTTTTCCCTGTTTTTTCAGTGAGTTTTACAGTGAGCTCTTTGGACTGTCCTTGTCTTCTCTTTCTCTTCTGTCTTTCTGTTCTGACTCTAATCTTGTTTTTCATCTCTCTTTCTCTCTCTCCTCTCATTTTTTCCTGCTCTTTCCCCCTTCTACCTACATACCTTTTTTATTTTTCTTCTCCCCCTTTCTCCCCTCTTTTGCTCCCATCTCTCCTTCCTTCCTTTCCTTCCATCTTCATCTCCTTCCCCCCATGTCTCTCTCCCCCCACTCTCTCTTAAGCTCATCTGGTTCTCTTCCATCTCTTTCTTTCTCTCTCCTCTTTCCCTCCCTCCCCACCTGTTCCCCTGTCTCTCTTTCTCTCTCTCCATCAACTCTCCCATCTATTTCTTCCCCCATGTCTTTTTTCATCTTTCTCCCCATCTCTGTCATCCTTCCACCCAGTGTCTCTCTCCCCCTCCCCCCCCTTTCTTTCTGCTCCTCCTTCCCTGTCTCTGTCCCTCCCTCCTGTCCCTCCTCCCTCGCTCTCTTGCTCTCTCTCCTTCTCTGTGTCTTGGTCTTGAGTGCATCTGCTTTAGATCTCTTTTTCCCTTTGACAACTTCTTTGACTTGGCATTCTATCATTTTTCTTAGCAGGTGGGATTCTCTGGCATTTCTAAGTCTATTTTAAACACTTTGTAAGGCTTGATTTAGAGGAAAATCCGATTTCCATAGTTTGTGCATTGGTGCCCCAAGGGACTCTGAGTTTGATTATGTCCTGGAAAGGCTGTGATACGGCTCAGCTCGGGGGGTCCTGGGAGGCTGGCTCGGCGGGCTTTCAGCTGCTTCCTTCGGGGTCATGGAGGGTTTTTGGGGTCCCAAGAGTTGCCAAGCTCTTTACCTCCTAGTAGAGTGCCAGTCTTGTTATTTGTTTATTTATTTATTTATTTCCCAAATTATCCTGGGATCTGTAGTGCAGATTCTGATTTAGCAGGTCTGGATTGGGACCTGAGAGTCTGCATTTCTCACAAGCTCCCTGGTAGTACTGACGCTGCAGGTCTGTGGACCACACTCTGAGTAGCCAGGATGTTGTGTATGTTGTCATTTAGAATGCTCCCTCTGTCTTGAAACCTTCTAGTTTTCACCTGGTAAATGGAGTTCTTCCTCCTCTGTGGTCCCATTGGACCTACCAAGCATTCTGCAGTATTTCTAATGGGCTTCTTTCTACCTTAGAGTCTAAAAATCTCTATGTGTTTCTCTCTCCCATTAGACTGAGTGCTACTCGAGGGCTTGCCATGGAAAAATAAAATGGAAAATAGAACATTCCAGGCCACCAAGTGTAGGAAGACCATTATGATCGCATGCATGGCAACTGTGGCCTTCCCCAGTTTAGCAATGCATGCTTCTGCACAAAGCAGCAGCCTTATTCATGATAGCTAAAGCTTGGAAGCAACCCAAGTGTCCATTGACGGGTGAGTGGATAAACAAAATGCGGCATACACATACAAACCAATATCATGCTGCCTTTAAAAAGAAGGACCTTCTGACACATGCTACAACATGAACGAATCTTAAGGATATTATGCTAAGTGAAATAAGCCAGTCACAAAAGGGCAAATACTTATGATTCCACTTCACATGAGATATTTAGAATAGTAAAATTCATAGAGACAGAAAGAAGAATGGTGGTTTCCAGGGGCTGGGGGAATGGAAAATGGGAAGTTACTGTTTAAAGGTATAAAGTTACAGTTTTACAAAATGAAAAGAGTTATGGAGACAGATGGTGATCATAGTTGCACATTATTAATGTATTTGGTATCACCGAACTGTACACTTAAAAATGTTTAAGCTGGTAAAATTTATGTTATATGTATTTTACCATAATAAAAAAAAATTGAAGAGAAGAAAAAAAGCACTGGTCTTGCATGCTCAGGCCACAGTTCTAGCCTTGCCAGGCAGGAATGTGCTGCACTGGGGTCCTTTGGATGCCTGGACTAGTCCCTGCATGCAGGAAGTTTGGAATTTCCTCAGTAGACTTCAGATGAACGAGGGATCTGTGTCAATTACTTTATTTTCCATAACTGATCTCATCTTGCTCTTGAGTCCCGTCCTTGTTATTGCCTGGGACAGGTAGGCGAGAAAAACTGGTTTAGCATCATTTTTGTTAACCCAATCTTGGCAAAGAATCAGACGAGATCGGGCGCGTTCAGGGTGGTATGGCCGTAGACTTGGCAAAGAATCAATCACCATTCAAATTCTCTCTCAGGGTTGTTTCTTTCCTCTCTCTAGGACTTTCTCCTCCACCTCTGGGTTCGTAAAGAAGTTCAGGTGTTTCAAAGAGAAGGCAAAATGGTCTCCGTCCATGTGCTGAACACTGTCCTTTCCCACCTCCATGGTAGGACACTGAGTCTCGACTTGACCCTTGGTGCCCTGCACTAGTGTCCACTGCAGAGTGACCGCTCCTTCCTGCTATTTGTCGAGCTTGTTTCTGATTTGCCACTGCTGAAATCACAGATCTCTGCCATTGGCTCTGGCCATGAGGTTACTTCAGTCTGTGACCTCCTCATCCTAAGCTAGGGCTCTTTTTCCCTGTTTTCTCAGAAACCCTGGGTCCCTCTGGAAGGAAGGAAGCAGGGAATCTTGCCAGGTGTTTCTGCAGGATGGCTATGTCAGGGGATACCATAACATCATAATCTTTGACAGGGGTCAGCAAGCTACAACCTACAGGCCCAATGTTGCTTGTCACCTGACTTTAAAACTTTGTTACATATGTAACACAGTTACATATTGTCTACGGCTGCTTTTGTGCTACAGCGGCAGAGTTGATAGTTGTGGCAGATATTATATAGCCCACAAGGCTGAGATGTTTACTCTCTAGCCCTTTGAGGAAAAAGTTGGCTGGCCCTGGGTCTTTGTGGTGGAGTCTGGTGTTGTGCAGGGCACAGCCTGTGTGACTGCATGTGACAGCCCTGGTTTTCGGCAGCCCAGGCTGGAGTAGATGGGACTTGAAGGTCCCTCAGCCATGGCATCTGACCAGGGCCATTCCATACCCGCTTAGCGACATGCTGCAGGGAGATGCTTCTTAGATTTCCGCTTTATTTCACACCATTTGGTCTTTCAATCTTCAACTCGAGGGACCCAGAAGAGTCTTCATCTTTCTTTCTTCCCTTCACAATTTCTCTCTTCTGTGATTTCTCCCTTCAGCGTTCCAACCCCTGCCCAAGGCTGGAACTGTTTCTCTTCTTTTTAAGATGCAAAAATGTCTTTTCTATATCATCTCTAACCTACAGCTTGCAGTAAATTTCTATGCTCAGACCTCCCAGCGTTGCTAAAGAAGTATTGTTTTAGAATTTAGAAGTATCCCTTTCTCTCTCAGGGAAGCCTGGATCGTAAGACTGTTGTCTCACTATTGAGAGCCTATTTTGGAAGTCAAAATGTGGACATTGCTCCTTTCTCTTTGTGATTCTGCCATAACTAACCCAATCCTTTGTGAAGCAATGGATGCTCTAACTCAGAAAGGGAGACATTCACATATTTCAAAAAACACCATCTCCTTAGATGATTGTAATTGTCGCTGGCACAGTGCCTGGAACAGAGTAGCTGATCAGTAAATACGATCTCTTTTGATCACGGCAGAAGACTACAGGAGAGCTTCAGCACCTAGAACCTTTGATCTGATATAAAACCCATCCAAACAGAATGAGATATTCTGAAGAAGTCCTTGACAACAGGAAGCAAGTTCTGTCTTAAACACTGAAGCCTAGATTTTGTGAAAGGGAACTAAAGCCATGACATCATCCAGGTGTGGCCAAACTGCTATGGAACCCCAGGGAAGCTCAGCTTACAGCAACACATTCCCACCTTTCCTTTATTTGACATTCAGCTGCTGGTGTGGGGATAGCTGCTTCCTACAACTGCAGCCAGCCTACAGCGTTTGTATGTCTTTGAAATTAATCACTCTTTAGACTCCTGATTCTAATTCCTGCTTCCTGGAGGCAGAGCCGGCAGGCATCTCCACATGGTTTCTGGAGCAACAGCTGGAATTTCTGAAGGACACTGTGAGGCCACTTCCATTTCCGCTGCCTCCTAACCTGCTGCGTTCCAGAGTCCACCTCCCGTCTGATGACTGGACAAGCAGCAGCACTGACTGCACGGGCTCCCCGCTGTCACTGGGCACTTGCTGTCAACAGAAAGCAGGTGTTCTGAGAAGCCTGGATGAGCTGTAGGTGGCAAGGCAGATGCTGGGCTTGGCTCTGGAAGCTCAAAGTCAGAGCATTGAGCTGAACCATCAGAGGCTCCTCCAGGAAACAGGTTGTGCAAATCTCTCTTCCCCCTCTCTGGGTTCATGCATATTCATTAAAGAGAACAACTCCAGGCCGAAGATAATGATTCATGCAGGAAGCGCCATTCCGAACGTTATTATCTGGGAGTGACAAATGAATTTCTAATTTAACATGTGTATTGCACAAATAGATCACAAGAACTTTAAAGTCAAAAACATCCTTTGGAGTCATGCAACTTCTGTTGTAGTGTAGCGTAAAATGATAGGGGAAGGAGGAGGTCTCCCACTGGTGGGCTGTACACAGCGGTTCCCTTCAAAACAGAGGAGAAATGAAAGGGGGTGAGATTTCAAACGCTGCTTGAGTCTACAACAGAAGCCAATAATAATGACCAAGAATAAAACAACAACAGCAACAACAAAGAGCCAGCCACTAGCACAAGCAATACCATTATTTTGAGTTATCACTTGGGGATGAACAGAATCCTCCGTTTTTTTTTTTCTCCTGCTGACAACAAAAATGGGGTGGAGGCCAGTTAGGTTCATCGGTTGCTCAATAAGAATCAGAGGGCAGTAACTGTAAGGCAACACTGAAGAGGGAGTGGTAGAATTGATTTCAGCTGCATTTCAGTGCCAGTTTCACATTGAAATGCTAATATCTAGCATGATAATATGATAGCTATACTATCTGCCCGTCTGCAAAGATTGGTGACAGTCAAGCATGAAGTGGCTACTGTTAAGGAGTGGCAGCTCTTTTAAGAGTAGGTCTTGGCCAGGTGTGGTGGCTCACCCCTGTAATCCTAGCACTCTGGGAGGCCGAGGCGGGTGGATCGTTCAAGGTCAGGAGTTCGAGACCAGCCTGAGCAAGAGCGAGACCCCCCCGTCTCTACTAAAAATAGAAAGAAATTATCTGGCCAACTAAAAATATAGAAAAAAATTAGCCGGGCATGGTGGCACATGCTTGTAGTCCCAGCTACTCGGGAGGCTGAGGCAGAAGGATTGCTTAAGCCCAGGAGTTTGAGGTTGCTGGGAGCTAGGCTGACGCCACGGCACTCACTCTAGCCCTGGCAACAAAGTGAGACTCTGTCTCAAAAAAAAAAAAAAAAAAAAAAAAAAGTAGGTCTTAAGCCATTTATTAAAGTTCTGTATTCCTGTCATCTCTGTCCCCCACCTTCCCAGACTCTTTTGTTTCTAAATGCTAGAATTCCCCCACCTACTGTAGCATTCATCCAAAGCCCATGGCAACCTCATGCTCTTCTAGAACATGGATACCTACTCTTTGTTTCCCTTTTTTTTTTTTTGAGCTAATAATGTATTTCAAAATGCTTACTAGGTAAACATTATTATTGTTTAAAATGTATACTAGGTTAAACATTGTTAGCTCAAAACATACCAGGTACTATGATAAAGCACACTACCTTTATAATCTCATTATATTCTCTCAACCACCAAGGGCAAAAGTGCTAGTATCCCCAATTTGCTGGTGAGGAAACTGAGGCTCTGAGAGGTTAAGTGACTGGTAGAGACAGGAGTGATGGAAAAACCAGGTCTACTCAACTTCAGAGACCATTCTCTTCACTCCTACACTACATAGATTTAATGTTGAAGAGGGGTGTCTTTTTAAGGGTGCTTGTTCAAATCTTGGCTGACCGGAAGCCTGATGAAGGCCCTCTCTTAGAGCTGGACACTTATGTCCCCTGGTTTCCTCTGTGGGGTGAGGTGTTCTGGGCTCACCTGGGACCCGTACCCCTCTACACCACGCTCTGGGAGAACCGGGCTTGCAGGCTCACGCCTCCAGCCCAGCAGAAAAGCATTTGCTAATCTCTCAATAGTCTCAGCTCTGATGGGGTCACCTGCCCGTAACTAAAGCAATCAAAGAGGCTGGGGGGAATGCGGTGCTCTGATTGGCCAGGCTGAGTCACATGCCTCTTGCTGGACTTGAAACTGAAGTCACTCGCACCTGATTGCTGAGGTCTGAGGGTGGGAGAAAGGTTGGTGATGTCTCTTGCAACAGTTAAGGCGTTGTGAGCGGAAGAGGGGAGGGATGGTGCCTAGGCAAAACCAACGAAGGCCCACCTCGCTTGTGAACCCTCCCCGCCTGCTAGCCCGCCTGGGTCTGAGGGTTGTAGGAGACAGAGTGACTCGTGGAGAGACGCAGCCGGGAACCAAGGTAAGAGGGAAAGACAGAAGGATACGTTCACAAAACTTTGTTCAGAAACGGAAGCACAGAAAAGAATTAGAAGGATGTCCCTTCAACTCCTCAAGACAGAGACAGAACACTGGGGGGAGGTGCGTTACAAGCCCAGCCCCGATTCTGACACCCCACACCCTGTAGACTGGTTTCCATTCTTGTTCTGCAGCCGCCGAGGATTCCTTAGGATTCCTCGCAGGGAATGGAGCGTGCGGTTCGGGAGGCCACTGCATGGGTGGAGCTCAGACCCCCTGCTGGCTTCCACCAGGGCATCCTCGCCTTCCTCACCCTTTTCTGCATTTCTGCCTAAGACATTGTCTGAACAAAAGGGCTCCTTTGCTAGACATTGCTCTACACTGAGATGTTCCCAAAAGTAAATTTCTCGTGTTGACCTCTATCTCCCAGGTGCTTGGTGCAGTGCCTGGCACATAGTAGGCACTTAATCATTGTTGAACTGTCAAATGAAACTGAAAATGATGAATGACAACCAGGGAAAGGCAATAGAATAAATTATGACTGGAATCTTAAATCATGGAAAGGAAGCTAAGGGCTTTTGGGGTGCATGGAGAACCATGGACGCCCTTCGTGATGGTATGACCATAGATAAAGGCTTGTGTACAAAGGTGCCTGGCGTTTACTGCTCCCTTTTCGGCTCAGACACAGCTCTCACTACACAGGCTACATGTTTGTGATGGGCCACTGGTTAGTAATAATCGCTCTTTGAACATTTATCAATATATTTGTGCATTATCTCATTTAACTTTCATAATGGCCCCATGAGGAGGGTGCTGTAATTATTATGCTCATTTCACAGAAAGAGATTAAGTAACTTGCCCAAGGTCACATGCCTTTAATAGGGCAAGACCAGGGTATAAATCTACCTGTCTGTTCCCAAGGTCCCAGTACTTAAGCACTTTGCTATTTGCTTACTACATGGGAGTGCGGAAGTGTTGGTCCTACAAAAATGTCTCATGGTTTAGAGTCCAGGCAACACAGTGAGAGGAGTGTTGATAAACTGAAGTGTCTTGGATAGCCAGATGAAAGTCGTGGAGGGATGGATGGAAAACATTTGTGGGAAATGAGTTTGTTTATCAAGGCGAGTGAAAAGACCCTCCAGGAATAAGAAGTGCCTTCAGATCTCTGGATAGCCAACAGACAAAGCAGGGACTATATGTGTTTTGAGTGGATTCAGGTACAAACTAGAAACATCACACCTTTCCTAAGTTGACAGATTTCTGTGCAATATGAAAGATGAGCTTTCTAGAATGGGGCTTCTCAAATATTAGTGTGCATAGTATCACCTGGAGAGCTTGTTAGTATGCAAATTTCTCCCTGCCTCCAAAGAGATTCTGATTCAGTACATCTGGGGTGGAGTCCGACCATTTGCATTTCTAATAAGCATCCGAATGCTGCTGATGCCGCTATTCCTGAGACCACACTTTAAGTAGCAGTGCCCTAGACCAGGGCTCAACAAATGTTTTCTGTAAAGAGCCTGATAGGCTTCTGGTGCAACTGCTTGTAGTGCAAAAGCAGCTATAGACACAATGTAAATGAATGAGCATGTGTTTCAATAAAACTTTATTTACAAAAACAGGCAGCTAAGCCCTTCTGCATCAGTGAGCATGCTTAGCTGGTAGCAACAGAAATCCCTGGCCAGTTTAATGAAAAAAAAAGGGATTTATTCCCACTTCCCTTTGGTAGGCCACCACCGAACTGTGGGCCGTTGCCTTGCTCAGTGTTAGCGATGATTTAAGAACATCCAACTCCTGTTGCTACCGAGTCATCCCTGTTGCCCTACCTGATCGTTGCTCTCAGTTGGAAGAAAGCAAAAAGGCATGTGTTGTATCTCTCTGCGTGTTGACTGAGGCACTTGAATAGCTGTCCTCTATAGCGGGTTGATGTCTACACACGTGTAACTCATAAGTGGCAAAGATTACTGGCAGGGCAATCCCATCGGAGTGTGCTCCGTCCCTTCTACACCACCCACATCAACAGGATCTGTGCTGTGCCGGAGCTGATAGAGCCAGACAGATACGCAAAGTGCTGGGAAAGGCTTGGGTCCAATCAGCCAAGTCATCACGTCTAGAACAAGGAGCATATGATTGAGCCCCACTAGGGCCAAACTCAAGTTACCTGGATGCCAGAAAAATCTGATCTCCAAGAAGTGAGGCTTTCCCAATTTAATTTAACTATCAGTTTGAGGTCCTGGTGGCTGGGTAACACACTGTTGGTTGTAGAGTCAAAAATCAACCCAAATATGGTCTCTTGTGTAAGAGCTGGGTACTCCCCCTCCCCCCTCCCCCTTCCCCCCCTCCCTCTCACGCACGTACAGGTACACACCAGATTTCTATTAAAGGGTATTGTCGCACATACTCACAGAATCTCCAGGGAACCTGGCTTAGAGGCCATGGATTCAGGGGCGTCGCTGAAGCTCCACTGCAGCCCTGTGCTGGTGGAGCCCCCACTATGGCGACTTTGGGCCAGACACCCCAGTCCAGCAGCTGGCCCTGGGCCCTGGGATGCTACCACAGGGACTCCTGCCTTTGTCGTCTCTGGAAGCTGAGCACTCCTGCTGCTCCTCTCTCCAGGGCAGATTCCTTGTGGCAACCAGCTTCCCTTTCAAAGCCCCACCTGCCCAGGCGTGGCTGAGTGGTGGCCCCTGTGCCACATGCCTCTGCCCTGTCTGCAAAAGCTGCTGGGAAACACAGTTTTAAGCTTCTGCCACAAAGTGGAGAAATCCCCAAACAAAGGAAAGATACACAAAGGAGCACAGTGGTCAAAAAGAATGTGTAAATGCCCACTATACCTCTGAGGATGGCTTTTTGGGGTTAGGTTTGGTGCATTGAGGGTTCTGATCCATGTTAAGTCTGCTTTTTCCCTCTTTCCAGATTAACTTCACGTTTCCACCCATGTCGTCTGTGTTCTTGAGCCCTCAACACACACACACCATTTATCAACCATTCCCCACCACTGGCCTCTCCGGAAGGGTTCTGCTTAGTCGCAAAAGTGCAACTCACATTATTGCCAATGCGAAAAAAAAAAAAAAAAGTGCTCTTCTATTTCCTAGAGAGAAGGGATCCTTTAGTTGTTAAAAACACAGGGCAGGAACCAAAAAATAAAAAAAAAAAATTGAGGGCGAATAGGAGTCAAACAACTCATATTATAACAGAAAGGTAACCTCGGCTCATCTAAGAATCAAAATTGAAAACAAATTGGTTTAAATTGCAGCCAGACAGCTTTCTGGTTGTCGGTTCTGTAGCAACATGGAATCCCTTTCCCGGAGGTCTTTAGAGAATTGGCTGGATCCACCAAATTGGCTGGCATAGTTATGACGTCTCTGGTTGTGGAGTTGGAGAACTAGATCGAATGGCTTTAACATGGTCCTGCTGGTCTCGCTTGAATACTGTTACTGTGCACGACCGACCTATAAAGGATGGTGGTGCAAACCTGCGCATCCGTGCGTGCAGGCTCACAAGTGTATGCGTGTCTGGTGCGGGAGGCAGAGTCAGCTGGAACCAGGAACAAAGGGCTGATTCTTGGTTTGGGTTAACTACTGTTTATTATCCCCAATCCAACCCAAATAAGTTTGGCGACTGCCAGAGAGATTGAAGCTGTCAAAGAGAAGTTGGGAAGTGCGCTAATATTTTCTCTGACTCTTAAACATTGGCAACTTTTCTGAGACTATAAATGTGACTGGGGCCCAGCCATGTCTCTCTTTGTAGTCTGTGAAAATTAACTCAGTCCACAGGGCCTGCGCTCACCGCCAAAAACCCCAAGTGTGGGCTCTTCCTCCACACTGACAAAAATAACAGTTAATTAGGCTGCAACACCCAAAGGAAAGTGAACTTACACCACCAATCGCAGGGCGGCATGTCACATGTCGCCATGACAACCAACATTTACAGCTCTTCAATGTTAATATATCAAAGGCTGAGGATAATTTCCCAGCGAGAATATAGGAGGGTGGATTTCTCCCCTCCTTAATCTTTCTGCCAGTCTTTTGCCAGTACTGCCAGTATGGAAGTTATTCCTGTGGCAACAGGTTTAAAAGTACGAGAAGGTTTGTGAAAGCATCAAACACCTGGCATAGTACTCCTGGAAATGCTGCGTGCTTTGGAACGCCCAGGGAGAATGGCACAGCATTCCTCTTGGAATCTAGGCTGGGTGAACAGAGCTCAGAGGTGAAGTGTGAGCTATGAACCTTTGCCCTCAATTGCAGGCGAACTTTCCATTTGCACGAAAATCTTCCTTCCCTGCATCCCTCCCTCCCTCCCTCCCTTCCTCCCTCCCTCCCTTCCTTCTTTCCTTCCTTCTTTCCTTCCTTCCTTCCTTCCTTCCTCCCTTCCTTCCTTCCTTCCTCTTTCCCATCTTTCTTCCCTTCCTCCCTCCCTTCTTATTTTGTTGAGTGCTTACTCTGTACCAGGCACCTAATAGGCATCATCTCCCTTATTCTTCCTGACTGCATTGTAAGATAAGTATTATTCTTATTTTGTAGATGAGGACACTGAGATTAAGAGAGGTTGGATACTTTACTAACGCAGTATTCTGCAGAGCCTGTCAGACTTCACAAGCTGGAACTCTTGTTCTTTGTGTCTTCTCTGTATTATTAAAACTTATTCTGTATAAATGAAAGTGGATGCAGTTATGGTGATTATGACTGCCATCACCACCATGTGTGGGTCAGCCACTGGATGACTCTGGTCCTCATGTGTTTATTTCGGGGCTCAGGCTGAAGAAGAAGCAGCTACCCAGGGGAAACTCTTCTCTTAGCGATGGCAAAGTCACTAGAGGGTGTGCCCAACCACACATACCCTGCATGTCAGATTCATCCTGTGTCATGTCTGCTAATATTCCATCAGCCAAAGCAAGTCCCATGGTTGAGCCCCAAGTCAAGGAGTGAGAAAGTATACCTTCCCTTTTGTGGAAGAAATTGTAAAGTTTTATAGCAAGGGTATAGATACAAAGAGGGGTGAAGAATTGGGGCCCAAAAGGTCATTCTACTGCACTTACTGTCATTGTCATTATCATCATCAACGTTGTCATCTCTATGAACCAGGCCTCTTTTTACCTTTGTCTATGTTTAAGTAACAAGTGAGCTCTTACAAAGCTGTTCAAAGAGGAGGATAGCTAGTCACTCAACTGAAGCAAAATAATAATGATAATTATTATTGAGCACATACTATGTCCCGGGCATTGCACTGGACTATGTCAGTAAGCAAAACATCCCATCTCTAAATAACTTATTGGGAACCACAAGGCCCTATGCTAGGCCCTGGGAACATGGATAAATTCTAACATATGCCAAAACCATTGCAAATACTGAAGTATAGAGGAGTGATTCTCAAGTGTGAGTGTGCATCAAAATCACCTGGGGGAACTTGTTAAAAATACAGATTTTCACACCCTACCATTATCAATTCTAGTTCCTAGGTCTTGGATACAGCCCAGGAGCCTGCATTTGTGACCAGCCCTGTGTGGATCTGATTCTCAGGTAATGTGACCCTCAGTTTGTCCCGTTGAGAACTTCACCCATAACTCCAGTTAAATTGTAGGAAAACAAAGTCATGGCAAAAAAGCCACAACGTTTCTTATACCCTCTTCTTTGGCTACCCCTTGGGCATTAGACCTTGGTCAAGGCTTCCAGTAAGCCTCTCCCAATCTCCAGCCGTGCCAGTGCCACTAGGAAGCTGGAGCCACATGTGGTGAGGAAACACACAGAGGTTTAGAGAGATGTAGGGCTCCATAGGCGGGGCATGGTGGCTCACCCCTGTCATCCTAGCACTTTGGGAGGCCAAGGCAGGAGGATCGCTTGAGGCCAGGAGTCTGAGGTTGCAGTGAACTACGATGACGCCACTGCACTATAGCCCCGGCAACAGAGCAAGATCTGTCTCAAAATAAAAAATAAATACAAAGGCAGGAGATGTGGGGCTCCAGTCTTATTTTGGTTGAGGATTGGAGCCAATTTCTGTTGAATCCTAAATTATCAGATTCTTGAGTATCAGGGTCATCGTCATAACCCCAGAAGGGAGGTGCTATGTAAATCCCATTTTAGAAGTAAAAAATATGGACCAGAGAGTTAAGAATCTCACCAGTGGTCACACAGCTAATGAGGAACTGAGCCAAAATTAGAGTCCAGATGTTTTTAGTTCTTGCTTAAATTCCTATCTTAGTACCACCAGCCATGAGCTGGATACACTGGGCTTATTACTTAAATGTTTTGAACCCCAGTTTCCCATCTTTTAAGAGTCTCATGCTCTGCCAACTGAGTTAGCTGGTCGCTCAGTTTGCTCATCTTTAAAATGAGGAGCAGAGCACTTAGTCATCAATAATTTCCAAAGTTAAATATATGCAAAGTGCTTAGCAGTGTCCCCAGCACTCATCATGAACGTAGGCAGCAAACCCCGTCACACATCTGTGATTTTGTTACCCAGAGGTAACAAAAAGTATTGAATAGATCCCACTTTACAGTTGTTAGAGATATCTCAAAATAGCATGCATGCTCATCACTTCTTCAGATTTTTACGGTAGATTTCAGATACCCCATTAGTTCTTGTTATTTCCCAAGTTAACGAGAAGGTACAATTGGCAGGGAAGAAACACCAGGAGACTTCCGGGGGGACTGAAAGGTTTCCTGTTTTTGTAGGGGTGTGGGTTACAGAACCACATCCATTTGTCAAAGCTCTCCAGTTCAGAGTTGTGGATTTCCATGGGTGTAAATTTTACCTCGTAAATGAGCAAGCTGGTCGTGGACAGCGTGTGGATGTTTCCGTATCTTTCCAGGAAGGTGTCAGGATATTGATGATGGTTGATGCTGGGAAATGAGTGCCTGGGGTTCATTCTACTGCTGTTTACTCTGAATCTGTTTCAAGTTTTCCATAATAAATTTTTTTAAAGAAGCTCATATATTGGTTTATCACAATTTAAAAAATTATTATGGTAACTGTAGTTCAGTATAATTAGTTTCTTTTGATTTACTATGCATTTTATTTTATGCATATAAAAAACCCTCCTTTATCTGAGATGGCATCCATAGTGTTTACTAGATAACTGAAAGTTTTCCTGACGCTGAAACGTTTAAGATCCTTTCTCTCTTACCATGCTTTCCCTGGCATGAGGTTTTAGCTTGCTTTGGAAACGTGCCTTGCATGTTCTTGGAGAGCTTTACAGTTTATAAAAATTTTTTCTCTCATCTTCACGGCTGTGGGGACCCACAGATGATGTACCCAGGACCGATGATCAGGTTTCCAATTGTTGTTCCTTTGGTAAATGAGGCATTTGGCAGAAATTGTGCCAACTGTAGTATCTGGACCTAATAAGTGAGAGGTGGCCAATTGTACTTTGGGAATGATCTGAAAAACAGAAAAGTGGACTTATTTTTTAAAAAATAAAAAAAAAAGTTGCTGTGCATGCTCTAAGTATCTACATTCGTCAACTTCCAAATGTTGAACACTCTTCATCTGCTCAGAAACAAATCAGGAATAGGAAAAGTCCTGAATTAGGAAATATATTGAAAATGCAGGACTATTTCTTTTAGGTTCAACCAGTCATACTAACTAAGCTAACAGAATGTTGCTTGATAATGACCACTAGAAGACCTACTTTAATGAACAGATGAGGATGAAAAGCATTGAAATTGGCGTATCGATTTTGTTGACAATTGAACTATAAAGTGCTCTTAAAAAGTTCATTTAAAATATTCCCTTGCAATTTGTTTCCATATTCCTGAAACCTGAGGAAAACCTTTACTTGCCTTTTTTTCATTGAGTCTTGTTTAACACCGTCTCCCTCGCATTTAGCACAACACCTGGTACAGTACGTGCTCAATGAACAGTAACTGAGTGAGTGAATGAATGAATGGGAATTTCTGGAAGGGCAAACGCCAGTTCTGGAATAGCTCGGATGGTTCAGAGAGTCAGAATCTGTGAGTGTTTCCCTATTTGTAGGCAGCTCTGCAGAGAGGGGTGGGGCAGATCTGGAATAAACAGAAAAGCAGCAGATGAAAAGGCCATGCTTGTTGCAGGGATGCATTGGCACCATGCGATTATTTGTTTTCTCTAATACAATGTGAAAGCGCTAATGGGATTAGCCTTTTGTGATGAATGCTAATATGATATGAAAACAAATGCTAATATGCAATGTGAAATTGCTAACAAAGGAGAAAATTGCTAATAAAATTCAATGGACCTCAATGACAAATGCTTCACACATCTCCCTCATCTGGCCAGGGCTGTCTCCTAGCACAGGAATGAAAGCGAACTGGGGAGAAATCCTAGCGCAGGGGCTGCGTGGTGATAGGTGGAATTCAGCCACTTCCTCGAGAATTACCTCCGTGTGGGTGGCCATGGGAGAGATGCACACACAGGACACATGCAGACGTGCACACGTGGGCTCCAAGTGCTGGAAGATTCAGCTGGAAGGTATTGATAAGGAAGCTAGAGCGTGCCCCTTCCTACTTTTGTAACAGGCCTTTGAACTCTTCCAGAATTCTCTCCTATCGGCTTTACTACAACCTCAGACAGACACATATCCTCAGTTACCCAGATGGTAAAGCAGCCACAGAGAGAAGGGACTTGCCTACAGTCACCGAAAGAGCAGAGTGGAACTAGGCTCCGTGTTCTGGGTCCTCGCCCTCTGACCCCCCACTCCCATAGCCCTCCCTCCATCTCCTCCCCTTTCCACCTCCCTTTCCATTGTCTCCCTTTCTTCTCTTTCTCTTTCCCCCTCCGCTCCATCTTTACCTTCTCTACCCCCCACTACCCATCTCTTCCCCTCTCCCTTCTCCCCCTTCTTTTCCTACTCCTTGTTTCTTTCTTCTCTGTGTCCTCCTCCATCTTCCTTTTCCCCACAACTCTTGGTCCTTGTTATTATCGTCCTAGGATTGTTAGGTAGACAGCTCGGGACCTCCGGCCCCTCCTGGGAAGAAGCCGGGCAACTGCCACACCTGGGGGAGGAGGGAACACCCTACAAATCTGCCCATCGGAACTTAGTGCACCAAGTGCAAAAGAGTGCAGAGGACTCTCTGGCCCATGGGCCAAGCGGCATAGGTACAACAGAGTCTGGAAGGTGACCTAGAACAACCTGCTTTCAGAGAGGCTCATGGGAGATCTGGAGGCGCAGGAAGACTCAGGTCATATAACTCTGAGCTGTCCGTGAAAGTGGTTCCATGGTGACGTCTGAACCATGGGGCGGTCCCTATCTGGACACTATAAAACAAGACCCGGACTATAATCAAGGTCTCTTTTGCTACGACAAGGGGTCCGGTCGTCATCTGTGGCGTGTGTATGATTATAGAACCTCGTGTGGCATTGCCATCAGTCATGGGGCTTTCCGAATTGATGAGCAATTGCTGGCCAAGTTCTGAATAGCAAAGTGAAATTGACAATTTAATTCCAGACCTGCAAGTTTCAGGGTAAATTAAGACTGTGAAAAATAACTTTGTGTTTATCGGAAAAATGGAGTTTTTTCTTCTACCTGAGTGTCGGGGGGAACGTGAGAAAGTTAAGCGGAATGTGGGACAATTCTGCATGGGCCAAAGTTGGCCTCTCCTGTGCTCTAAATGTCCCTGATGTTGTGACAATGCAAAGCAACCTCACACACTTCCCAAATGCCTCCTGGGGGATGGGATCTCTTCTGCTGACACCACAGCTATATTTTTAAAACGATAAAAATAATGATAATAGAGCCAACAATGAGAAAGCCAAACGCTGCTTTGGGTGGTCTTTATAACCTCTGGGCTGGCATCTCTCCCTCCCTCCCTCCCTCCCTCCCTCTCTCTCTCCGTGTCTCTCTCTCTCTCATTGGGGTTGAAAGCAAGCTGGAATAATGGCAGTGATCTCACATCTAGAAAATTGAAAGTGAACCCATTTTTTTTAATCATCTAACCTGACAGATTCAGCATGTCCCTCCTGTCGCATTCCTGTCTGTCCTCAGAGTTGTTGAATAAAATCTTTGCACAGATCCGTGTTCTTGCTAATAGGATTTGTCTCAGAGTAAGCGTTCATCCTCCCCTCATTCCTTGAGACCACAGTGGATACTCTCCTTTCCCGGTGAGCCGAACCTTCGATGTATTTCAGCTAATAAAATAATTCCCTGGCAGATGGCGGGGAAAATCATAGCCCCTGGGAGAAATGATGGTGCTGTCACGAAAGGCTGGCCTGGTCAGGGCCGGTTTGGATTAGAGCCAGCCATTCCTAAAGTGAGATTGGCAGTTGGGGTTGCAACAGGCAGGCCCATCTGGGCAAAGCGGACATTCCAGGACATTGGATCTCTCCAGTGGCAAGCGGGTTTTGTCACATGCAATGGGCCTGTGGACATCTTTTCTGACATTAGTGTTCTGTCTGCTTCAGAGTTGAGGGAATTTAAGTGGGGCTTGAGATTTCAAAGGGAAAACATTTGGCTCACATTGAGAATTTAAAGTTCTTGGGGGGAAAAAAAAAAGCTTTCTATTCAGTCCTGCGATCCCAGCCTATTCTGGAGGGGGCTGAGTCCCTCATTCCAAGCCCTTTTCCTGAACTATACTATCTTCTAAGGTTCCTCCAATTCCTCATTCAAGACTTTGGACTAAGTTTCCTGTTCTTTAGGGTTTGAAAGGAAGGTACAATTGTGGACATTCCTCTCTCCTCAACTTTCTCCAAAGTACTGCCTTGCAATAATTCCCTATGATTAGTTCCAACCACTTAAGTGTTTATTAAAGGTAATCCATCATTTCAAAGCAAAAATCTTCGATCTGAGTGAAATGAGATGGCCTTTTTTTCCCCCTCCATGAAATTCTGCTCTATTTCCTCTAGGATTTGATGTCACATGAATCCTGACACTCATCCTTGAGCCACACACAGCTTAATCACCTGTGCAAAAATCATACACCATCTCTGATCTTTTCCTTTACCTGTAAAATAGAGGTAATAATTTCTGTGCCCTTACAGGGTTGTCGTGAGGATTAGATAAGATTCAGGGGCACGGTGCTAATGGCAGTGCTGGGCTCTTGGCAAGCCTCTGACACACTGTCGCTACCAGCTTCATGTTCAATCTGTGCGAGAAATCCCTCTCCATTCAACTCCTGTTCTCTGTGCATCCCAGTCCAAAAGTGGCTGCAGCCAAAACTGAGGATTCGTCCCTTTCTCTCAAGCTCTGTGCATCTAACCCACTGGGAAGTCCAATGAGCTCTACCCCAAAGCCATACCTGAGTCCATTCATGTTTCCTCATGTCTACCACGGCCACCCCCTTTCATCTTCCACCTCCCACTGTCTTATCAATAATATTCCAAATGATCCTTCTGCTGTGACTCATGGCCCTTTAAAATCCGTTTCCTTCACAGCGGCCAGAGTCATCTTTTAAAAATTTGACTCAGAACACTTCTTTGCTTAAAACTCTCAATGGTTTCCTGTGCTTCTTAGAGTTAAATTTAAGCTCTGTACCCAAGTTTTCATGGTTCCACACGATCAGACCTCTGCCAATATCTACAGTCTCATCTTGTGCTCTTCCTGCCGTTCGTCACGTTCCTGCTACACTGTCCCTCCAATAAGACGCACTCGTTCCTCCCTCCAGACTCTGTGCTTGGGTTTTTTTCATCCCAGGACGTCCTTCCTCTGCACCTTCCTGTGGCTGACTTATTGTCACACTCAGCCTTAGCAGAATCGTCACCTCCGAGAAGAGCCCTCCCCTGACCACCTGGTCTAAGGTAGCCTGACATTCTGTGAACGTTTATAAGGTGACAATATAACTTAAAACAATCTAGAACACAGGAGTCAGAGGGAACTCTATAACACTTAAACCAAAGCGACAGGTTTAAAGCAGAATGGATAAATTGAGATGTGTGGTGACCTTTCCTATCTGTCACTCACACCCTCTCTGTCATATCACCATGCTTTACGATCTTCAAAGCCCTTGTCATTAATTGATAGGTTGATCTATTTACATATTTATTATCTCTCGGCTTAATGTCAACTTCGAGAGGATGAGGATGTTGTCAAGAGGACAAGGATGGTTCACCGTTACACCCTCATCCCCTCGAATGCGGTGTAGCACATGGTAGGTACTCTATTAATAAAATGTGTAATGTAAGGAAGCACTTTCATTGCCATGGGTCAGGTAGCTATGGATTCGTAATCCTGGCTACACGTCTTTCTTCATTTTGAACAGTTCATCGTAAAGCTTGCCTTTCTGTGCTGGTCAGGAATCGTGGTCTTTTCCAAATCTGGAGATTCTAACCAAATCTGGCTTGGGGCATTGCTTCTCAGAAGTTGCTTAGTTCACTTTGGTGCCCCCCTCCCACTTCATTTGAATTAGGTTTGATAAGCACAGACCAGGAGATAGTTCCAAGAGTGAGAGGTACTTACTCAACCTGTTAGAAGACGTCACGGTTTCCCAACATTCGAGGCCATAAAATAAATGCTCTCGTAGCTTATTGATTGGAAATGCTGGAAAAGCAATGTTGGAAATAATACCACAGGATCATTGAATTAATTAGTGGGTACTGATTGTGTTAAATCTGATTATTGTGGAGTGGGGATTGGATTGCATGTTAATTAATATTTAAGTCCTTTGGAAATGGCACTGAAGGAAGAACCTTCCTGACCATTCGGTTCCTCCACAGCCCATCCCCCATGAGACAGGATTTCTTAGGGTCCCAAACAGAAATCCCCTTATCACATGCTGCACAGATTGCAGACCGGCCTTGCACTTGGACTATTTGCATTTCTATAAAGAAAGGGCCTGGTATTATGTAACTGAGTGTGGGTTCTGAGGGCTTCCAATGGGCCTCCCTTTGTACAGTCTCTTAGCAACCAATTGGAGTTTGTGAGCTGAAACAAAGAGACTCAAGTCCATCACTCCTTTAGCACATTTCCTCTGAGTCTGGCTTGCCTCTAAGAGAGCCAGCCTGGTGGGGATGCGTGCCTTTTCTTCCTTGCCAAAGCTCAACAATCCTTGTTCAATCATTGTTTCACCTGGGAAGGAAAAGGAATTAGAGGGTGGGAAGATAGGTTAGAGACCAGCTGCACTCTGTCTTTAGAACTTCAGCGGTAGCCTGGTAAAGTCTTCAAAGGAACTGACGTGCATTCATCCATTCTTAAAAGAGGCAATGCTGCTTGACAGTCAAGAGTGTTCTTTAGGGTCAGTAGGAATCCTGGCGCTGCCACTTACTAGCTGTGTGTCTCCAGGCACCTTACATTACATTTCTGGGCTTCAGTGTCTTCGTTTTGTCAACCAAGAACAAAAATTGAACCTTCGTTATTGGTTTTCTGAGAGCATTAAGATACATCATCAATTTGACAAATACTTATCCAGGGTTAGGGTTGCTTAGGTATCTGGCACTATCCTTGGTGCTGAAGGCATTGAAGTAAATGAAACAAAAATCCCGGCCTATATATCGATATGTATATGTACATACACACACACACACACACACACACACACACGGATAACGTTGTGGAGGGAGATAGAGAAGCTGATGGTGTTAATGACAGCATCATGCAAAATCTCGTCTGGAATGTGACCATTAAGGCAGACTTGAAATACAATCCCAAGTAAAGACCTCAACATGGTGCACATGGATGCTAGCTGCATGTGAGCTATATTTTTATTTAACTTGTTAATGTTATTAGTCATTCATCCATTCATCTACTTATTCATTTAGTAATTCGATGACTAATTCTCCGTCCTTTAGTCATCCATCTATCCACACATCCATCCATCCATGCATCCTTCTAATTGATGTTTTCTGAAGGATGTGGATAAGAATGACAGGATTTCTATATCCAATGTACCAAGTGTCATAATAAGGGCAGACACAGAGAAGGTTAATAGCAAAGTTTCTTAACCTCAGCACTCCTGCCATTTTTGGCCATACAGTCCTTTGTGTGTGTAGGAGGGGCCGTCCCACGAACTGCAGGGTGTTGAACAGCATCCCTGGCTTCTACCCACTAGATTCCTGCAGCACTCCCAAGCCGTGGAAACCAAATATGTCTCCAGATATTGCCAAATGTTCCCTGAGAGGCAAAACTGCCCCCAGTTGACAATCCCAAGTTTACAGAAACACCTTCCTCAGGAAGGAAAATTAATTTACTGCACTTCTCTAGAAAGGAAATGAATCCAAAACTTTAATTTCAGCAGTGACAGCAGCATTTTCAGAAATTTTGTTTCCTAGAGGTATATTTTCTTATGCCGGAAAGAAAGCAGGAGGGACTTGGGGATTATTTGAAATTGAAAATAGAATCTTACCCACAGGAACTCTTTTCATCACCTCTGAGAATTGCAGCTCATTTGAAAAACATCTCCAAGGCTTACTGAAGAAGTAGTTACGACAGAGAAATCTTCACTAACCTAGAAGGCTCAGGCTTGGTGCCTCTGGAATCCTGCCCTGATGGTATTGACAACTCCACAACTGCAGAGTTCAGTCCCAGATTCCTCAGTGGCGTGACAGCAGTGAGACTGTCACTCTAAGGAATTCTTTTGAGATCAGCCCCGATGTTACTTGATCCCCTGGAAAAAGGAACATGCCTCACATGAGGGTATCACATTGAGGCCAGAGTGGCCATCACCGTCTAAGGACACCTTTCAAGGTCAACCTCTTCCAAGGTCAGCTCCTGAATACAAGTAAGATACCTCCACTTGCCTGGGTCTGCACTGCCCTGCGTGTGTCTACTCCTGGAGACATCTGAGTCACAGGCAGTTTGGGAACCCTGTAGTGTCTTAAGTAGATCTGGAATCTTACCGTTTCTCTCTATTCCCACTGTATCTCCTCTTTCCGCTTCTCCCATCCTGGTCAAGCTGTCATCAATTCCCATCTGGACTGGCATGATAGCTTAATAACTGTTCACCTCAGATCTATTCTTGCTCTCTCTTATCCATCCTCTGCCTGGCAGAGATTAAAGACTTTCCATTAAACATAGCCTTAAATTCAAACTCCTGGTCCTGGCCTCAGGGCTGTGCATGATCTGCCCTTCTGTCCAACTTCAACTCCAACCACTCTCCCTTTGTGTACACTCTTCCCACCAGCCATCTTAGCTCATTCATACTTCAAAATACAAAAAGGATTATGCTGCCCCCTTCCAGGCCCGCCAGTCCTTACAGATCTTCTCTGGTAGCCCATGGTTCTGAGGATGAGAGTCCTAACAAGGCCTCCGAGTGGCCACCATGGTCTGGATGTTACCTACCACTGTGACATTACCTCCCACCATCTCCCATTTCTGTTGTCCAGGTCTGTATCCCCTCTGTCCCTCACGTGTGCAGGCCCTTCCCACCATGGGACTTTTGCTCACCCTACTGTCTCCACTCTAGAAACTCTTCCCTTCCCTTCATGCCAGTTAAACCTTCATCACATAGCAGAGCTCAGAGTCAGCCTCCTTTTATTGTGAAGATTCTCTTATCTCCCTGACAAGTTCCTGTTTCCTTATTATACATTCTTATCACATTATGTCCTCTCATTCACTGCTTCCTAGTTGCAATTTTACATTTATTTACACACTTACTCTATTAAAAGCTGTCATCTATACCAGAATCTAAGCTTCACAAGGAATGGGACCACATCTGTTTTGTTACCATTTTGAATCCGGTATACACAGTATTCAGTGCCTGACACATTGTACGTGTTCAATAAATACTAGTTGGGGCACTGAATAACTAGTACTCCAGTCACTCCTCAATTACGACATCTCATGTTTGGAGGATGAGCGTTTCTGGAACCATGGGGTGGTTCCAGAGGTTGAGGATGGGACAGACCAGGGAGGCATGAGGGCAGGTCAGAGCATCAGGAAATTGTAATTATTTCATTTCTTGTTCATACATTCATCCTATGTTATCCTATTACAAGCCCCTTGAAGGTAGGCATAGAGCCTTTTATTTCTGAAATTATTTTTAGCCAGCACCTAGCTCAGGGCCTGGCATTTAGTAGGTGCTCAAGAAAACTGCACTGAATTAATAGATGCGTGCCTGCCTTATGGATTTAATACATATCTTATCACCTAAGCTGAGGTTCATTCAAAGGGATTGGGCAAGAAAAGTGAAGGCACAGGATGGTTATTTATTGTAGAACATGGTGTATTTAAGCTTTTCATGAAACATAGGATAGAAAGAGCCTGACCTGTGTCTTTTTAAGCTAACATTTATCAGCAACATACTTTTTTCTGCCAGGCCTTGTGATAAATACTTTATATGCATTATCTTGTTTAACACCAAGAAGTTAATGTATAGATGCTGCCTAATTTGGAGATGAGGAAAACTGAGGCTTGGAAATATTAATTAATCAGCTCAAGGTATGAATGGTGGCAGAATGAGTACTCAAACTTGGATCTGATTTTACAATTCATGGGCTTAGCCAGTTTGCTGCAAGGACTCCTTCACTAACTCTGAGTTCATAGGTGAGTCAGCCAACACCTTTTGCTTTCATGTCTCCACCCATCAGATGGAGGATTCCATTTCTACTCAAGTTTCAAGGCTGAATGGAAGAATGTATGTTCGTGGATGGGCATTTGGAGGCATAGAGCCAGAAGGGGTGTCACAAATGATTCATTGAATTCTGGCTCCACAAAGCCTGAGAAGGCCTGTTACTATCATACATGACCTCCATTTCTTAAGCCTGTCATGTTAAGACAGCAGTGTGCATCCAAGCTGACCTTGAACTGCTACCTGCTTTCGAATTCCCACTGGAAGGGCCCCTTACACCTTAGCAGGCTAAGAAGCCAGAAGAGGTATTTCACTCCGGTTTCCAGTCATTTGTTCTGCTCTGTGAACTTCTGTGTCTGCTTGTCCAATTTCATGAAAATTGGATTAGTGAGTGTTAATTGGTGCTGATTCAGCTAGTTGGAAAGGGATCACATCTCAGATGGAAGAGGAGCCCACCAGGGTGATGGCTGGATCTCAGATCTGCTGGGAATTGGGTTTCTGCATGGAAGCCAGTATCATAGGTTACTTGTGGCAGCTTCTTCCAAGCTACTCTTACGGAAGACAGTATCACCCCCACAGACGTTTGAAGGAGGAGGGACACTTTTTCTGTTAGAACAAGGAGAAGATTTGCTTCAAATGATTTGGTCGAGATAGTCCTTCATTTCTTCACTCACTGAATCTTTGAGTTCCTACTCTGTATTGGGCTCTGTTTGGCACTATGGAGAACCAAGGGTGACTAAAACAGGCAAAATTTTATCCTCATGAAGCTTACATTTTAGCTGAGGTTGGTAAGCAATAATGAAATAAACATATGATATAATGTCAGGCAGCATTTCCATATGATATGTCTATGTTCTTCATTAAGTATGAGAAAAGGGTTGAAAAACCACAACAGCTTCATTCTATGGTATTTAATTCCTATACCATAGAATTTATCCACTTAAAATGTACCACTCATTGGTTTTTGGTATATCCACAGATTGTGCAATCATCACTACAGTCAATTTTAGAACATTCTCATCATGTCTAAACTCCGTAATCTCTAGTTATCACCCTGCTATACTCCACCCCACCTCCTGTCCTAGGCAACCACTAATCTACTGTCTCTCTCTATAGATCTGCCTATTCTAGACAGAGAGAAGATCTTCTTTTGAGAGTGAGGGGCATGGGAGGAGCCTTTAGTGTCCTCACCTCCCAGTTGAGTCCTCTTGGACTCAGTTTCCCTTGGAGCTCCCTCCAAGATCCTAGTTTCCATTGCTTTAAGGGTTGGTTTCTAGAGGTTAGTGGGGGTTCTGGCCACTGTCCTGATACAAAACCACTCCTTTATGATCTTACCTTCCACTTCTAAATCCCACCTGAGATTCCATGCTCAGAGCCAGCCAGAAAATGCTGAGTGTAAGTGCTCATGCATAGACCCAGAAGAGACTCCAGCCAACTGTACCGTCACGTCTCCAGGCAATAAATAAGGACATCATGTTTATAGGAGCGGCACTGTAGTCCAGGTTGCCATAATCTCCCATCATGGACTGCCACAGTGGACTGGTCCCTGGTCTCCCCATGGCCCATCTCACCTCCCTTCCAGCCTGTTCTTCCCCCAAGATAAATGTTACAAAGCGTAAATCTGACCATGTCACTGTTGTGCTGGTGAAAATTCCACGTGGGCCTCAAGATGGTCAAGGCTCCCCTTTGTGGCCTGTGAGGCCCTGCATAACCTGTTCCCTGCCAACCTTTCCAGCATCCTCTGTCACTCATCATCTTCACTGAGTCACTTGTATTTCCTGCAAAGTATCACATTCTCCCTAGCCTGCCTTTGTCCTCTCTGGAAAACTCTTTCCTACGTATAATGCCTGGCTAAGTCCCAAGCACCCTTCTGTCTTAGATTAGAGATGACTTCCTTCTGGAGGCCTTCTTGGTTTCTGTAGCAAGTGGTCAGGGGCCTGCATTAGCTCTCCATTGCTGTGTAACAAATTGCCCCAAACATAGTGCCTTAAAACCACAAACATTGATCTTGCATTTCTCGTGGGTCAGGAATACAGGATTGGTTTAGTTGGGTGCCTCTGGATCAGGGTCTCTTGTGAGTTGTGGTCATGGTGTTGGCTGGGGCTACTGTCATCTGAAAGCCTGGCTGGGGCTGGGGGGTCTGCTGCCAAGGGGCTAACATGGCACGAGGCCTCAGCTCCCTGTTTCATGGGGCCTTTCCGTGTGACTATTGCATGTCCTTACAACCTGGCGGCTGACGTCACCCAGAGTGGGTGATCGAAGAGAGAGCTGGGGAAAAGCTGCAATGCCTTCTGTGTCCTAGTCTCTGCAGTCACACACCGTCATTTCTATCATATCCCACTTGTTAGAGGCAGTTCAGTAAAAGTCCCCCTTAAGTGGGAAGGGAATTAAGGAGGTATTTCAAACAATTTGTGGACATATTTAAAAACTTCGATAGTTTCTTTTATCCATGCTCCCAGAGTATCCTGCACGTACCTGAAATTAGCTCTTAGCACACTGTGTTGTCATCATCTTACACAGTGTAGTTCCTTATGTAGTGCTTGGTAACCATTTATTTGATGAATCAATGACCTGTTCTAGACATGTAAAAGATTTAGATCGGTGCTTCCCAAATGTTAATGCACATGCAGGCAAATCATCTCAGGGATCTTGTTAAAGAGCGGGTTCTGATTCAGAAGGTTGGGGGTGGAGCCTGAGAGTCTGTCTTCCTAACACGCTCTCAGGTGATGCTGATGTTGGGTTCTATTGGCCACACTTGGAGTCAGGAGGAGAGTCTAGAAGATATGATCCCATTTCTAGACAAACTTCATAGCCTAGCTGGGAAGACAACACTTCACCTGGCAGGATAGCCCAAGGCTAGCCACAAACTGGTGTCAGCCTAGTTGTGGGCACACCCACAGCATTCGAGGCCCACCCTCCCTCTACGGGCCCAGCTTGATTGATGAGATGTCAGTTAAAGATAGTCAAGGAAGGGTCTGTGTAATATAGGAAGTCTTCCAAGCAGGCATTACCCTCTGCATTGGCTCTGGAATGCAGAACTGAGCAGCGGCCAGCCATGTATGTGTGCAGGGGTTGTGTGGCGTGAGCAACGGTGGAGGGAAGCTGGGTAAATCGCCTGGAAGGATCAGAAAGAAAGTGGGGTTGGGTGGGGCAGGTGATGGAGTCCCCACCCCGACCCCAGAGAACTCATGAAGCCCAGTCTGTTTGCTACGGTTGAAGCACAACTTTTGCTGGAACCAGAAAAATAGAATAAAGGTTATATTTGTACTATTCCTCCCAGTTCTTGAGACAGGTGATTCTAAGGCTCACATTGTAAAGAAAATTTAGTAAATCTAGAACATTGACATGTTTTCTGGTAATGCCTTGGAACTCACTTTTATCCTTGTGGCTCTGATCTTACCACAGTGGGGTGCTGGCACATGAACACAGGAAACCTGTGGTCTCAAGCGAAGCATTGTTTTCTCATCACATAAAGGGCTGTTGTAAGCTAGTGTAATAATGTTAATCCCCAACATGTGGGGAAAGGTTTCGCATCCATTTAATCTAGTGGTTAACTAGGTTGGAATCACCTGGGAGCTTAAAAAATGATGCCTGGGCTCCACCTCCAGAGAGTCTGATTTAATGGGTCTGGGGTATGGGTTAGGCATCAAACTTCAAAACCTGCCCAAGTGATTCTATTGTGTGGCCATGGTTGAGAACCACTGGCTTAATCTTACATGAACTCTTCACTAATGAGGGTTAGGCAGATAAGATTTTTTTTCTCTCTCTCTCTCTCTTTTTTTTAAAGAAATGGAAAAACTGTATCACAGTAAGTTGAGTGACTGGCTCAAATCATACTACAAATAAGTGGGAGGCTCAGAACTCAAACTGAAGTTGTTGGTTAGTGCTCGTTCAATTTGCATCACAAATGTCGCCCCCAGGTGGCCAGGATTATGTGCATTACAGAGGAAGAGAATTTGAGGGATGAAGCAATTAGATTTCTAGATAAATTCAGACTGTGGGTTAAGGTGCCATCAGGGCTCTATATCCCTAATGTTCCTGGATGCTCCTCTGCTCTTCTTTCTTGGAAGCTAAGTTTGGGTCAGTACCCATATTAGATGAATAAATCATAGGCTCCTTGATGACAAAGTTAATGTCACTGTCTGTTTATCCAGGGCACTAATAATCAAGATTGGAATATAACATCGGCAGGAAGAACTGTATTTTACTGGCTCCAACCTTAGAACGTCAATATTCTTAGTTTCAAGCAATTCTCGCTCCAGGAGTTCATCCAAGTTCATCTTTGGATGCTTGCAACCTACCTGTTCACCATCCATCCCCAATTAAATTAGCAGATGCTCATGATAGAAAGAGACTGAGGCTGGAGATGCTGAAATGATTTCTATGATGTTGAGGAAGACCCCAAAGATTTTATAAAAAAAAAAAAAGAGCATTATCTAAGGAATAGAGCCAAAGTGCTCAGACATCGTTGGCAGCCCAGGATTGTGTTAAATCAGAATAATCGGGGAGTGCTTTGTAGCAATTGTTATCATAGCTGGTACCAAAGCTCCTCTTAGGAGAGAACATCTAAGCTTAGAACTTAGGAGGGAACTTAGTTTACTAGTTTTTTTTAGGTGTGCAATGTGAAGTCCTAAGATACTAATCTGTAAAGAGGCAGTGGGATGAAAAGAGGTAACAGGGTGCTTTTGGGGGTGCAGGAAAGCAGACAGAAGAAGAGAGATGGTCAATGAATGAAGAGAGAGAGCTGGAAACATGTCTGGAAACTGGAGACTGCCCAGGCAGAACTTCTGAGAATGAGGGTATTAACTTCTAAATCATTTGAAATCTCATGCACTTACCTGAAAGCTTTGGTAAAATCTACTGTCCACATTGCTCTACAACAGTATTTTGAGTAATGATGGGATTGAGGTACTTTTTAGGAAGGGGTCATATGGTGCAGAAGGAAGGGAAAAAGAACCTGCAGACTAGAGGTGTGATCTGTAAAATGAACCAATTCAGTGGAAGTGCAACCCAGGCTTGTAGCTGAACTTGATTCTCCCCAAGAACCTCCAAAGAGATTGGAGGCAACACTGTGTCTCCTTCGGTTTGAGGCGTCTGAGAAAATCTCACTTGAATCTCAGAAATCAAGGTGATGCCACCTTGTCATCAATAGTGGCTTAAGAAAGACATCAAGTCTCAAACAGAGAATGAATGTGGAGACCAGTCTAAATGGAATGCCCCAGAGAAATTATTATGGATGAGGCAGCAGACCAGTTCATTGATTCATCAAACACTGGCACGCCATCTTCTGTGTCAAGGCATTTAACGTGTGTTGAGAATATAGACATTGTCCCTGCCCTAAAGGAACTTTCACCTTTGGAAGGCAAGGGGAACTGACATTTATTGAACTCCTCCTGTGTGCGGATGCTGGGCTATGTATTTCACATGCATTATCTTTGTAAAATTTTTTTCCCAACAGCTTTGTGAGTTAGTAATTATTATCCCCAACATGCAGATAGGGAATCTGAGGCCTAGAGAGGTTAGAGAACTTGTCTCAAGCCTGAGTTAGCTAATCCATAATGAAAGCAGTGTTTGGACACATGACTATCTGATTCCATGGATGGAAGAGGGGTCCTTGTTTTGGTCAGAGACACTGGAAAATTGGTAATAAGTGGATCAGCCTTGACAGTGTGATTTGAAAAGCATTCCTAGGCTTTCTCTTGAGTCCCACCCAATCTGCTCTGATGCCTATATCGGCCCACTCATTCCCAGTGCTTCCTACCGCTGGGTTAGTCCCTGGTTTCCTCATCGGCTCCATGTTTAGAAGCTTAACATACCGACCCATAAGGTAGCAAACACATCATGGATGTGTTTGCTAGTGTGACCAATTCTGGGTGCCTGCCGAGGGGACTGGGCAGTTGAAAGGTCAGTGAGGAGTCTGGGATCCTGAGATGACGACGTGCAGAAGCGTGGAGAGAGATGTTGGGCTTCAAGGCAGGTGCACAGGCCCTGCTTTCTGGGGCAAGTTAGAATTATCCACCATAATTAGCCAAGGGCCATTACATCGGCCTTTTTCATGTGTCCTGTGACCAGGCTACAAGGATGAAAGAAGAAATCCATCATGTTGCTCCGTAAGCATAAACACTGCACAGCCAATTAAGTGAGGATGAAATCATCTGTGCCGTCTGTGTGATATTTATTTAAAATGATTTGCTTAAGATAGGCCCAGAGCCCTTCTCCTCAGGGAGATATAGAGGAGCTAGGAGGAGACAATTTGGGCACTTGAGGAGCAGAAACGAATTGGACTGGCAAGCTGAGAGGCCACCTGGGCCTGGAGTTGGCTGTGGCAGTGGATGGACATCTGTTGTTTTTGTCTGTTCAGCACCATCCTCTCTCCCTTTGGGGATATGCTTCTCTTCTACTCCAATCATGTGATTGGGATAGGGCTGCCAATCACCGTTTCCTACCCAATCCCCTGGCCACAGGGGTGGGCATATGATCCAGGGTTGGCCAATCGTAATGCCTTGTTTGCCTGACCCCAAGGATAGGTCCAGACTTAGAGCCATCTCTTTTGGCAATGAGGATAAGGGACATTAATATTTTTGTGTTGCAGAGTTTGAGGGACAAGAAGCAGGGACTTCTGGGGCCTTCTTTCTTTACCACGTGGTGTCAGCTGTGTCTGTAGAAGAGAATATAATCAGACTGGGGCCAGGAGAAATGGAGAAAAAGGGGACCATGAGTATTGAGGTTCCAGTTCCAGTTCTTGAGTCCCCTAGGGCTACCCTAGTTCTTGCATTTTGGATGTGAATTTTGTTACCTCCCACAGTTTCGTGATCTGATTTAATTTCCCTTCTGATTACACCTCTGTGAGTTGGGTTACGGTTATTTGCAAGTGAAAAGACCCTACTACAGATGTGAACATAAAAAATCATATCCTGAGAACATATTCTTGTAAGGATCCGGCACCTTATGTGTTCTCTATCGGGTACTGGGTGGGAATTGAACTATGTACCCACATGTCTGGGGTACATAGTTGAAGGGCCCCCAGTGGTCAATGGGCCCCCTCTCCCATTTATTTGGCAGTTGAGGGGACTGAGTTCCATCATAGCATAGAGACTTGCTATGATCACACAGCAAATCAGTGGCAGAAACTGAGCTAGGGAGGGCCTAGGTCTCCTGGTTTTTGGGCTGGTACTTGCAATCATGGTTGGGGCTGTATGAGGTTTCCAGGCAGACAAGCAGAACAGATGAACTAACTATGAATGTACAGGATCAGGAGTCCCCAAAACGTGACCTCGGGCCAGTCCTACTTCCTCTTAACCCCAGCTCTAGGTTACTACCCTTCTCACTTTCCAATACCAGGTGAGGCGTGAATTATTCTTGGTTTGGTCTCATTTTCAGAGATCCAGTCTAGAACTCAACTTTCAGCCTAGAACTTGCCTGGCAGCAAGGCTTCAGCCAATCCCACACCAATCCTACAGCTGCTTCCACCAGACGTATGGATTTCAAAGCATGGCTGTGTACATATCCCCTGGAGCCACCAAAAAGGTTGGCTGGTGGGGGTGGTGGGCACTGCTAAGATAGAACTTTCTAGTCCCCCCAACCCCAAATTTTTCTTTTTTTCTTTATTTCAGCGTATTATGGGGGTAAAAAAGTTTAGGTTACGTATATTGCCCTTGCCCCTCCCTCCCCCACCCCCCGAGTCAGAGCTTCAAGCGTGTCCATCCCCCAGACGGTGTGCATCACACTCATTATGTATGTATACACCTATGCCGTCCCCCCTCCCATCTGCCCAACACCTGATTAATGTTACTTTATGTGCTCTTAGGTGTTGATCAGTGAAACCCATTTGATGGTGCGTACATGTGGTGGTGCTTATTTTTTCATTCTTGGGATACTTCACTTAGTAGAATGGGTTCTAGCTCTATCCAGGAAAATACAAGAAGTGCTATATCACCATTGTTTCTTACAGCCGAGTAGTACTTCATGGTATACATATACCACATTTTATTAATCCACTCATGTATTGATGGGCACTTGGGTTGCTTCCACATCTTCGCAATTGTGAATTGTGCTGCTATAAACATTCGAGTGCAGATGTCTTTTTTATAGAATGTCATTTGTTCTTTTGGGTAGATGCCCAATAATGGGATTGCTGGATCAAATGGTAGGTCTACTTGTATCTGTTTAAGGTATCTCCATATTGTTTTCCACAGAGGTTGCACTAGTTTGCAGTCCCACCAGCAGTGTATGAGTGTTCCTATCTCTCCACGTCCATGCCAACATGTATTGTTTTGGGACTTATTGATAAAGGCCATTCTCACTGGAGTTAAGTGATATCTCATTGTGATTTTGATTTGCATTTCCCTGATGATTAGAGATGTTGAGCATTTTTTCATACGTTTGTTGGTCATTGTTCTATCTTCTTTTGGAAAATTTCTGTTCATATCCTTTGCCCACTTTTTGATTAGGGTTGTTTGATTTTTTTCTTGCTGATTTTCCTGAGTTCTAAATAGATTCTAGTTATCAGTCCTTTATCGGATGTGTAGCATGCGAAAATTTTTTCCCATTCTGTAGGTTGTCTGCTTGCTCTCGTGACAGTTTCTTTGGCTGTGCAGAAGCTTTTTAATTTGATTAGGGCCCATTTATTTATTTTTGTTGTTGCTGTGATTGCCTTTGGGATCTTCATACATTCCTTGCCTAGGCCAATGTCTGTAAGTTTTTCCCACATTTTCTTCTAGAATTCTAATAGTTTCACACCTTAGTTTTAAGTCTGTTATCCACTGTGATTTATTTTTTGTGAGAGGTGAAACGTGTGGATCCTGTTTCAGTCTTCTACATGTGGCTATCCAGATTTCCCAGCACCATTTATTAAATAAGGATTCTTTTTCCCAGAGTATGTTTTTGGCTGCTTTGTCAAAGATTAGATGGCTATATGAGAATGGTTTTATATCTGGATTCTCAGTTCTGTTCCACTGGTGTGTGTCCCTGTTCTTGTGCCAATACCAAGCTGATTTAATAACCACAGCCTTGTAGCATAGTTTGAAGTCTGGTAAATTAATACCTCCCATTTTGTTCTTATTGCCTAAAATTGCTTTTGCTAAGCGGGGTCTTCTCTGGTTCTATACGAAGCGTAAAATTATTTTTCTATATCTGTGAAAAATGATGTTGGTAATTTAATAGGGATTGCATTGAATCTGTAGATCACTTAGGGTAGTATAGACATTTTAACAATGTTGATTCTGCCGACCCACGAGCATGGTATGGTTTTCCACCTGTTTAAGTCCTATGCAATTTCCTTCCTCAGTGTTTCATGGTTCTCCCTGTAGAGGTCTTTTACCTCCTTAAATATATTCCTAGGTACTTTCTTTTCTTTGTTGCTATTGTGAAGGGTATTGAGTCTTTGATTTGGTTCTCAGTTTGACTGTTATTGGGATATATGAATGCCTCTGATTTGTGTGTGCTGATTTTGTATCCTTGGGGTTTTCTAGATATAATATCATATCACCAGCAAAGAGTGAGAGTTCGATCTCTTCTGCCCCCATTTGGATGCCCTTAATTCTGCTCTCTTGCCTGATTGCTCTTGCAAGGACTTCCAAACACTATGTTGAATAGAAATGGAGAAAGTGGGCAACCTTGTCTGGTTCCAGTTCTAAGTGGGAATGCTTTCAACTTTTCCCCATTTGGGTATGATATTGGCTGTGGGTTTGTCATATATGGCTTGTATCATTTTTAGGTAGGCCCAGTCTATGCCTATTTTGTTAAGTGTTCTTATCATAAAAGGGGGTTGAATTTTGTCAAATGCTTTTTCTGCATCTATTGAGAGGATCCTATGGTCTCTGTTTTTGCTATTTATGTGGTGAATTACACTTACAGATTTGCGTATGTTGAACCATGCCTGCATCTCTAGGATGAAGCCTAGTTGGTCACAATGGATTATTTTCTTGATATAAGCACCTGGGTTCAGTGTGCTAGGATTTTGTTGAGAATTTTTGCATCTATATTCATAAGGGATATTGGTCTGTAGTTTTTTTTGTTGCGTCCTTTCCTGGTTTTGCTATCCTAGTTTGGATGATAAATTGTATAGTCATCCTGTCACCATACAGATGATAGAATACAAGATTCTGTGAAGATGCACAATATTGCTGAAAAGAAGCCATACAGCCAGTGTTGCATAAAGACAGTATTTTTTTTTTAATTTTAAAATTCTGCATCTGAAAACACAGTATGACAGAAAGCATCTATATACACCTGCAGTGTTTTTGGTATGATACAGTATTTAATACATCCACTGTTTTCTGCAAAAAATTTTGCTTTGTCAGACAGAAACAAACTCCCCTAGACAAAAAAATACAGCTAAGGCACAATTTTGTTGTTGTTGTCGTTGTTCTTGTTTTCTGCTAAATGAAAAGACAGAAAAGGTGCAAAAATGGGCAGGTAATGCAATTGTTTCCGAGAATCACATTCTACTTAGAAGAAAAGCTTTTGAATGATTGGAACTTTGATTATTGGTTAATTTCTGATAGCTCAATCTCTTTTAAAATACTCCTTTAAATAAATAGCAAAATATCTACATCTTTCAGTGTGTGCCATTTGAATTCTCTTTTTTTAAAACTTTATTTACAGATTCTCTTTTTTTTAAAATCAATACATTACAAAATATTTCTGTACAGTTTTATGCATATTATGATCTATAACAAAATAGTTATTTTTAAAAACTATATCACCACATCTTTGAAAACAATGAAGGGG
>CM052448.1:10611433-10699325 GCA_028533085.1 Varecia variegata | reverse complement strand
TTACGTTTGAGGGACTCCCCCAAGCCAACACAGGTGTCTGTGCTTTACTGATGTTCACTGCTGCATAGCACTCCACCATGGGTGCAGACCACAAGTTGTGTATCCTTGCTGATGGACTGTTTTTGGTTTCGTGCTATTATGAAGAATTCTTGTATGAATATTTCTGCACACGTCTGTAGGGCCTATACCTGGGGGTGGAATTTCTGTGTGGTAGGGTGAATGGAAGTTCAGCTTTATAGGAGATGCTAAACCATTTTCCAAACACGCCTTGTCAATTCACCCTTCCACCGGCATTAGATGAACGTCCATTATTCTCCAACCTTACCAATATATGACATTATCCCACCGTCACACACTGGCCAACATGGCGGGTGTGAAGTGGAATGTCTTTGCACTTTCAGTTTGCATTTCTGTCATTATTAATGACGCTCAGCATCTTTTTATATGCATGTGGGCCATTCCTGGTCTCTCTTTCTTTGGTTTCCTCTCTTTTAAAGCAGGGATTGGCATCTTTTTTTGTAAAGGACTAGATGGTAAATATTTTTGGCTTTGTGGGCCGTGCTATCACTGTCACAACCATTCAACTCTGCCATTTTATTCCCAAAGCAGAAACAGGCAGCGTGTAATGAATGTGACTGTGTTCCAATAAAACCGCACTCACAAAAACTGTGTGCAGATTTGCCCTGCAGCCCGTCACCTGCCAACCTCTGATTCATGGAATTTCTTTATATGTTCTGAATATGAGTATTACTTTTTTTCAATGTGTAGCAAATACCTCCCACTAGCATGTGGTCCATCTTTCTAACTAGTACATCATATTTTTCATCAACGGAATTTCCTATTTTAGTTGTTGTTTAAATAGTAAGCAAGATTTGCTGAAACTCACTATCCTCCTGGGTTTATTTCCCATCTTGTCCTAAATATGATCGAGGCCTTCTGGAAGTCCAGAGGGAGTCACATAAATAAGTATCTAATACATAGACAGATGACATCACCTCAGTGTGCAGGTAGGAAATTAGTGTTTCTCTAGGGCAAAATGAGCAGGAAAAAAAACACCGAGAGCAAGGAACGCTGTCCTGCAAGGCAGTCGCACGCCCCACGTCTGAGCAGCATCGTCTGCCCAGGCCGAGGACCCTCGCCGGCCCTGGGGATGGAACATTTCCCCCAGCGGAGACGCGGGGAGTACTCACCTGGCTTGATGGGCTGCCTGTTGGAGAAGGTCAGAGGCGCGACAAGGAATCTGGTCTCTGCAACCGGCACCCAGTGGTGGAGAATTTTCACTGTCCAGACCCCGGGCCTCAGGGGCAAGTTCAAAGGGGGCTTGTAGTGGGTGAATTCGGCAGTGGACTCGATCAGGATGTCGTAGGTGGCTGCGATGACGTTGACGGGGTCCACCCAAATGACGGTCACAGTCACGTTGGGCCCCTTCCCCCACTTCTGCATACCCACCGGCTCGTCCATGGGCCCCAGGAGACCCCCAAAGTTGCGAAACAGCCGCTCCTTGGCATCCCAGTCGGTGCCGACCTGAAACAGGAGAGAGTCTGAAACCACCGGGCCTGAGCTAGGGTGCTCGGCCTCAGGAAGGCCCAGGAGCCTGCTTGTTAGGCTGCATATGCCCATTGTACAGATGAGGCAACTGACGCTCAGATTAAGGCACCTGCTGGAGGTCACACAGCTAGTGAAACACACATTGGAGGAGTAGGGGCCGAGTACATGGACTTCCCTCTGCGTCCAGGCCCGCACACACCGGTTTCCAACAGATACTAGCAAAATGGATGAATGGTCACAAAATGACTTCGGGATCCTACCTAAGCATGCGGGGACCTTCCGTAACATTGTCCTTGCACCCTCCAAAGAAATGGGGATGCACAGTTCTCTGAAATCTGAGTTCTAAAACCAGGATAACCTGCACAGGAGAGCTGCGGAGCAGCTGATACAAAAACCTGGATCTTGTTTCTAAACTGAAGACAGTGAGGAAAAAGTCCACCCCCAAGCATGAAGGAGGCGGGCAGCCCGGGACAGAACCCAGTGCTGTCTCATCTGCTCTGACCCCCCGGCTCTTGTCACAGGGCCTCACTGTGGCAGTCCACAACCATCCACTGCAGAATGATCAATTCTCCAGATTTAAATACACATTGAAGTTCAAGCTTAACATACTGCTCCCCAGCTTCCAACCCACCAAAAAGGCTTCCCACTGCACTGCAATGCAATCTGAACATCTTTCCAGGGCAGGCAAGCGCCCACCCACTCCGAGACCTCTCTCCTACCATTCTCCCTCTCACTCAGGGTGCTCTGGACACACAGTCTTCTCTCTGCTTGGAATGATCCAGAACTCCCCATGGCTAGCTCTTTTACAGGTTTCGGCTCTCAAGTTATCTCCTTAGAAAAGCCTTCCTGAATGAATCATCCTAGCAAAGGCAGCCCCCATCCACGCCCTGAGTCCTTAGAAAGCACAGGAATGAAGTTGTATGTTCTCTATAATACTTGTTATTAGCGGAACTGTTTTCGTTCATTTATTTGCTCACTCACTCACTGGCTGGCTGCCCCACTAGACTACAGTTCCGTGACAACAGGAGCCTGGTTTGTCGGGTTCGCTGCTATCTGTCCTGCACCCACCACGTTGTAGGCGCTCGGTGACCGCCTGCAGAGAGGATGGGCATCTTTTCTCCAAGCCGATTCCCCCGTGGACTGGAGGAATCTGTCCGAGCTGTTCAGCAGGACTGGCTGCCTGCTGTGAGCTGGGCACCACGCAAGGCCCGGGGATGGTGCTGACACCAGGGAGGTTCTCGATAGCCCACAAAGTGGCCGTTGTAGTTCTTCCCTTCCTTTTTGCTCAGTTTTACAACTCTGCCATTAAAAATAATTAAGACTAGAAAAGATTCAAAATACAGAATTAGGGCTCTCTGAATTAGGTGCCATTATTTCTGCCAGTGATCTTGGTGGTTCTCACACCCAGGGTACCAGACGTACAGTGGGAACCTTGACAGATCACTAGCCATGGAGTGGCCAATGTCATTTGTCACTTCCAGAGGAGCCCAGTCGCCCACCAGCAGGCTGAGAAGCAGGGAGAGCCCAGACACCGGGCATTCATCTCTTTAATGGAACATTAATGTCGTCAATTGAATGCTCAGGCCCCCAGCACAAAACCCAACTGGGGCAGCGTCTCATTGCCCCCTGGCGCCAGTAATTTATGGAGTGGGCTCCCTGGGCAGCTCACATGCAGCAAATCCACTAGGAGCCTTAATTGAAAATGGTAGCTTAACAAGAAACTCTCACTGGTGCCTGTTTGACATGGGGACCCCATTCCCGGGGCACGGGTCAGCTAGGCAGGGCCGCAGGGGGCTGGATAAGGACCAGCAAGGGCCCTCCATGCTCCCAGCCCCTCCAGATCCTCCATATTCTAAAGCTGGATCCTTGATCCTGAACCTAGCAGCCAGATTCATTGAGATGAATCACCCCCTTAGCTACGTACTGCCACGGGGAAGGCAGAAATCAGGTGCTGGAGTTTTGTGTGGGCCACACTCGCCAAGACAGATCATCCTTCCCCTCCCTAGCAGCATCGCCACCCAAGTGCTTTCACTCATTCATTCAGAAGTCTCATTCAGCATCTGCAAATACTACGTGCTCTTCTACGTGCTGGGGATACAGCAGTGGGTGAGGAGATACAGTTCCAGCTCTCTTGTAGACAATCGAGCAGTGATCAGATAAATCAACAAGATAATTTTAGATAGTAAATGCTAAGAGAAGGTAACAAAATAGGGAAGGGTTAGTGGAGGATGTAACTATTGTGGCACAAGTTGGCAGCCAGGGAAGGCTTCCCTGAAGGGGCACCACTTGGATTTAGATCAGAATGACAAAAAGCCAGCTATGTGACAACCTGGGGAAAGGATTCTAGGTGGGGGGATCAGCATGTGCCAAGCTTGAGACAGGAATAGGCAAAGACACAAGAAATGAGAGCAGGGTGGAGAGGGGTACCAGGGTAGGCTGGAGAAGCAGACAGTGGCCAGATCATGTAGGGCCTTAGGGGTCTGGAGGCAGCGGTGATGCTACAAGGTGGTGCCGGGTAAATGCCTCTCCCTAGCCAGAAAAATAACTAAAAGCTAATGATGTATTGAGGAGGGGGAAACCACCTTCTATGGATCCATGCATCCATGCATCACTTCATATCTCCATCCATTGACCCATCTGTCCATCCATCCATTATCCACCCATCCTTCCAACCACTCATCCATCCATTTATCCATCATCCATCCATCCATCTACCTGTCCGTCTGTCTGTCATCCATCCATCCACTCATCCATCCATCCAACCATCCATCCATCCATCTGTCCATCCATCCTTCCACTCATCCATCCACCTGTCCATCAATCCATCCGTCTGTCCATCCGTCCATCCATCCATCCTCTTATCCATTCATATATTCAATGATTGATTGATCTGGTGCTTACTTTAAGCTAACTCCTGTGTTATAAACTGGAGAGACAAAAACACAATTATACATGGGATTTGTGGCCAGAGAGACCTGGGTTCAATTTTGAGCTCTTCCACTTCCTAGCTATGATCCCGAAAATCAATGGATTTCTAGAAGCCTCAGTTCTCCCATCTGTAAAATGGGACTAATGCCACTGCTGCATCAGGAAACTGGTTTCTTTCTGGTCTATTACCAACATAAGTTTAGGAGGGGGTCACTGACTAGGATGAAAAATGAAGAGGAGCAGAAAATCTACTCCACAAAATAGGGCAAGGTTCCAGGTTGGTTTGGTCCTTTGACAACTCCACTGTCCCTGTCCCCCTTCCCTGTATAAGATGCTGGTGTGTGTTTGGGGCTGGAGAACACATCTTTCAGCCTCTCCAAGTCCTCTTCTGCTCCATCTCCAGGTCCGAGTGTCAAGATTGTGGAACAGAACTCAGCCAGGGGACTGCAAAACATGATGAAGTGCGACAACATCTGCCTCTTACCTCGGAAAACTGGAGCCTCCCAAAGTCGCTGGGTGGGCTTGCAATCTTGAAGACTTTTTTCGGCATCACCCACGTCTCCAGAGTCTCTAGCTTGCTCACAGCCAGATTGGTAGCGTGATGCTTGATCAGAAAGCCCTGGAAGCGGTCAGCAAGGAAGTAGAGGTGCACAGACGCTGGGTGGCCCATTGGGTAGTACCTGGAAACACAGCAGCTCACGGGTTAGGGCCGCAGGTGCTCAGAATCACGACAGGGCTCCCCACCCACCGTGCTGGTCCTGTTCCTAGAACAGTCCCCATTTCATACAATTCCTATCATGTTCCTTCGCATCCGTCTGAAAGCTGCTCCCTATGCATCTATGAACTCAATGACTATGAATAACTTTTTTTTTGCTGATTATAAATGAAAAACATGCTGACCACAGGAAAGTACAACAAAGAAAATAAAATGACTGCTTTTCATGCCTCTTCCCATAAATAATGTCAATTCACAGATATTGATTGAGTCCTCTGGCACTTGGTACCGGGGAGCGACCGTGGTGTGTGAACATTGTCATATTGATGGATTTCCCTTCAGCCTTATTTTCTATGCATATATTTGCATAAATATTACACAGTTGGGATCAAAATAAGTAGACCGGCTATATTCTGTTACAGCGCTATGGTATTTCCTGAGCATTATCACAAGTCTTGGAAAAGTCTCTGAGAATGTGATTTTGTGTGTGCACCGTGTTTCACCGTATACAGCGTCACAGTTTACAGAGGGATAATTCTTATTTTTTTTTTGCTATTCTAAACAATGCTGCATTAAACATCCTTGAGCAAAAATTAAAAATAATTCTTTTTTATTCCTCTCTCCCTCTCTCTGTTTGAATCTCCAAGGGGCTCTTTATGTCTGTTGCCTAACTTCATCAGAAGTACTGATTCACGCTCTCACAGTCCTTTTCAGCAACAGTGAGGTATCATCTTTAAAAATGATTGCCAATCTGAAATCAATACATGCACACACACATAGGTAGCTTATTGTTGAAAATGCATGCCTTTGGGTCCACAGAGGTTTGCTGGCTGAAAGGGGCGGGGAAGCTAAGCAGAGATGCCCAGAGAACGCTGGGGAACAGAGTGCAAAGGAGGACTTTGAAGGGACCCAGGTTGATGTCCTTCCTGCTTGTAAAATCAAGAGCTGCTGCTTCTGCAATGTGTACACTGCACAGCACTAAGAGGGTGCTTGTGGGTCCCTAACGACAGCATTCCACAAATCACTGTCCCCGCTCAGCTAAATGCAGCCGTCCCTCCCTCTGGTCTCGATGTGGACTTTTAAGTCTTTATGTCCAATTATAATGGTTAGGGAAGCCGTCTTCCTGTGTTTACACATCTCCTGAAATCACTGCCTTGTTCCCGGGATGCCTCCGGGGGCTCTGGGAAAAATGCCTGCGCTATCTTCAGATTGTTTGCTGGGCATTTGTGGCTCATGCAAACCTGCTTTGAATCTGGACGTGGGGAGCAGAAAGCCCTGGACTGCACTGATATTTTACCACTGCACGAAATGTAGGCAGGGCTGCACCACAGAACTTTCTGTGATGACGGAAATGTTGTATTGTCCAACAGAGTAGCCACTAGCCACGTGTGACTACTGAATACTTGCAATGTGGCCACTGTGACTGAGAACTGGATTTTAAATTTTATTTCGTTTTAGTTAATATAGAATTAAATAGCCACTTGTGGCTAGTGGCTGCTGTGGACAGCAAAGATAAAGTCATGGGAAAGCCTGTAGTTGCTTGCGTTACTGTCCCCAAGTCTTCGTGTCTCCTGTATCCAGGATCTCTTCCATGTGACTTTGCAGGCTTCCTTGCACCACTGAGGCAGAATCTATCTCCCCATCTCTGGAATCTTCTTTGGCCAACAGAAAGTGGTGGAAGGGGTATCATGCCAGTTCTGAGCCACGGCCTCAAGAAGCCTTGCACATTTTTCATTTGTTCACTTGCTCTTTTGTGATCACCATGAGAGCACGCCTGGGTGAGCTCGCTGGAGGATGAGGCTTTTGGAATAGAGCAGAGCCACCTGCCTGTCCCAGCCAAAGCCATCCTAGATCAGCCAGCAATTCCCAGCCAAGAGCAGCCCAGCCACCCTCCTGACCTGCAGCTGGTTGCAGACGCCGCAGTGAGGCCAGCCCAGCCCAGCCCAGGAAAACTGCCCAGCGGACCTGCAACTTGAGCACTACGTCAATGCTTACTGTTTCAAAACACTGATTTGGGGATTGTCTGTTACGCAGCGTTACGGTGGTGATACACAAGCAATGCACTGTCAAGGTGTGTTCTGTAAAGTGGGTGGGAGGGGACAACTTGTCACGGGAGTCCAAAGAAGAAAGTGTTTCCAGAAGGGAGCAGTCGACTGTATCGAGTGCTGAGAGGATCAAGAAAATGAATCATAACCAAGCACTCTAGAAATCTGGGAGGTAATCTCCAATCGCCTGCCTTCCCTCACCTCCCGGTCAAGACACCCTGTTGTCTCCACCTGACTCCATCCTCTATTCTCCTTACGCACAGCCGGAATCCTGCTGCAAGCCATCGTCCTTCCTCACCTGGACCTTTGCAGGAGCTTCCATAATTGACCCCACTCTTACTTTGTCCGCTCTAACCTATTCCCATAGTAGCCACATTCATCATCCCCTGCTTAAATGCCGTAAGTGGTTTGCCATAAAATCCAAACTCCTTACTTGGTCTACAAAGCTCTGTCTCTTTCTCTAGGCTCATTGTGTTTTCCTCCGCCCAAACCCACCACTTTCTAGTCACAAGTGACCTTATTTTGGATTCTTGAGCATGCTAAACTCATTTCTGCCGCAGGGCCTTTGCACAGGATAGTCTCTCTGCTGGGAATGCTCTTCTCCTCTCATGATTGCATGTCTGGCTCTGTTTTACCATTTTGCTCAAGTGTTACCACCTCAGACAGATCTTCCTTGACTGCCAAATCTTAAGTCACTATCCCGTCACTGTCACATGACTGTATCTTCATTTTGGCCAACATATTTACCCTTATTGATCTTTTGTTGTGGTTTACTTGTGCTTGAGTATTGTCTGCCTTGATACTGGAATGGGAGGGCACTGAGCCCACAAGCCTGGTCTGCCTGGGTCATGGCCGAACACCTAGTGCCTAACACCTAGTGCCTGATACACGTACGGTAGATGTTCAATCAATACTTATTGAATGAGTGAAAATTCTAGAAGGACTTTCTCTTGAATCCCACACTTCCAAGCTACATCTCAGATACAGGTAACCTAGAACTGACCACAAAGTCCCCTAATGCCTCATCTTGACGGTATTTGGTATTGAAGTAGTGAAAACTGTTACTTCCTTAAGAAAAGAGAAATGATCAAGAGGCAATATAATAATCTACACGATGCCACAGATGCCCTCATTTGGCCCAAAGGTGTTTTTCTTTCTTATTTAAATAAGATGAGCACTGAAAAAAATCAGGAGATCTGGTCAGCAACTCCAAGCTCCGAAATGTGCCAGAGTTCAGCACCATGGACCTCTAGGTCGCCCTGGTCAGCCCACCTACAGGGACCACTCTGGCCGACTCTGACACTTGCCTGGTCCTACAGGGCATTTGAATTTGGGGGCCTGTAATAAAATACTGACATTCTTGTCTCTGGACGGTAGATTATAAGCAAACTTTATTTTCCTTGTTCTGTTAATCTGCCATTTCAAAAATGTCTGCAATGCACATGTGTAACTTTATAATGAGAAAAAGAAATCAATAAACATCACTTTTAAGAAAGGTTATCCTACAGACTGGAAAGGCACAATTTGCATAAAATACCCAGACAAAAAAAAAAAAAGGCTCCAAGTTTCCACTTGCTGTTTCCCCAGATGCTCCAGGGGGTAGGAATTCATTCTCTTTTGCCTTTTGGGATAAGAGTCCTTTGTCCGGATTTATTTGCAAGCTTCTACTTGTAAATACATCAGCTTCGCCCAGAGCGAGGCACAATGGTTCCATTACAATAAAAAAATGAGGTAGAAGCCAGAGGATTCCAGGCTCGAGGCAACTAGATGGCTCACTTCATTCCAAAATAAGCACTAGGAGACCATTTCAACAACCCTAAATAAATTGGGAGTTTCTCCTGGGATTTCCTGTAAGATCACTTACCCTGTATGTTCTAGGAAGGCTGGGATTAAAATTATTCTCGAACGACATTTGCCTTCCAAGCATTAGGCTCTGCACTGCATCCAGAGGATATGTACTGTGGTTTTGAGGGGTCAATTCTGCACCCCCCCTCCCACTAGCAGAGGGGAAAGACGCTCACCGGTGACCTTGACCCAAGGCACCGCAGCTATGGGCACAGGTGTGTTGGAGGCGAAGCCCCTGCCCTACGTTCAGCCTGGGAGAGGGTGGGTATGGGGCTATCCGGGAAGTTCTTGCAAAGTGTCACAAAGGAGGTGGCCCTTGGATGGCCTTTAATGACTGGGACCACCAGGTCAGCCATGTGGTGACAGGGGCGGGGAGTGAAGAAAAAATCACACTGAGAACAACGAGTGGTTCAGGCACCAGTTACTATCTCACGTAGTAGGTTCACCGTTGACCACTTTTGGTGGCTTCATAATAATAGCAACTGAGATACCGGCAATGACCTGAGCACTGACCGAGCACTTGGTATACAAAACCCTGTTAAAATAGGGGTGGTGCCACCACGTCACTCATAAGGCGGTTTTTGACGATTACCTTCTCTACACCTCACAACACCTCATGATAGAAAGATCATTCTCATTTGACAGATGAGGAAACTGAGGCTCAGAGAGGAGAACAGCCTGCCCAAGGCTGACAGCGAGGAAGCAGAGCTGAGTTTGAACTGCGGGTCCCACGTCCGTACCTGACATTAGTCTCCCTTTGCACCAAACCAGAACCTGCGAGGCGAGGCGACAGGAGCTGGGGGGTGTGAGGTTGCCAGGAAACCTCGTCCTCGCCCTGCAGCAAAGGCCAGCTGGCTACAAATAAGGCACCGGACGGGAAACCTGCCTGTGCTTCCAGAGTTTTAGGGAACAAAATAATTCCTTTCTTCTCCTCCTTCCCTTGCTGTGAAGAGGAAAGAGCGGGGCAAAGAGACACATGAGGGGAAGGTGCAGTGAAGTCAGACTGATGCTCAAAAAAAAAAAAACCCAAAAGGTTGATATGTTGTTAAACGTGGACAGTGGGAGGAGAAGAAGGAAGAAGAAAAAGAAAAAGAAGAAGAAGAGTGACTAGATGCACTTCTGGGACTCTATCCCAAGGAAATAATCAGAAAAGAGAATGCGGAAAAAAGGCCTTCTGCAAAGCGATATTCATCAGGACGTTATTTACAATGGCACGTTACTGACAATAGCGACAGCAAAGGGTGGATTAAGCAAACTCTGGAAATTCCACTCAGCGGAATATTGGTGGCATTAAAAAGGATCATCATCGCCGCGGAAGCTGCAGAGCAGCACAGGGAAAGAGGGCTAACAGCGTCACGCCAAGCGGGGAAAACGGGATAACAGATTCTTACTGCAATTTTGTGAACACCTGCAAGGCATCTTGATGGGGGACAGAAGGAAAGACCCACACAATGAAAGGGGAGGAAAGGGCATTATGGTGAATTCTTTTCCCACCTTCCCCTCTTCTTATTTCTAGAACACTCTTTCCTAAAGTGTCGGCAGGTAGTGGTGGGAGAGAGGATTCTAAGGGGTCCTTGAGCGGTTTAAATAAGAGTTCTGCCTTTTAATGATGCTTGGGGTTCTATTTTTAGGTGTGGTAATGACAGGGTGGTTATGCTTTGAAGAGGAATGATTTCTCAGAGATACATACTAAATAAAATATGTATGGCCGAAATGACATGAAGTCTGAGACGTACTTCCAACTGATCTGCGAGGAGGCAGAACGTGGGAGAGGGGTGAAGATGAAACGAGATCAATCCAGAGTTGGTATGACCATGGCGAGGCCGGGTGATGGAACCAGGAGGTCATACTGCTGTCTCTGTTTTGTATACATTTGCCATTTCCCATCGTGAAAAGTAAAAGAACAAAAACAGTTCTGGACTTTCATGGTTACAGTCTGTTTCAGACAAACACTGCCATGTAATATGGTGACATAGCGTCCTTGGAAAGTACTGATGTGTAGCACAAAGAATGAGTCTACTGAAAGAAAATCACTGATACAGAGGAGATCTGGTATTCTGAGAAAGTAAAACATGAAGCTAAATGCATGGCCATGCTTGGACCGGGAACGCCATGCACGCTGGGATGGCTGCACAGGTGATTTTTAGGCACAGGAGGAAGGGGAGAAGCGTGGGTGGAATTCCAGCTCCTGGAACGCCTGTAGTCCCAGCCACTCGGGAGGCTGAGGCGGGAGGATCACCTGAGCCCAGGAGTTCAAGTCCAGCCTGGGCAATGCAGTGAGACCCCATGTCTTAAAACGAAATTTGAACAAAAGGAGGCAGGTCCCTCCTCTGCGCCCTCCGTGTCCTGCCTGCTCTGGGTTTCCGCCCCTCCCGCGCCCCGTGGGCTCACCGGCAGCTGTTCTCCCCATCCGTGTGCAGCGACGTCTCTGCCCGTCGGAGGCCCAGGCGGGCAAAGGAGTGGTACAAGGTGAGCGTCACGTCGCTCAGGCTGTGGATGCCATCGGGCTCATCATAGACGTTCTCCCAGTAGGAGCGGAGGCCCGGGGTGCCCGCGGGGTAGTTCCCGTACAGGTAATAGTCCAGCTGCCCGATGATTTCCTGATTCACCACGGCTTCGAACTTGCGGGCAAAGAAGGTGGGCCGGGCTGTCTGCTGCACTCATGGGAGATTAAGAAAAAAAAGCTGCATCAGCAAGTGGCGGAAGGACCCTAACAGCACAGCCTGTGGGCAGGGGCAAGGCTCTGCAGCCAGCCTGCCTGGGTCCACGCTCCAGATCTGACTCTTTACTGACCTCTGTGTTCTCGGTTTCCTCATCTGTAGAATGGGTCAAAATGAGCGTGTGAAGAGGACTGAACTAGTTAATCTCGGCAAAGCGGTTCAAGCAATGATAGGCACTTAGGAAGCATCCTTTAGATGTCTGTTAAGTAAATTAAATCCTGGGATGGATCTCAGAAATCATTTAGCTGGAGGTCACGGACTAGTAATCTAGGGCAAAGACAGCCTGCAGATGTATTTTAGTTGACCAGCAGAGTGTTTCAAAATTGACCTATCTCGTGATATTTACAAAATGAAAGAGTTCATGGAAAGTCTTCTGGCTTCTCCTTAAATAGCAACAGATCTGGCAACCTCCGGCCCCCATCCCCACATGGTAACAAGTGGTTGAAGCTGAACAGTGGCTGTCCCTTTAGACAGCCACTCTTCTGCTCACCACAGTCCTCACCACTCCCAACTGCCTCCCTGGCATTGCAGCCGACTTGCAGACTCACAAGGGATCAGAATCTCCAGGAGTGGACTTAGAAATGTGTATTTGTAACAGGTTTCCAGGTGATTCATTTACTCACTTAGCTTACAGGACAATGCAAGTGACTCCAGAGCTGGCTGCATATCAGTCACCCAGATAACTTTTAAAAATCTGGATTCTAAGGTCCTTCCTGAGATCTCCTGAGTCAGCATCTCTGGAGGTGAGGCTCAAGAATATGTACCCCAAAATAAACCTTCCCAAGTGATTATAATGCAGTGTTTGAGGACCACTGATATAAACCAAGCTCTTATGGAAACAGGCCCAGAGAGGGGAAGGGACTTATCCAAGGACACACAGCAAGTCAGTGACAGAGCTGGGATTAAGAGTCAGGGTCCAGGGTTAAAGAAATAAAATACTGAGCATCTGTTATCTACCAGGTTTTATACTGTGGTGTAGGGCAGGGATTGATAAACATTTCAACAAATGGCCAGATTCGATCCAGCAATCTCATTACTGGGCATCTACCCCAAAGGGACAAAAGACATTCTATAAAAAAGACATCTGCACTCGAATGTTTACAGCAGCACAATTCACAATTGCAAAGCTGTGGAAACAACCCAAGTGCCCATCAATACATGAGTGGATTAATAAAATGTGGTATATGTGTACCATGGAATACTACTCAGCCACAAAAAACAATGGTGAACTAGCACCTCTTATATTGTCCTGGATAGAGCTGGAGCCCAGTCTAGTAAGTGAAGTATCCCAAGAATGGAAAAACAAGCATCATATGTACTCACCATCAAATTGGTATTAACTGATCAACAATTAAGTGCATATATGGTAATAACATTCATGGGGTGTCAGGTAGATGGGAGGGGGGAGGAGGGGATGGGTATATTCACACCTATTGGGTGCGGTGTGCACTATCTGGGGGATGGACACGCTTGAAGCTTTGACTCGGGTGGGGCAAAGGCAATACATGTAACCTAAACATTTATACCCCCCGTAATATGGTGAAATAAAAATAAATTAAAATAAAATGTTTAGGCAATGAAAAAAAATAAAAAGGTTTTTTTTTTTTTTTTTTTTTTTAAATAGCTTTGAAGCTTCTCAACACTGCTTTTGTAGCATGAAAGCAGCCACAGACAAAACAGTGAGAAAATGGACGTGGCCAGGCCCCAGTGTTTGCAAACGCAGGCAGTGGGCTGCCTTTGGCCCCAGGAGCTGTAGCTTGCTGACCCCTGGGGTCCAGGGCTGCAGAAACAAATAAAACACAGCCCTCTCCCTTGAGGAGCTTATTATGGTCTAGCGTTATTATTGACCTGAATTTGGGTCCATCACTGTTTTCACTGCAGTGAATTAATGGCAACAATAACTACTGAGCACACGCCGTATGCAGGGCATTGCGTTTATGTCATTGCCTCTAACTCTCCCAACAACCCAGCAAGGCAGGTGTTATTAATCCCGTTTTCAGATGAGGAAACTGAGCTCAGAGAGGGAACGTGACATGTACAAACTCACACAGTTGTAAGATTTGAACCCAGAACGGGTGACTCCAAAACCCAAGCTCTTTCGACTCTAGGATTGAGCTAACTGAGTGAACGCAGCATCTCATCTCCTCTCTGCTTCATGAATGCTGGGGTCCCCCTCCCTGTGAGGCAGAAGTCAGCTTGGTTCTTTTACAGTGGCACTGAGAAGAGTCAGACCACCTGAGTTCGGATCTCACTTTGTCCTTTCTAGCTGTGTATATCTTTGGGAAAGTCACCCAACTTCTCTGGGCCTCAGCTTCCTCATCTTTAAAATGGGTATAATAACACAGGTGATTAGCATAGTGTCTGGCACACATTGTTAGCTGCTTTTATTAATATTATGTGATTATTATCACCAGCCCCTGAAGTTTTCTACTAGGCACCTGTCTACCTAGGGGCCTATGAGTCTTCATTTTCTGGGGGCAGAGGATCAGCCTCAGTGGCAGGGCAGCCTCCTCTCTCCGCCAGCGATTCTCTGACTGCAGCCAGATCTTTGAAAAGGGCACGTTTCTATATTTATTGTTCTTTTTCTCTGAGTTCTTTGCACAAGAACTCCCAGTTCCTTACAGGCAGCAATTGCTTGATTCTGGATGTCGGGGGATATTCCTGCCCGTTGTTTACTGCGAGAGAAAGAGCTGCAAGCACATGATGCGCTCTCTCTGTCGCCCAGTCTTTATCGGAGACCACAGTGTCCCCAGGACGCCAGGCTAGAATACAAATGCTGCCACCCGGGCAGAGCAGGGCTCCCAGGAGTCACCAGGGGGAGGCTCTGGGCTCCAAGTGCTGAAGGTCCCCTGCAACCGGGACAACGGCTGGTCCTCTACAAAGGTGGGAATTAGTTTTTTTTTTTCCTTTTGAATATGTCAAACACTCCCCTGCAGCCCTCTTTCTGCTCAGCAGATCCTTTCTGCATGGACAACGGGGAGCTAAAATGTCATCCAAGTCCATGGTGAAATTAGCGTGGGTTTGAGGCGATCCCTGGGTATCTCTCAATCCGCCACCAGAAACGGGCCTACCAAAGACGTACTGCAGCGAACACTGAAGGTGGCCACACATGCTGGTGGGAGCTGAGAGGGAACATGAGTGACGGGATGAAACCTGCTGCACCTGTGCAGGTGCGAAACCAGGACGGCAGCGAGGCCTGGTGGAAAAACCCAGCCTGCCACTGGGAACACCAGAGTCGCCCTTCTCCACGCCCCCAGTCCCACCACTTCCCTGGCTGTGTGGCCGTGGGCGAGTAAGTTCACCCCCGTGCCTCAGTTTCCCCACTTGCACAATGGAGGTGCTGTCCACCCCAGTGAAGCCAAAGCCCACGCGGGGCCTGACACCGAGCAGATCTAACATGAACAGCATGCCAGGCATCTGGGGACCCTGCTAATTGATTTGATTCTTACTCAGTAGCTCTGAAGGGGGCTGAGATTTTGCATTTCTAACAAGTGCCCTGGTGACGGTGACGCCGCTGGTCTGTCGCCGACACCCTGAGGAGCCAGGCCAAGTGGCTAGAAGCTCCATGCGGGCAGCACGTGTCCTTTCCTGGACGTTTCAGTTATGTGCCAGAGTGCGGGTGCAGGGCACCTTGGCCAGGTTATCAGCTTGGCGCTGCTGTCCTGGTTGTCCCTGCCCTCCTCCATGTTAGTGGTTTGGGAAGCAGCACGCCACCTCCACGTGGCAGCTCTAGTGACCCCAGAGTGATCTGTTCAACCATTCTGTAGCGTTCTGTTTGAGCTCTCTGCAGCTGGGGCCTGGGTGTGCGAGGGGGAGAGGGGAAAGACACTCGGAGAGCCCCCCACTCCCAGCCACCGGGCAGCGCAGGGCGGGTGCCCACGCGGGAGGGAAAGATGCTGTCGACTGGGAGAGGACCTGCGGGCTGAGGCATCCCCGGGGTTCATGGCAAGCAGGTGAGCATCCACCACCCTCCTACCTCTGCTCCTCCCAGAGCTGCAAACTGCAAGGCTGCACAGAGGCAGCTGTGAAACATCTCTACCTCTGGTCACTCCTTTAAATACACAGAGCGCAGCGGCTTCCAAACCCGGCTGCTCATGAGAATTTCCTAAAGCGTAATACACTAAAAACACAAATTCTGGACTTCCCTGGAGATCAGTGGTTCTCAGACAGGGTGAGTCTGCCCCCAGCGGACACTTGGGGGCAAATGTCTGAAGACATTTTTGGTGGTCACAGCTGGAGGTTGCTAATGGTGTCCAGTGGGCAGGGGCCCCAGGGTGGTTCCGAACCCCCTGCAAGGCACAGGACACCCCCAAGACAGAGAATGGTCCGCCCACAACGTCAGGAGTTCTGAGGCTGAAAGACTGTGCCTGAGATACAATCAGGCTTGAACCCAGAAATCTGTTTTTAACAAGAGGATTCAGATGGAGAAGGCAGGAGAGAGAACAGGATATGAGCGTGGCCTTTGGAAACACACACCTCAAGCTTGTTGCCCTTTCTATGCCTCAGTTTCCCTATCCCTAAAATGGAATAATAATAAATAATAATACATATATTAAACAGTTGTTGTGTGGTTAATGAGTCAATGCAGACAGAGTGGTTAGCAAGGCCCTGGCGTGGAGTAAGCGCTCACTAAATATTGTCTGTTGTTGATGCTGCTACTATGATCATCTACAGTCAGGGCTGGGCACGCAGGCTTGTTTGTCTGCAGAGGTTTGCCGGCCAGGCGAGGCCTGGGGGGCCGGCGGGGGCACAGCAGGCTCACCTGGAAGCGGTGGAAGTCCTGCGGCTTGAAGTCGTTGGGGGAGCAGCCGCACCAGTCCACGATGTGCTTGTACTGGCACTTGCAGCCCAGCTTGCGGTTCCAGTTGGTGATGCGCAGGTTGTTGTCCACCATCGTGTCACAGTGGGGGCTGTTCTCCAGGACCGTGTGGAAGAAGGACTGTAGGGGAGAGAGGGGCCCCTCCTGAGACCTCTCCCAGCACCCCCCCCAATGGACTGGGGTCAGGAGGTCATCCTCGAGGACAACCCGACTGCAAAGGGACCCTCTTGGAGGCTCACTCAGTTCTCTCCACGTCCAAATGGGGGCAGCTGCCAGTCTGGTCCAGCTCAGGGTCCAGCTGGAGGCTCTGTCCAGACTGGCTTAGTTCTACTAAGAAGTCTGCTGTTCTGAGGGGTCTCTAAGCGGTCATTCCCCGACCTCTAGAATCTGATTTCAAGACATCTTTTATCACCCAGGTCATCTGTCTGCTCAGTAAAGAGGAAAAGTCCCCCAGGGTTTGTTAACGCATGGGGCAGAGGAAAACATGGGGACAATTTTCCGGAATATCTTGGGTCAAATGGGCTCTTGCTTTTGCAAATAGCCAGATCTGAAACCAAAGGGATTCAGGACTGAGAGAGCCTGACAACAAAGACGGAAGCTTTGGTATTTCCCCCCTGGGCGAGGGAGGCCAGACTCTAGGCTGCATCAGGCCTGGGGCCTCCACCTTCGCCACCTGCACAGTGACCACCACACAGGGAGGGGAGAGGCGGGGATGCTCGCTGTCCGTGGTACTGAACCGGGCGCCATCATTCCCCCTAATCCTAGGACTCTTGGCCAACTTCTCCAAGGAATCAAAGAGGCAATGATGGGAGTGAACAGAGAGACGAGAGGAGAGACATTGTTGATGCAGCTGAGAGATGACCAGAGAGACACAAAAGAGAGACAGAGATTTCTGTTGCAACACGGTCTTATAACAACCCCAGACACAGGAGAGTACATTTCCCTGCTCTCTGCTCCCCAAGGGAAGCTGTTGGGGGACACGTGTCTGCATGCAAAGGCTTATGGGCAGGAATGGAGGAGGGGGGATCTACAGGGACCCTGGAGTATCTGTGCTTGCATGTGTTGGGCAGGGGAGGGCCAGGGAGCACACACACAGCTTTGACCACCAGCAGTGTGGTGGGCATCTTGATTAAAACAACCAACCCCCCCAACAGTCTCTTCTAACTGAGTGGGTGGGCAAAATGAGGCTCCACCCACCACTCCCTGCCGACCCTCCTGTGATGCTGGATGACATGCCCATGAACCTGAATTTTAAGCTTGAATTGTCTACAGGCCCACAGAGGCACATATTCTCCATCAAGCAGTGGGGAAAAGTATCCAATTACCAATTGCCCTGTGTCCTTTCATAATGATACAGAAATTCCCTGCAAGATAATGGATGAGGAGGTTATCAGAATTGAGAGAAAAGGTGATTTTTGTAGAAATAGGATTAAAAGCTGATTACTTAACGCGTGTGCGGAATAGTCAAACTAGCCCCATGATGACACGCTCATCACCCCTCTCCCTGGGGCTCGGCCCTGCCCCAGACACTGGTGAGATACCTGGAAATCATGAAATGAGACATGCTCTCCTGTCTGGCCCGCAGACACACACAGCCCGTGTGATCCGGAGCTGGGGGCCCCACCAGGGAAAGAACAGGGCACCATTCCTGAAAAATGTCACAGGCTCAACAGAAATGGAACCAGCTCTGGAGTTTTCTGAAGTCGGATCAGAAATGAGGATGCAAGTGAACAGGAGGTCAGGGAGATGAATCTAGAATCCCTCAGCTCAGCTCTGAAAAGAAGACGGCTGCTGGCATGTCAGCAGCAACTCTTCAGCACCGGGTCCCTACCCATTTCCAGATGGGGCTGGGTCTGTTTCAGAATTCTCCGCAATCTTGCACAACAGGGCTTCCCTCCCCTAGGTTTGGAAAATGGTGACAGGTACCCTGGAGCTTTTTCAATACTTCCAAAAAGCCAACAGGGAACGCCTCTGGCCACAATGGCTGTGAACGCAGGGGCTAGTGCAGGCCTCGTGGAACCCCTGGCTGGCTGGCTGAGATCGCCTGGATTCCTGGAGTGTGACCCACTCATGAAACCAACACTACTTTCTGTCGGGGAAAGACAGAACAATATTCAAAACGGGAAAAGGGATTCTTGGTGGTTATAACATGATTGGTGACGACGGAGGATCTGTCAGAAGTTGACGTGGGTGTGTCCTCAAAGGGTCAGCTTATACAGTTGTGCAAGTTACACACTGCGTAACTCTAGGGGGTGCTACCATCGACACTGCAGATATCAGAGGGTTTTTGTTGGTCGGTTTGTTTTAATAAGAGTTCTCTGGAAAATGGCAGCAAAGTGCCTTGTTCTGACAAAATCAGTATACTGTGTGATTTTATGACCAATGGGGTCAAGTGTCTTGAGGGAGGGCTGCCTTTTCTACTTGGCACAAAGTTACTGTGAGGATTGCTGGCAGAGCACTGTGGATCTAACTCCATGAAGCCTCAGCACAGACTGGAGGGGGACCAAGGGCCCTGCTATGACAGCAAGGGCGTCTGGATGTTTGGAGGACAACGCAGGTGGACCCCACATTGCTTTGCCAAAAATTCGCCATCTGCTTTGCTCCAGAGGCTAAAGCTGGCCCCTACCTTTCTCAGGTAATTGTTCCTGTATACTCACCTCAGCAGGAAGCAGGGTGTAGGTGTAGAATTGTTTCATCTTGGTCACCAGATCGTCTGTGGAGAATGTCACATACTCCACGAACTTCCGGTTCAGCAGGAACCAATCTGAGCCTCCATCCACGGCAATGCCTTCCGGGATCCGCCGGTCCCCCAGGCGCCACATGTGAGCATCACACTCCAGGAAGAGCCGATCTAGGCCTTGTTTCCGGATGAACCTGGGAGAGACAAAGGAGCTCTTAGCCCAAAGGTGCCCTGAAAGAGGGACGGCCACCCAGAGTCCGAATATTAACAAAACAACACAATCCCAGCCGTAACAGCATTTATTGAGCACTTACTATGTGCCAGGTACCAAGCCAGGGCTCTGCGTCTAGTTTATCACTTGATCTTCACAGTGAGGCAGGTTCCTATGTCCCTACAAGGCAGGTGCTATCATTAGCCCCCTTTTACACACGAGGCCACTGAGGCTTAGAGAGCTCAAGGGACTTACCTGGTACAGTAGATAGCAGCGATCACCTGCTGCACCTACTTCCTTTCTAGAGAACGTTTGAAATAACCTGGTTATGCCACAGATGCCTTGGCAGTTTGGTGAGTGCAGCCTATGGACTCTCATCTCAGAAAAGTGCTCTTAAATGCACACAATATGTTAATGATTACAAAATACCAAAAAAAAAAAAAAAAAAGCCACCGAAGTTATGATACAGTAATACATGTGCTTCTTGATTCACACATCATATACAAGATTACAAAATATTTTTAAAAACACCTAATGTATGATAATACACGTGTTTCTTTATTAACACATTAAAAAATAAGATACCATGGCAGGTCTCATAACTACTGTAATTTTGAAGAAGCAGTGAGCATAAAGGATATTTAGAGATATCTGCACCAACTATAATGTGATATGAAAATATGCGATTCCCGTGGGTGATTAAGTCACAGTTACCGCTAACATGACTGTGGTTCGTTAGCCACCTTTAGCAGGATTTCAGTTGGAATTTATCAAGAATAAAGACGTCATTTTCTTTCCATCCAAGGTCGTGGAACTCCTTGAATTTCACCCACAACCCCCAGATTAATAACTCCTACTCTAGCAAGTATACGTATAATCATCTCGTTTAGGCTTTTGCAAGGCAGGTGAGGCACAACTGGCATTTGCTATTTTGCAGATGCAGAAACCAAAGCTCTGCAGGTCCCAGAGCTGATGACGTGGGCGTGCTGGGAGGGTGGACAGAGCTAGAACCACACCTTCTGGCCCAAACTCCTAGTCTGTTAGCAGTTAGCATCCACTGCACGCTTACCGCGTGCCACGCACCATGCTGGACCCTGCTGGCGGTCAGGGAGAAGTAAGGGTGATCTGTATCCCTAAGGTCCAGAGGTCTCCCAACCCAGAGATCTTCCCGCTCTTCCAGCCTGCTGATCCTTACACGTGTTCAGGACTTTGGATTTTTCCAGCTCTTACAGATTTATAACTCGCTTGTATCAAAACTTCTCTGTGTTGCCACCACCACGACGTCCCTACTCCATGTGCCCACCATTATACATAGGCTTCTGGGCAAGGCTCCCAGACACGCTCGAATGCTCTCCCCCTTCCGTCCCCTATTTAACTCCAATCTATCCATTAGATTGCAGTCCAAAAGTTATTCCCTCAGTTCTCATACCACTGTGATTTCTTCCACTATCATCACCATCATCATCATCTTTATTAGCACTATAATCACCATCTTCATCATCACTGTCATCACTACCACCATCATCACCATTGTGACCACTACGACCACCACCATCGTCATTATCACCACCATCACCACCATCACCATCATCATCCTCATCGTCACCATCATGGTGGCAAAACCATACTGATCATTATCATTCCAAGGGCTTTATGTGAATTACCTATTTTAAATCTCATGAAAACCCGAGAGACAGTACTTTTATTAACCCACTTTTACACACGTGTGAACCCAATGGCTTGCCATGATGCATTTGTGTGGTTCTTTGATCACTGTCCACCTTCTTCAGTAGACTGAGCTCCACGGGAGCTGGCGTTGTTCCTGTTTTTGCTCGTGCCTATGTGCTTGGCATTCAGTAAGCAGTGCTTAGCAAGTATTCGCAGAATGAACGGATGAATCCAACCCATCAATGAGCAGACGTGTGCTTAGTCCCTTCCACACTTCCGGCCTTAAGAAACAGCACAAAGCACAGGCTCTACCTCCTGGGAACTGACAGTCTAACTGAGGAAATACCATATAAGTACAGGTAACCACTGTGCAAATGAATTTCAACACACTTTCAGAAAAATGAGGATTAGAACAAGGCTGAAAAGGCAGGATGCTGTGGGTGTGGGGGAGGCAGGGCCTGAGCTGGTGGACATTCTAGACACAGGGGACAGTTGATCAAAGTTGTGTGTGGGGGGTACAGAATGGCTTGGCTTAAGCAGGAGATTGCTCTGGGCTGGCGACACAATCTGTGGTAGTCACATGTTTTTAATTGTAAGCCTAGCACTGCTGGCAGCCATCTTGTCCCCATGAGTACAGGGGCTGACAACAAAGGCAAAACAGAAATAAGAGAGGAGACAAAGAAAGACACAGTGTCCACGTCTTGGTGGGTCTGCTTGAGATGCTGGATCTCGCTATGCCTGACCCACCCCCAGACTTGTCAGTTATATGCACAGGGCATTTTTGAGATGGGATTTGTCACTTGCATTTGAAACAATCCTGACTAATAGAGGCTTGAATGATTTCAACTTCACGACCATGATGGGTGGTATGTTCTTAGGCTCCAGATGGGGCAGGAAGCCAAACTGTGGCACACAAATGCCACCTCGTCCTCTAAGCCAGTCTGCTCAGCGTTCTAGGGTTCTTTGCAAGTCCATGGCAGACTGTATCCCTTTGTCTTCAGATTGGAGTTACCTGTCTCCTCCCAGGTGGACCCTGTTGTCACTGGAACCAACCTTCGCTTCCTCCTTCCTGCCTCCCTGATGGGTCCTGGGGCAGGGCAGCTGCTCGACTTCAGGGTATAGAGGCAGGAGATGATCCCACCCTGCTAGTCACCCTGAATTCCAGAAAGAATTCCTCCCCACCGGGCCTCCCACAAATCCCCTGACATCCACCTAGGGGAACCGCATGAAACCTCGTTAATAAACCTGCACCCCCAGCACTTTCTTCTGCATCAGCAGAAAACCTGCCTGCAGACCTGGGCTACTATTGAAGTTAATGATGTCATACATCTAAGTCTTAACAACGGTGACCGTGGTGTAAAAGACATGGTAGTGATGATGATGCTGGCTTTCCATCTGCAGGGCAGTGTGGCTTTACCTGTCACTAGCTGGGTGACTTGGAACAGTGAGGAGTCCTCTCTGAATCTGTTTCCCCCTTAGCAAAAGGACAAAGTTGGGCTAGGTCTGGGTTATAAAGTTAAGTCCCTACAGGGGTCACACAGATCTTGGCAGTGAGTGCAAGGGACTGATGATAACACAACGGGGAGTGGTGAAATGAGCAGAGAAGTAGAGAACGCATGTTCTGAAAGGCACTTAAATTCCTTAAAGTATTTCTGGCTAAATAAAACATATCTCTAGGCCAAATCCAGCCCATAGGCCACCAGTAGTACTAACCCTGGGCTAGGTAATTTGCAAGGTACTTTCCAGCTGTGACATTCTATAAGTCACTCTATTATACCTAGGAAGAGGGCATGGGGCACACATTACATTACATATGGGCACATGGGAGCCCAGAGAAGGTTGACAACTTTTCCGAGGACACACAGAGCACTCACACAAGGGCAGAACCCACCAGAAGATCCAGGTGTCAGTGCCACCGCTCTTGTCCTTTCCCTAACACAGCTTTCCACATGCAAAATCCAAGCTTACTAGCAGAACATGTTCTTGCTGGGGAGAGACTTGATGAAGATTTTTCATTATATTCACAGTATCACTCCACTGAAATGTAACTCAGCTCTAACCCCATTAAAGGAAGCCGCTGAGTTTAGGCAAATAAAATCCTACCTTGACTGTGGCTAGTGCTAATTATACATAATGCCCAGTCGGTGCACTTAACCATGCTTGAAATTTTAGACAATTTGCATTCAAACTTACATGGTAACCAGACAGAGAGAGAGAGAGAGAGAGAAAGAGAAAAGAAATACAGGTGAGAGGACTAGCAATTTTTTTCTCTCCACAGACCAGCTTTTTAATTTCATGTTCCATTATGTGGGATAATAGTATCATCTTGCAATTTTAATGTGATGTCCCAGACCATAATATCCAGATACAATATTTATGCAGTCATCTCCAAAATGAAATATTCATGGGGTTGGGAGATTGGTTGCAGTATTTACTGCATTCAAAAACAGATAAACTGCAAACGCATGCTTTGGTTAATTATGAGTAAATAGAAACAACCAATTTCCCAGGTCTCAGAAAAGCTTCTGGGTCACACAGGCTACCAGGGACTTATTTTAAACTAGGAGAAGGTGGCAGAGGTCCAGCATCTGGGTATCTACCAGAGAAAGGCATCAACTACTTGGGTAGGATTTGCTTTTTTTTTCTGCCCCATGTATTCACTACAATTTGAACAGGTAAGTGGATGGCAGGGTAAACAGTGAACTTCCTTTTCATAGAGGTCGGCTCACCATCAAAGGGCACATGGAGAGAGATGGGACACACACACTTGCAGCAATGGGCCCTGTGCATGGAAGGTGACCAAGGACGCTCTCTGCCCCTCCATTTCATTTCCCGTTGACGAGGTTACCAGGGCAACGGGGTGCATAGGTGGCACCAAAGCAGAACAGACACCGGGCAGATCTAGGTACTCCTCCTGCCTCTGCTTTCACAGGCCGTGAGGGGCGGGGCTGGCTCACCCTCTCTGAGTGTCAGTTTCCTCATCTGTAAGGAACACCATAACACCTGTCCCGACAACCTCCTGAATCAGCTGCGAAAGTGTGATGGATGATGCTTCTCGAAGTGCTTTGCAAAGTGTTTAGTAAGCACTGTTCACCCAAGCAGTGAACCCACCCAACCATCAATCCCTTCTCACACAGCGATGTGGTCCCTCCCTCATCCCTGGCACTCCCAGTCCTCATTCATGCTTTGTTTATCTCCACAGCACTTCTCACTTTCTAATGTAATATACATGGCATTTTTTTAGGCTTCTGTTTATTTCTACTTACTAGATGTAAGCTGCAAGGTAGCAGAGACATTTGTCTGTTTGTGTTCACCATTATATCCCAAGTATCTAGAACACTGCCCAGTATACAGTTGGTGCTCAATAGGTTTTGGCTAAATGAATAAAGGGAAGGGTAGCAGTCACACTTGTTGGGAAATCAGGAAGTTGTGACATTAGTTAATCAGGTATCAGATGCTTATAACATACATTTGACAAAGGAACTGAACCTCAGAAAGGTTAAGTAATTTCTCCAAAGTTGCACAGCTAGAAGCCTTATTAGACCTGAATCCAGGTCTAGCTGAATCTAATGCAAGCTCTTAATTACTCTGCCATTCTTTGCTGTCTGATTCACCAGGGTCCTTCCAAAAGGACACACATGAAAATATGAGAACTTCTATGGCATCAAAAAGACAATGTCCAGAAATGAGAGAGTCAAGAGCAAAGAGCTCACTGTTGCTTTCGGAAGAGGCTTTCTGCCAGGCCTCTCGAGGACTTGTCTTCAGAACAGGCTACCTGAGGCCAAACACAGAATCATTTGCATTCAGTTTTACTTCCTCCATTCTGAGAAATGGGAAGTTGACCTTCCTGAGATTTCTCTCTATTGTCACAATATGGGACAAAGTCATAGCTAAACATGATTCTATTAGCAAGTTCCAAGGACAAAATCTACTCAGCGGAGCGTCAGAGTAAATCAGATGGAGGGGAGGGGTCCCGATTCTTCCCCATGGGACAAGAGGTCAGTTAAGAAAGTATATGTGGTCTTTGGAAAAGGCAGACTATGAAGAAGTTTCTCAATTTAGTTAATTCTCTGGCTCAATCTTGGCATAGTCATTGAGTGTGGAATTATTCCAGAACTGTCTTGTCCCATAGTGAGTTCTAGAAGGAAGAACTCCATTCTTTTGATATTACAGGACGTTTGAGCAAGAAGGAATCTTAGCAATCAGCTAATATAAATAATTCTACAAATTAAACAACAGCAACTGAGACTTAGCATGAACGATCCATCCAAAGTCACAGAACCTACAAAGAAAACTCCCCTTCTTCTGTTTTCCTGTCTAGTGATCTGTCACTGAATCCAGATTATTCCTTCAGCATAGGTGTAACCTGAGCATTTCAGTTAAAAAGTCAAGTCGTGGAATAAAGCATAAAAACCCACAATGTATGAAATCAGCCAGCTACATGAACAGGCGCACATGTTACAACTATTTTGCAGAGGACAGATTTTGAGCCCTGGAGCCGGATTACTTGGTCCAGGTCCTGTGTCTGCTGCTAACCTTAGGCAACTCTCATCATGTGGTGCTGCAGATTCTCGTGTAGAGATGGTGATAATGATACCTGCCTCACAGAGTTGGTGTGAAGGCTTAAATGAGATCGCATACAGAGAGGGCTTGGCACAGTGCTTAGCACACAGTAAGTGCCCCATAAATGCTCGCCAAGATGCTTTACATTTTTCCCTCATCAAGATGGAAATTTTGAATTTCTATCTCTCCTCTTCTCTCTTCTGGCATTTGGCAGACAGGTATATAGGGCACCTCTATGGCTAAGGAGAAACCCTTATGTCTTGAAAAGCAAGGGTACTCCAGCACCAAGGACAGAAGTCCAAACCCCCACCCACCAGCACCATCTCCCGCAATCATTTCAGTTGGGCTGGGCTGGAGACAGTTGTCACGATTCTACGCTGCAGTAGCTGGACGAACAAGACGGCTTGGGGCATTCATTCATTTTGCAACTCTAGAGAACACCTTCGATAGTCGGGGCCCTGGTCTATGTGCTGAGTGTATGGTGCCACACCTACCCTCTCTCTCTCTTCTAGGAGAGATAAGAAACATAAATGATATCAGCTACCATTTACTGAGCACATCCTACACTCTAGGCTCTGTTCTACACACTAAATATACAGTGTCCTATTTAGTCTTCCCTACAACCCCATGAAGGCTGATGTTACAAATGAAGGAACAGAGACACAGAGAAGTTAAGTAATTTTCCCAAGACCACACAGCTGGTTAGTGGCGAGGGGGGCATTCAAGCCTTCGCAGGTTCTGCATTATACACCCTCGCCACAAGACCCTAATGCTGCTCTGATAAATAAGTAAGCAGACATAAAAAAATACAAAATACAAGTATATATAATTACATACTATGATGCATGCTATATGGGAAAAAATCTGGGTGCAATGGCAGAAAATAAAGCGACAGGGACTTAAGTAGTGGCGACTGCTGGGGAAGGCTTCATGGAGGAGGTGACATGCAAGCTGATGAGAAGGAATTAGTCCTCTGAAGAGTTGTGGGAAGAGCTTTATGAGTGACAAATCGCTTGCGCAAGGGCCCGCATGGCTGAAATGAGGGCGCTCCAGGAAGCTCAGCTTCACCACCTCATTTCAAAGCAGCAGACTCTGATCTGACTGGCAGAGGGGACACACGTGGCCAGGACGTGGAGGGAGGCTCTGCAGTGAACACCCCCAGGGAGTCAGTGCAGCACAGTGGCCAAGAGCCCAGCCTCCAGAGCCACCCTGCCGGGGTTCAGGTCTGTATCCTCAGTTATGAGCTGTGTGTTGTTTCATCTCTTGCCTCAGTGTCCCCATCTGGAAAATGGGCATCATAATGATTGCACTTATACCATGGGGTTTTTGTGAGAACTGAAAGAGTTAGTATCTGTAAGGCATTTAAGACAATCTTAAGACAATCTCTCTCTTCTAGGAGAGATAAGAAACATAAATGATATCAGCTACCATTTACTGAGCACATCCTACACTCTAGGCTCTTGAGTATGTGGCACATACTCAATCTTCCATGTGTGACTATCATGACTGCTCCGTGCCCAGAAAGCTGATGTGGGTTTGACATTCAAGGAGGGAAGAAAAAGAAACCCGAGTGGAAATGCAGATTCAGGGTCCTGAATCCTGGGGTCTGGGGTCCCCCAGATTGGTGGCCCACATTCCTCACAGAGCTTGGGATCCCAAATCAGCTTGTACCTCTAAGTTGTCCAAAGGTCTGTTGAGGGATAATTCGTTTTCCACATTTCACATATTTTCAAAAACGCTGTTTACTGCCTTTTGTTCTGATTATAAAAGTAATGCATGTCGCTCAGAGAAGGTTCAGAACATAACGAAAATGCTAAGGAGAAATTAAAAATCACGCTCTGCCTCTCAGAGATGACACTGTGAACGTATTTCCCTTCTAGTCTTTTAACTTCTTTGTGTATCGTTTTAAAGAAAGTTCAGTTCCGTGGATGACCTAGAACACCTGCAGAGGCCAAGGGAGGGTGTGCGTGTGCAGTTCCGTGTGGGAGTCTGCACAATGTCGCGCTGACGTGGCCGCCATCACTGGATTAAATAAAGTGAACATGCAAACAGTGATAAACGCATCGGCTGGGTTTAAGGAAAGCAAAAGGGAAATGCAATCTGCTTTCCCTATTGGAGACGAGATATTAATTATCTCCTCACAACAATCACGGCGCTACAAGTCAGCCAGGAAGAGAGCTCGTCTCTCAATAAGCAAGTTGGCACCAAAGGAACCCCGGAAAGCAGATTTGCCTGGAGGAGGTTCCTGGCCAGGCTCTCGATGGATTTGCCAACTTTTGGTTACACATTTGCTTGTTTATACATCAAGGGAAGTTTGGGCCTGAAGATTAGTTCAATGTCAGAGGAGGGAAGCTGGTGAGGCTGCTCAGATGCCATCGTAGTGTCCAACAGGGACTGCTGCCTCTGGCAGGCAGGGCCCAGACCCGGGAGGAGAAAGGGACTTCTTGGTGCTATTTCCAACCTGGGGCTAAAACTCTTCCTAGCTTCCTATCTGCCTAGCTGTCTTAACATTTGATGTGCTAGTTGTTTCCTTAAGAGTTGTTGCAAGTGTTTGTGAACTGTTAATGATTTGTATGTCATCTTCCAGATTCTTCCTATTTCTTCTCCATCACCAACCCCATCACCACCACCACCATCAACTTCACAGGCACAACTAACTGTTCCAAGAGCTTATCCACGTATTAACTTATTTAATTCTTGCAACAACTCTCCAAGATTGGTAGTATTATCATCATTCCCATTTTGCAGGTGAGAAGACTGATACACAGGTAATTGATGAACACTGCCCAAGGTCACACACTCAGCGAGTGTTAGAGCTGGCAAGTGAGTCCCGAGAGCCTGATTCCTCACTGTCATGCTGTTTGCTTTATGTAGCATCTATATCCGAGCCCCCTTAATATTTCTAAGTCAACTTTAAATAGCTTCCATGGTTTTCTTTTAACTTAGCCTTATTTTAAGCATAATATCCATTCAATCATGGGTTAGATGGGCTAATTATATAAATTTTTGTTGATACGCGTAAGATCCACACCTCACTTTCACAGTATGCCTGTTTATGAAGGAATCTCACACGGTGGTCAGCGGTGGATCCTGAACACATGCTGGGAAATGCTGACTCTGGGAAGTAGGGGACGGACCTGTCTCCCACCCATATAAAAAACGATTCTGTTTAAAGTCAGCAGGGTTTTGCTGTACATCCCAAAAGCTTAAAACTGCAGGTCTTCTCAAATGCGGTCACTAATCACAGGGTGATAAATGAACACAGGCCTTAAAGTCAGACCTAAGCAGGTTCCAATCCCAGCTCTGCCACTCACTAGGCACGAGGCCCTGGGCAAGTTAAGGCAACTCTCCAAACCCCAGTGGTATCATTTCTGAAGTGGGGTAACGCCGCCAAATGAGGTTGGACTGAGATAACGCACTGCCAAGTGCCCAGCTCGGTGCCTTCCCATGGTCAGAGGGGCTAATCAATCCCCCACTCCCATGATCCTTACCTGGAACTTATAAAGATGAGGAAACGGGAGTATGGCCAAAGTCATGTGCTGAAGTCCCACAACTGTGACATGGCAGAGCTGGCATTTCCACCCAGGTGGCTGGACTCCAGCATCTTTGTTTTTGCCCTCCACCATACCATATCCCAGGGCTAAACACTGGGGGCCTGGTGACCTTGACCGAGGTCGACACATTAGATCAACCAAGGCAGGAAAAGTCCCAGAGGAACCCCAATTCTGGCTGAGGGAGCAGATTTTTCCTTTCCACCTCCCTGGAAGGGGGCTGTTCCCACCCGCTGAGACCTCAGCAGGCTGCAGAGACTTGAAAAACTTCTCTGATGCTCCCTGCACGGAGGCCGGAGGCCAGGAACGCCTGGGGATGTTTCCAAAGACTAGATTATTCAGGTTGAGGGTAAACGTTAAGGCACCTGCTTCTACGAGCCCTGCTGAGGCTGTCTGGGAAAATGACAATTGCGCTACATGTCTTTCCATGTATCTAGTTCCTTTATTGTTGGAGGGAAGCAAGGAGAAACAGTGGATGCAGCTCTCCCCTTCATTTAATTACAGGAACGGTCAGGACCAATTTGGAGCTATTAAAATACTAGTCTGCCTGTACGCCGTCTCTTCGCGGCGGGAGCCGGAATTCAGAACTGGCTGCTGAAGGCTGGACATGAAGACAGGTCAACGTTGCTATTAGGAATCAGGTGGAATTAAAAACTGAGGCCCCCTGGGGCCTGTTTTGTGTCTCACTGTTTGCTTTGTCCCTTCCCAGCTCTCTGTCTTTTAGGATCTCTGCCTCTGTCCCCTCCTCCTTTGCAAGGGCTGGTCCAGGAGCATGCACGAGCAGAATGGGAAGGGCCTTTGCAGGCGTCTCGTTCAACCCCTTTGTTTTTCCAAGGGAAAAGATGAAGCCCAGAGAAGCCGGGTGGCCGCCTCAGAATCACCCAGCGAGCCGGAGGACAGAGAGGCTGGACTCGGTGGACATGCTCACCTGGGCTTCAGTCCGAGCCCTGCCCTAGTGGCGTGAGCTTAATCGAGCAAGTTGCTCCACCTCTCCGAGTCTCAGTCTTCTTCATCTGTAAAATGAGGCCACTGCACTGCCAATGGTCACCCCCAGGAGCCAGGGAATGAAACCGATATACAGGGAAACAGAACTAATATGGAGTCTGGGCTTGATGATATCATTTGAGCTGCCTGATGCAGCCATACCTGAAGTTAGTGCCAATATTTTATAGTTACCCGATCCAATAATTTTCTTTATGCTTAAGCTAGTTTGAGCTGGGTTTCCGTCATTTCCCACTGAAAGAGTTCTTTCTAACACGCCACCAGGGAGGAACCTGAGCCAAGCCACGCCCAGCTCTGCTCACTGGAGGGAGACGACGGATGATGGGCCATAGCCAGGCTCGTTCATGCAGAGGCCTCAGCTAACGAAGAGGGGAGAGTGGCAGATGATGGCACGTTGGCTCATTTTACTATTAAATTACTACTAAATTTTTATTGCCCTTACTCCCTGTAAATGAGAGAATCCCAGCTGGGGACTTGTGTATGAGTGTTGGAACTGTGAGCTATTCTGTCCAGGGACCTTTGGGTTTCAGGGTTTTGGAGGGAGCTTCAAACAACCTCTCCTTGGCCTCCTTTACCCTGTCCTGTGCCATTTGGGTACCACCTGTCAACTACTGATGCACGTGGATCATACAGGATACATGCACACACCTAGAGGCCCGGTGCAGGCCCATATACCATCTCTTTCCTTCTACCTGCAACATTTTAGTTCTGTGCTAATCATAACAATGACATCCTCCTCCTCCCATAAGCATTTACCTACATCAAATGCTTTATATGTAGCATCTCATTTAATCCTCCCAATGAGCCCGTGAGTGCAGCTCTACCAATATTTCTATTCTACAGGTAAGGGAACTGGCTCAGAGAGGTTATGTCACCTGTCCAGTGCAACACAGCTAGGACATAATAGATCAGAATTCCAAACCAGGAGGAACAACCTCAAAGCCTCTGCTTTAAACTGTGCTGTATGCAGTTCCTAGCACAGTGCTTGGCAAATCGTGCACAGAGAGTAATACTGAATAGGCTGAAATAAGAATATTGGGGTGGATGTCATTCAGAGACACAAGCTGATAAACTTAGAATGGGCTCCTCCCTCATGATACAACTTTGTTTGCACAAATCATATATTAGTGGCTACTTGGAGAAGAAGAAGAGTTTTCATTCTCTATCCAAGGGTAGGGAGTACCAATGTCTGGGCTGCTTCCGACAACTAACCACCCCTCCCCTCCATGGAATCATGCCTGGCCCCACCTTGTCCCTGTGGCTATGGGGCCAGAAAGACCTGGCTTCACATTCTACCATTTATTAGCTGTGTGACATTTGGAAAAATCATGTAGGCTCCTAAAACCTTCTTTTCTTTTCATGACAATGATGATAATTCTTAAGTGGCTGTGCGAACAGAATTGGATCCTCTATGAGAAGGGGCCAGTGGAGTGATGGGCACTTAGTAGGAACACAACGCATAGTGCCTTTAATTCTTCTTGTTTATGCAGCCAGGCCTCTCTATGCTTTGTGGCCTGAACATGCTGTACTCATCTGTGCTGATTTAAAGAGCATCTTCAAGTCATGGGGCTCCTTTTAAATGTAAAGAAGGCAGGCTGTGAGAAGGGCAGGAACGATCTATAAACAATCAGCTGAATGAAATCAAAGTGACAATTTAGGAAAATGCTCCGACATAAGGATGCTGAGGCTACTTCTTGAGAGCTCAGGAAACACAGCTCACTCCTTGCTTTTGTGCCTCCCCTGCAATGGATAACTGGGTAAACTGAGTCACAGAGCCAGCCAAAACAACACCTCCACCCACAATGGTGGAGAAGATCCAAAGCAGAGATTGCAAACTGAGATGCTGTTTGGGGGCAGGTCAGGAAGGAAAAGAAGTGAGGGCCATGGCAACCTAAGATCCAGGAAGTAACTTCCACGAGAAAATTCAGGCACGGAGTTAACAGACCTTCAGAGTTTTTTAGACTAGCTAGAAATCTGGGAAATATTGCTGTTTTTAAATGGGGCTATTAATTTTCATATGAAGCACGTGGATTAAAACGAAACAAAACAAAACACCATGAAGACCAAACAAAGCGCACTGGCAAGCTAACATGAGCCCATGTGCTGCCAGCTTATGCTCTGAGTTCAAGGCTAGAAAAATGTCCCAGGACATCAGAGTGATCCTAGGCTGGTTTTTAATGGTGTCGCATGTTGGGATGGTGACGCCTACAGGGGGCGCTCAAGAGCGTGTTCCTTCTAGCTGACCTCTGGCCACGGAGAGTTGGGTTCTAGCTCAACACTGGACCGCAGAGATGCTATTAATATTTTTTGACACTGCTCATTTTAAATGGGAGAGAGGGGTAATAGATCCAGGCTGGGGTTCTGGGTACCCCTAAGACCTGCTCACGTGTTGGGCAGTGGAGGAGACACAGGCCTGGGAGTCAGGACCCCCAGGTTCAACTCCACACTGGCATGAGACTCTTTTCCACTAGAAAGTAAATTCCATGAGCGTCAGGACTTTGTCTTGTTCACCGCTAGAACAGTGACCGGCACGAGCTCAGCGCTTGGTAAACATTTGTTGAATGACTGGCTGACTGAATGATCTGGGGACATCACTTAAACTGTGGGCCTCAGTCTTCCCACCAATAAAATGGGAATTAACAGTGGCTGCCCTACGCAAAGGGCGGCCACCATGAGATAATGGACTCATGAAAGTCCCTGGGGAAAAAAGATGAAAAAGGCCGTGGCACTATGAGAAACACGTGGGATTATCTGTGCCCTTGGCTGGCAGGACGGACTACTTCCTGCAGTCCGTGTCATGCCTTTCTTCCACCTTCAACTTCTTTCTGGTTGCACCAAACCAGCCTAGAAAAAAGGCCCTAAATTATCACTCAGATTTTCATTTCCACTTTGCACAGGGGGAGGGGGATGGTGTGCTACCTTGCATTGTCCCGGCCGTGTGACTTCAAGAAATTCATATCTCGGTATCGGGAGAGAAATGCCACCAGCTGGTCATTTGTCCTGTGGAAACAAACGGAGAAGAAAGTCAGGGTCCTCCATGGAGATGTTGAGTCTTGCTTCCCTTCTGTGTCACAGGAAGCAGGTTTCATTCTTTGTGCTGTTCAGCTTGGATCACCTTCCCTGATCACCAGCACGGGGGCTGACATGGCATCCTCTTTATGTGTCACCATCACTGAGCCAGCCCACCACACTGCATTAAAATAGGCTGTTTGTGTATTTCTCTCTTAGACACTCCACTATACTGGGAGCTGTCTGAGAACAAACATAGCATCTTACTTGTGTTGGAATCTCCAGTGCTCAGCACTGGGGCTTGGCAAATAGTAAGTCATCAGTGTGCAGCCCAGTGCCAAATGCACAGCAACCTCAGGGCCTTTGCACTTGCTATGCCTGGGAAAATTTTGCCCTGTGTCTTTCCATTGCTGGCTTGCTCTTGTCATCCAGGTCTCCTTTCATATGTCACCTCTTCAGAGAGGTTTCTTTGGGCCACTCAACCTAAAGCAGCACCTGCCTCCTCCTGCCTCTTCACAGTGATCACATAATTCCTGTTTACTTCATTATTTTATCACCATCTGAAAGCACTGGACTTGCCTACAGAATGTAAGCTCCATGAGGACAGAACTTGGTCAGATCTGTTCATCACTGGCGCACAGTAGGAGCTACATTAATGTTTGCTGAATGAACAAATGAATAAATCAAAGTGAGCCGAGTTTGAACTGACTGCTTCAAATGGACTTGGAGTGATGACTACATCAATGAATGAATGAATGCCAAGTCCCCAATAACCAGTGGGCTACTGCTTGAGAGAGATTTAAAAAATATGAAGTGCAATACAAATGAATGACATCGTTCCCGGCATTGTTATCCCAAATTTATCGCCATCAATCTCGGCACTAGCAGTGTAGTCACAGCTAATCAGCTTGTGCATACAGCTGTGACAGTATTTTAAAAGGCAGTCACACAGGTCTCCATCTGCCAGAAACGCAGTCGCCTCTTCCACTGAATAAACCCAAACAGGTAAATGGTGCTGATGTGACAGCTCCTTCATCACCAGGCTCCTCTGCTCAGGGACTATTACTTAGAAGGAAAGGGTTAAGCATTGTTTCAAGTTGGGGAAAAACGGTGATGGCAGTGGAAAGGAAAAACATCTCTGGGAATAGAAGGGAGGCTAGATTTTTGACAAGCAGGATGGTGCCTTAGAAAGCAACACCTGGGCTCTAGAAGCAGAAAGCTCCATGACTAAGCCAGCTGTGTGTCCAAGGGATGACTCATTTAACCTCTCTGAATGGTGGCCTCTGAACTCACTTGGGCTGAGAATGAAATACGCCCAGCACATAGTAGGCCCACTGGGCATAGATACTGAATGGAGAACTGCATGGGTTTAAAGGGCACATAGTAGGTGCATGATCAATGCACAATGCTCCGTTCTTTCTGCCTCCCTGCTATCTGGTCCAGGCTGCCCCCACCCTGCACCCCTCCTCCATTTCCCCGCGACTCTGCAGTCTCGCCACTCCAAGCCCCTGCGCTCTTATTGGATGGCTCATGTTGACCAACTCAGGCTTCCAGCGGAGGGGGCACACGGCAGTTAAGAGATGCTGCAGTGAAAATGAGCATTGCTGATGTCCCAGCCCATTACTGAAATAAACACCGATTCAAAACGAGCCGTGCTAGCCGTGGCTGGCGCCACAAAATCCCAGCGAGCCTGCAGCGAGGTAGATGCGGTGCACACACACGGGAAGCTGAGCCCTGCTGATGTGCACAGGGGTGAACCCCAGGGGCGCTCACTAAAGGGTAACCCCATGTGTCTGCGCGGTGTTGCACCCCCTGCGTGGACAAACGCCACTGTGCGCGCCCAGGCAGAGCCCACTGATCCTCGGCTGGAGGTGCCTGTGGTTTGCGGGGAGGGGCCTCTTTAAGCTGCTGGGAGAGATGGAAACTAAATCAGCCTATAAAAAAAATTAAAGCAATGTCTCTTTCCCAGCCATAAAGAGGCCCGTTCCATCTCCGCGTCTTAACAGCTCTTATTTACCAAGCCCCTCGCCGCTTTCTGCGACAGTTCATTATTGTGTCCTGATGAATAAGGGACAAGTTAACCTCTGAATGGGTCCCTGGCAGTAGGAATAATAAACAGAGCCTCTCAGGCGGCCTCAGTGGGAGGATTGAAGGGGCCGGGCTGGGGCTCCGGGGCCCCCTCTCGCGAAGCCCCGGGCCTCCCAGGGTCAGCGGCTGCGGCTCCATTTGGCAACCCCAGAAAGCGCCTTTCAGGGCTGTGAGCTGGGGCCATTTTCACATTTACCGCTTCACCGAGTCCCCATCTGACGGGATGAATAGGCATTTAGCAAATTTACTTAGCGATGCTTCCACATGAAATCGTCTCAAAAGATGACATCCTGGGGGAGGGAGGGTGCACGGGGAGGGGGCTGAGGTTTCCAGGCCCGGAGCTCGTGGGGAAAGCCGCCTTTCAAAGCCCAGCGCTGTCTGCGTGCCTGGCCAGGGATCTTGCTAGACTGTCTGGATGGGTGGGGCGAGGGGACCCCTGCCTGCCCCCTCTCCCTGGGCCCCTCACTCTTCCTCAGAGTAAAAAGCCTGCTCTGGATGCTAAAGCCCGTCTCCCCACCCTTCTCCAACGGGAGACGGAATTCGGCTGGGGACCAAGTTTTCCTATTGTTGCTTTCAGATGCCTGTCGATAATTGCCTACATAATATTTAGTTCTCTCCAGATAATTAACAGCTTGCGATCTGTTGACATTTTACCCCATTCCAGTTTCTCTCTCTCTTTCTCTCTCTCCCCCCACCCCCTCCCATCACACACATTTCTCACTCTCCCTTTTTGGAGGAGTCATTTGCCAAATGGCTCTCGTAGTTCATCACTTGTGTCTGTCTCTCCATCAATTTCCTTCTACTTTTTGCTGCAATGATTAGAAATCATGCCTCTCAGCCTACGCAGTTCCTCTCCTTCCTGATGGTAACTGGGGCCCGCTGCTGCCACTCTTGAAGCCATTGGGAAATCTTTGCTGACATATGCAAGTAACAAATGAATAAATAAATGGTAAAATAAACTTACTGGGAACCACAAGGGCATCTCGGTTGAAATGAATAAATAAATAATAAAATAAGCTCCCAAACTGCCACCATTTATTGAATGTACACCATGCCCTAGGCCCTGGGGCAGACTTTTTCCACACTTTATTGCATTTGATATTCACAAAGACGTCATCAAATGTGAGTTTCATTCCCATTTTACAGACGGGTACCTGAGACTCAGAGAAATCACCTATTTAGGAAACCAGGATTTAAGTCTGATTCCAAATGTCACAGCTTGTGTTTTCCACTACTAGACTGCTTCTACAAATGACAGCAAATGAATGAGTGAATGGGTGAATGAATGAATTCCATCCCAGCTGCAGGAGAAAAAATACGGACACTCTAATGTCTCCCTCCTCCCAGCCTGGTCCTGAGCTCACTGATACTGGAAATGCCGATCTCAGGCCCCACCCAAGACCTACTGAGTTAAAATTTGCCTTCAAACAAGGTCCCCATGTGAGGCATGTGCCCTTTAAAGTTTAGGAGTCACTGCTCTAAGTCAAGTACTAGTATCTTTCCATCTTTATCTGTGCCCCATGGTTTCTTCCAGAAATTCCAGACTCTGAGCAAGTTACTTTCATCTCAATAAGCCTTCGGTATTGAGAGTATTAAATAAAAATAAGGCACATAAAACCTGTGCCGTAGCACTTGGCATACAGTAAACCCTTGATAAATGTCAGTTATTTAATAGTATTATTATTGCTATCTTGAACATTGGAAGCTTAAGACATGTTGACCTGGGGAAAACAGTACGAAGACTCAACCTGATTTGAACTTGGAAGGCTTTCTGCCCATAAGACCTACAGAGTGTTCTGCAGAGTGTGGTTTGGGAGACGTCTCACAAAAGGGACTTGTCCAAGGTCCCTTCCTAGCTGGTGTCAGAGTGAGGAACTGGCTTCCAGAGGGCCACAGACACCACTGTGTGTGGCTTATATATATAACAGCTTCGGGGATGAAGGTACACAGAGGGGGCACAGCTCTCAGGCTCCCAGGAGCCAGGCTGTATGCAGAAGGAACTCCAGACCCACAGAGTCCCAGCCAAGCAAGGCATGTCTGCTGGTGGCATGTGACAAGGGTTGGGGGCCTGCTCAGCTTCCACTAGGAAGGAGCCCAACACAGAGCCAACTGCTCTTCTCTGGGTCCCTGCTACCCACCCAGCACATTTACGTCCCAGGACCCCTTGCCAGCGTAGGATGCTGAGAGCAACCCTGCCAGAGGTGCTCACAGCCCAATCGTGAGGCCCAAGTTATACACATGACTTTGTGAGTGTCAGAATTCAGGATTTCAAACCCCTGATGCTACCAGGCATGTTCAGACCCCAGAAGACACCAGATCTAGTCCTTCTGGACCACAACAGACCAGCCACTGTGGAGCAGACATGCGTAACAGGGGTGGGGCGTGGGGGGCTGCGGAATTGGGCAAGCTGAGGATGATGAGGGCTGAGGCACCTCCAATCTGAGCTCAGAACAGACTAGGTCAGTGTTTCCCCAACTTCTTCATCTAGTGTATCCACCCATCATCTTACAGTGTTTCAGACGGATGTTTAACTTACATACCCCTTACCTTCATCCTAAGCAACAATATTCATGATATGTGATGTATTATTCTTTTTTCAATGTTTTTATTGTGGTGAAATACACATGACATAAAATTTACCACCTTAACCGTTTTTAAGTGCACAGTTCGGTGGCATCAAGTTCATTCACACTGCTGTGCAAACATCACTGCCGTCCATCTCCAGAACTCTTTTCATCTTGCAAAACTGCAATTCTACACCCACTAAACACGAACTCTCCTGTCCTTTCTTTCCCAGCCCCTGGCAACCACCATTCCACGTTCTGTCTCTATGATTCTGACTACTCCAGGCACTCCATGTAAGTGGAATCACACAGTATTTGTCTTTTTGTGACTAGCTTATTTAACTAGCACAATGTCCTCAAGGTTCATCCATGTTGTAGCATATGTCAGAATTTCCTTCCTTTTTAAGGCTTAATAATATTCCATTCTGATGTACCACTTTCATGGTTTTTTTCCTGTTACACATGAAAAAAGATAATGACCACTTGTCTGTACATCTCCTAAATCAACTTGGCTACCAGGGCACACAGAGAAGGGTCAACTGTCCTGGTTTTCCCCGGGCTGAGGGCATTCCTAGGACACAGAACTTTAAGTTTTATAATTGCACAGTACTGAGCAAACGAAGACAAGCTGGTGATCCCAGGCACATCCGAGGCATGTGCAACCCTAGAGAAGCTGCACACTCCACAGGAGCAGAAAGTGCATCCTTCTAGGATGAGCTCAACTGTACAGAAAAACACCACGGTGTCGGGGGGCCAACTGTAACCCCTTCCTATTCTTTAAAAATCATTATTATGAAAGCTTAGATCACAGCAAGATAAAGATTTAAATACGAGCAACAGCAACAATAACATCATCTAACACTTGAGTGCCTAGTATGTGGTGTTAGCCAATACCGCAAGCACTTTGCATCTATTAACCCACTTAGTCCTATGGCAACCCTATGAGGTAGATACTGTTATCTTTGTATTCATTTTCTTATTACATAAATGGGAACATATATATATATATGTGTGTGTGTGTGTATGTATATACACACACACATGGATATTTGTGGGGGGAGCTGGGTGCAGTGGCTCATGCCTATAGTCCCAGCTACTTGGGAGTCTGAGGCAGGAGGATTGCATGAGCCCAGGAGTTGGAGGTTGCAGTGAGCTATGATTGTGCCACTGCCCTCATGCCCGGGCAACAAATTAAGACCCTGTCTCCAAAAAAAAAAAATAAAAATTAAAATAAATACAAAAATAAAAGATACACACACACACACCCCCACACATACACACACAACTTTTTATGTCATGATCTATATCCTGCTCCTCTGACTCATCAGTATATACAGGCAGCCTTCACTCTTCCAAAGGCTGCACAGAAATCTATGGGATGGGCACAGCCGATCCCCCGTGGACATTTAGGGTGCCTCCGTTTTCCCCCTCTCACAGGTACTGCTGCAATGAACATCCTTGCGTATTTACCTGTCCATATATGAGTATGACGGATTTCTGCAGTATCATGTTCCTAGACGTGGAACTGTTCACTCAAAGGGCATTTTAAAGTCTCTCTTTGCTTCCAGAAAGACACACTACATGGAATGAGGCTTCCCCAAGTCGAGAGCGTGGATGGGACTCACACCAGACCACAGAGGCCAAGCGGAGGGGCTTGCAGGGGCGTGGGGAGGGAGAAGGAAACTGCAAAGGTGATGGAGCAGGGGCCATCCTGCAGAGGCTGGCGGGCCCCTGGCAGTCAGGGTGGGCTTCTCGGGTAGGCCGGCTGGGCCTAAGCACTGGCCTTCTGGCTTCCCTGTGGCACCAACCACCAGCGGGACCCTGGAGCACAAAGGAGCTTCACACAGAGGAGGAAATGACCTTGTGTCAAGCAGCAGGTGGGAGTGGGGCAGAACTGTCCCCTTCTGTGCCTGGGGCAGCTGTTCCAGCTGTTGTTTGCTAACAGCACGGAGGATTTTCCATCTGGACAATGGGGCAGCACCTCGGACAGTACTCAGGAACCAGCTACAGCCATGGGAAGAGCGGACATTGGGTCTAATGCCACTCTGTTCCTCCAGGATCTGACACATAGTAGGTGCTTGACAAATATTCACCGCCATGCTTAACATGTGTCCAAGTGGAGCAGGGCTCATCTCTGCAGCCGCTGTGCCCAGCACGGGGCCTGCCCCACGGGGAGGGTTCGGTCTGCGCTTGTTTGAAGGACAAGAAGCTCCCTGAAGCCAGGGGGCACCACCCTTTACTTCGGTATCTGGGCCTCTGCCCACGCTGTTCCCCCTGCCAGCAACGCTCCTCCTTATGTCTTTGCCCAGTGAACTATGGGAAATTTGGGGCAACGAACCCCAAGGTTGGGGTGCTCATGAGAAAATGCTTAATAATAACAATTACAGAAGACTTTCCCTTCACTGCTGACCAAGTGTTAGGCGTTCATCCTCCCTTAATCTCACGATAACCCTGCCAAGCAGGCACTCATTTCCCCGTGAATGACCTGGGACTGAACGAGCGTTAATGGCTTGTCCAATGTCCCGTGAGTGGAGGAGTGGCGATGCGAACCCCAGCACCCCAGGGCCAGAGCCTGAGCTCGTTTCAATCCTGCCTTTTCATGGTCAATAAGCTTCAGGAACGTGGTCTGTTTCTTTAGAAACAGAGACAGGAAACAAACAGGAAACCGCAGCCACCTTCTGAGGCCTCCTCCTTCCTTTCCAGGGGACTGTTGTTGAGCACAAGTTGCACATCGGGAGCTGACGGGGTCACACCTCTGCCCAGGGTGTGTGGCTTTCTCCTGTGCTTGTCCACACTCTGAGCTGCAGCACGAGCCTTCCTCCCCCTGCTCCCATCTCATGGATGGATTCGGACCCGTCTTTCCTCGTGGCTTACTGGCCGGGGGTACTGGAGACCCGGCCGCTGCTCTCTCCCTCACGATCCAGGTGGTTTATGCATGGACCTTACTGACGTCTTCCTGCCTACTAGAAAATTCAGGGGAGTCCAGGATTGTAGAACGACAGAAGAGGCAAGAGCAAAAGACCTGGAAATAAGGCAAATCCTTGATTCAAAGGTAGTCAAAGCCCACAGAGGGACCCATTTTGCTAAGATACAGGGTGAAATGTACAGAAAATGCTAGATACCATATTTCTTTCTGGACCCCACAGGCACAATCCCAGCTCCCACAGGCACCTGAGGACAGGTGGGCTGGATAAAAGGATGCCCCCACTTGTAGACTCTTCTCTCATCCTTCCTGCAGAAAGCAACTGCACGGTCTTCCCCAAAGCACACGTCTGACCACGTCACCTCTTCCACTTACTACCTTCAAGGGCTCTCCACCATCTGCAGGACAACGTCCTCACTCCTTAGCAAGGCCCGCGAGGTCATTCACGACCTGGCACTGCCTACTCAATCTTCAGAATCACTTGGCATTTACTAGGTGTCCTGTGCTCTTCTAAGACTTTGCAAGCAGGTGTTTACAGTAATTTCTAGCTGATCTTTGCCACTTTCTTGCTCATTTTGACTTTGAGCAAGTTCCTCAAGCTTGCTGAGCCTTAGTTTTCTCATCTGTCAAATGGGAGTAACAACGGTCTCTGAGTTGCCATTTGTTGTGGGTCTGGCATTCCCAGTGCCTGGCCCATAGCAGGTGCTTAGCACCCAGAGGCCATGTTTGCTCTGCTGGGAAATATGACTTCCACTTCTTTGACAGGTCAGGCCCTGTGCTAAACACCTGGAACAGCAGCGGATAAGACGCTTGTGGCCCCTGTCCTCAAGTAGCACACAGCACCGTGGGGGAAGTAGACAAGTATGTAAGTCCTTATGACGTTCAGTGAGACAACGGCTGAACTGAAGCGCAGGAATACTGGGGAGGCATGCACAAAGCACTCTGGGGATGACAGGGGACAGTGCCTCCTTCTACAAAGGCAGGCAGCACCTGCAGAGCCACCTGGATGATAAAACCCCATCACTTTTAATTGGATTTACCTTTTCGTTACTGACACAAACGATGCAGCAGTCACGCACGCTCATTGCATTTGAAGGGACTGGCAAGCCATTTCTCAAAGCCTCCATGCTTTCACAGAACATTTGTAAGAAACACATTTTTCATCTTAAACATACATAAGCCATTCTAAGAGGCAGTTTATCTGACGCTCCATCAATGAGAACTCTTAACGTGTCAGCCCTTCCTCCAGATGGCTGTAATCGAAAGGTAACTGACAAGAATCAGCGCCCAGAGGCCATGTAGGATCTTAGAACGCCACTGGAATCATGAATGAACAGCTAAATTGCCATGCAGCCTAGGATGTGTGTGTGCGTGTCTGTGTGTGTGCACACACACGTGTCTGTATGTGAAGTCTATTTAATTGTATTTTAATTCTCTGAAATCTGGTGGTCCTCATATGCCACGCGACATCTCAAATGTGCAGAACATTTGGTTAACCAAATTCTGCATTCCCATATGACAATTGATTACAGCCAGTTATTTGATTTGGTCTTTGGGGGACCAGGGGAGGTCCACTTTGGAGGACATTAAAGGATTAAATCTTAAAAGTCAATGTGATTTAAGTGGGAAAGCCAAAACTTGACTACAATGAAAGCTGTTTTCAGACAGGCGTTTGCAGTAATCTCTCTCTCACCTTTGCCACGTTCTTGCTGTTTGATTTTGAGCAAGCTCCTCAAGCTTGCTGAGCCTTAGTTTTCTAATCTGTCAAATGGGAATAACAATGGTCTCTGAGATGCCTGTGTGTTGCGGGTCTGGCACACACAGTGCCCAGCTCATAGCAGGTGCTCAGTAACTGGAGGCCCATGAAAAGAAGTTCCTACACTCTCTGCTAGGACTGCAGAAGGAAAGGCATGTCCACCGCTTGCTGATCCTCTACCCTAAGCTGTGACATCTCAAATCTTACACACCTGTGTTTTAGCACAAACATAAGTTACATATGCTCAAGTCCCTTGACTGCAAGCTATGATGGAACATACCAGGTTCCGTCAGCCTCGTGCCTGTTTCTCCCTGTGGCCCCGTGTCCATTTCAGAGTGGCCCACAGAAGCTGCCCAGCACTTGTGTGCTGCGTTCCAGAATGAGGGCTTTTGTCCATACCATCCGCTATGCCACAAACACCCTTCCTACATCCTGCCTGGACAACTCCCGCCTGTCTTCGCAAACACGGCTCAGCGTCGGTTCCACCGGGAAGGGCTGGAGTATAAAGGACCAAAACTAAACTGCATGGATAAGCTCAACTTTCCCTCGGTGTTCACGGCTGAGAACAGATATCTTTTTCACCATCCATACTCCACTGGATTTCTTCAAATAATGGCCGTGACCTACAGCAATAACTTATCCGTGTCAATTTCACCACACAGGTGTTCCTAATGCACTGACACTAACGTCCTGGAATTTGGAGTGGCTACAATAACGTGGACCTGAGATCAGAGAGACGTGGGTTCAAGTCCCAGCTCCACCATTTACTGACCGTGTGGTCTTGGGCAGGTTATTTCAGCTACTCGATGCTCCATTTCCTCACTTATAAAATTGGGGATGATAATGACACCTCCATCACTGAGGTGCTTGAAGATTTAATGAAATGAGAGGGAATTATCTGTTGTTTGCAACCGAAAAAATCTTAGCTGACACAGAAACTCGTTCCGGAAGAGGGACGACGAATGTCGGGCAGGTGAAAACAAGAGAGCTCTCCTACAGGTTGGGTAACTGGCCCACAGAATGCTATAATGTCAGCGATGATTTTTGTTGTTGCTGTTGTTAGTATCTACTTCTCCAAGACTAGAGTCTGTCCTGTGCTAGGTAGGAGTAGCACACAGCAAGGATCTCCAACTCCCAGAATTTTGGAGGCCGGTCAGTTTGGAGTTTAGTCCTGGGTTGAGATTGAGCTCAGAGGACAGTGTTCTCTGTCACCGATCACCTCATCCTCCTTGGGCAGCCCACCAGGTTCATTAGCCTGTCTGTACTAGATCAAGGTCAAAATACTCTGCAACACAGACAGGGCGTCACACGCACCTGCCTGGAAAAGCAAACACTGCAGCCTCTGCAACGGAGACAGATTCCGGATGATCAGTATGTTCTTTTCCCAAGGTTGTTTGTTTATCTCAGAGGGTTGATGAGAAATTTAAAAAGACTTTTTAAAAAGATTGTTTAAACAGAGGACACAGGCCTTAAGGTAGTAATCTGATTTCCTGGGGGCAGAAAGCTTCAGGAAAGTATGGAAAGAGATGTTATCATACAAATCAGCAGCTTTCACATGTGTCTGGAGGAGCCCCAGGTTATGCCCAGCAGCTGGGGCCTTGGGACAGCTCCACTGAGCCAACTTCACACCTCATTTCCCCACTGGGGTCTTGGGTAAAATTTCAGTTGAGTAAAAACAACTCAGTAGCCTAAAAGTAAAAGTTCAAAAATCATTAAAGAAAATAAATAGCCAATTTAGATTCCAATTCTTTTTGCAGGGAGAGAAGAGTACGGCATCTGACTCTATAGCAGGATCGACTGAGCTCTGCCCTCACGAACTGTCCAATCTGGGGCAGAGGACAATTTCTCTGAGCAGCCCTGCTGCCCTCTGAACAACGGGAATCACAGCATGACATGCCTCGCAGAGTTGTTTTGAGGATAAAAGGAATGATTTTAGGTTAAGCTGTAAGCATGGGTGCTTGGTATACAGCAAACACTTAATAAGTATTAGCTGTGTTCCTACTGGGGCTGTAAATTAAAATTCATTTCTTCTTCTCTCCCCCTTTCCCTCCCTCCCCGCCGCCTTCCTTCTTTCCTGCCTGCCTGCTCAATCTTTGGAATTACTGGAAGTGTTCTAAATGTTCTGTGCTCTTTCTTCACCCTAAGACTTCGCAAGGTCTGTTTGCTTTGTCGGAAAATACGATTTCCCAATACTTCAATAGGTCAGGCCCTGACCCGAGCATCTCCTATGTGCCAAAGACTGTGCTGATTTCTGACTTGAAACATAAATTCTGCCTTATCAACCTTGGGTATAGCTTTGAGTTGTGTGGGCACATTTTAACGGGGACATTTAAGCCCTGGTTTTACGTGACCATACATGAGCTCACACATCTTGCTTCCTGAGTAAAGGTTGTTCATTTACAGGTTATTTCTGTCCCTTCCCAGAGAGCTGTTTACTCACAGACAATACCTTAGTCCTCTTAGTACCTCTGGTGTCCCTATGGTGACTGATACAGTGTTTTACCAGCCAAAAAAAAATTATTGATAAATGTCATCTGGGACCATACCAAAGACCTGCTCACATAAACTATGCCGGGAAGATGCCGGTACAAGTTCATTGATCATTGATGAATTATTTCCAGTGCCAGGTCTCTGAGTGTTTAAATGGCTACATTGTAAAACAGGGTTGTCCTGTAAATTCTAAAACAGGACGTGTGGTTGATGAAGACAAGGCTCATGTCTATTTTGTTCACACTACTCTATCCCCATTCATTAATTCACCAAATATTTATGTTATGAGTCAGGTGCTGTTTGAGATGCTGGAGAAGCAATGATGATTGAGACCAAGTCCCTCTGAGAATTGAGTTCTGGTGTCCCCAGACCTCCACTGCATGCCCTGGATTAGTTTGTCTCCTATGCATCGAGAATAGTGCCAGTCACGTGCCAACCTTGCAAGAATCAAGGACACAGTCACTCTATTCTGCTCATTCCTTGTGTTCTGTGCTTCAGATGAGGAACCCCATCTGAAGCAAGGCTGGTGAGCACAATGTCTGGCACATAATAGTTGTTCAATGCACACAGGGTCAAATGTTGGATGAAGTCCCCGAGGCTGTTACAGGTTCCTGAAATGGAATTTCCATACTCATGCAGAATGCCTTTCACACTGAGGCAGATACACGGGCAGATCCAGCTGAGATGAGTCCAGCTGAGCAACACCCTGATGCACCACTGTTCTGCAGAGACATCCCTCTGCACCGGGTGACCTGGACTCAAAGCCTGCCTTCTATTGCTTCCTTGCTGTGCCACCATGCCGGTTACTTTATCTCTCTGAGCCTCGGTTTCCTTGTCTGAACCGGGCAAAGATTTGATGAGATCATGTGCCTGGCACACAGTAATCATGTGATTATTTGATGGTTCTTGTTACATGCTCGTCTCTCAGGGAGGGGGACGGATGCCAGGCTTCCCTGGGCACACTGCACTGCAATGTACAGTCAGCAGGGGCTTCCCCTGGGAAGCTGTGGTCCTTGGGATGTCATCGGGCCCAAGAGCTTGAGAACAAACTTGAGACCAACCTCTCTGTGGTTGGTTCCCTCGTTGGCCCTCCAGAGGTTTGGCCAAAAATAGAATTTCATCTACAGAAGATGGAATCCCACTCTTTTCCAACTTTATCGTCTTACTACTTCTTCCCTTTCTCTCTTAAGTAGCTCAACCATATACATTAAAAAGTCATCACAATACCCCAAGAATCAAAAACAGGTGTTCCAACACAACTTGGACATGGTATTCATGGCAGCAGGATTCACGATGGCCCAAAAGGTGGAAACCATCCAAATAGCCATCAGTGGATATGGTTTATCCATACAATGAAATATTATTTAGCCATAAAAGGAATTAAATATGAATACACGCAACAACATGAACCTTGAAAACACTATGCTAACTAAAAGATGCCAGACACAAAATGCCCATACTGTATGATTTCACCACTATGAAATGTCCAATCTCACCAAATCTATAGAAACAGAAGGCAGATTTCTTGTTTTCAGGGGGTAGGGGTGGGGTGTAATGGGGAGTACTGTTTAATGGGTACAGGTTTCCCTTTCGGGGGGACTAAAACATCTGGAACTAAACAGTGATGATTGTTGCACAACATTATGAATGTACTAAGTGTCACTAACGGTAAATTTTATGTTATGTATATTAGACCACAATAAAAATATGCCAGTTAACCCCCAAATTTCAAACTGAACAAGAGTCATCCCAAGAGCTACAATAATAACCATGCTTGGTCTATAATACATATTTTATATGCACTCTCCACTTAATTCTCACAACCACCTTAAAATAGGCAACATTATTAGCTCCATTTTACGATGGAGCAAACCGAACTTTTCAAAGCTTGGGCAACTCGTCTAATGATGATGATGATGATGACAGTAACTACTGAGTATATAAGTTACTTGATCCAGGCACTTGATAGATATTGACTCATTTTGTCTTCCCAACAACCTCATGAAGTAGGTATTATTATTATCACCCATTTTACAGCGGGAGAACAGAGAGGTTAAATAACGTGTCCCAGGTGAGAGAGTTCACCCGAAAGAGAAGCAGGGATTTGCGCCCAGGCCATCTGACCTGAGTCCAGGTGCATCACCACCAGGCTTGGTCATGCATCCTGTAGGGCACGTGCAGTCCCTGCCTCCCCATCCTCCCCCACGAAGGCTGGAAACGGACTAGACACCTGCCACATGACACTGAGGGATTGCAGGGGATTCACAGCCTCTCCCAGGCTGTGTGGACGCCAGTGTGTAGCCAGACAGGTGTGCTGTGCGAACGCCCCTCTGGCCCGCCGGGCTCCCACACACAGCGCCGGTGCCTCCGGTTAAGCACAGACGCGGCTGAGCCAACTTCAGGATTTATGAGCACCCACCATGGCTCATCGTGCTTTTGAAACAGACTCTCCAGCTCTTTGCAATGTTTTCCATTTTCATGGTAGAGGGGAAATCTGAAAATGCCTCTGGCCGAAAGCAATGAGACAAGACATCCCCCCCCGGCCCCCCCTGGCCCCGGTCCTCCATCCAGGAATAAGCCCAGAGATGCTTTTAATAATCGTGGAACTCAAAAAATGCAATAAAGTATCAGTGACTCTTCTGCCACTTAGTAACAAAAAGCAACAGTCACAGCAGCCACAGTGGTGTCAGTTAGAGGGGAAAGGCACTGACCCCTCATTTGCTCCTTCCTTCCTTCAAGAACCTACTGAGCTCCTACTATGTGCCAGGCACTAAAGACACAATGGTGAGCAAAACAGATGTTGTTTCTGCACGTTCGGAACTGTCTGCCTATTAGGTTTGTCACTTTTGGTCACCATCATTGTCATCATTTATTAAGCGCTTTCTCTGTGCCAGGCAAAGTGCTTCCCATTTCACAGCTTAATCCCAACAGCAAAGGCGGAGGGAGGTGACTGTAACGGTTTCCATTGTACAGATGAGAAAACTGAGGCACAGAGAGGTTGGGCAACTTGCCCGAGGTCACGTGGTCAGTAAACTGGACAGCTTGAACTTGAACTCAGATGCCGCTGACTCCCCACATGCACACTTCTAAACCCCTTGCTACACTGTCGTAATGGCCTGAGCCCTGGAAGATTTGTGCCAAACAGAGCGCGGAATGAGGGCTTGTGGGTCCAGCTCCAGCTCCAGCTTACAGTGTCTCTCCAGGAAACTCAGGGGCACAGAGCCTAAGAATACTGTGTGCTGCAGAAAGGCCCAACACTGAGAGAAAATAACAGCAGTGAAACAACAGGGGGCATTTAGCCCGCTGGAAAGTAATTACCTGAGCTATAATGTACATATCCACTAGCAGGAAATATTAGCTATCACACTTCCCCTCCTCCAGCCACCTGCAACAGTGCTCTGCTTCTTAAATTTTTTTCCTTCCTTTTTCCCACTGCCAAGCAATTCATTAGAAACTGAAGCAATCTCTGGCTGGGCACAGTGGCTCACACCTGTAATCCTAGCACTCTGGGAGGCAGAGGCCGGAGGATGGCTTCAACTCAGGGGTTCCACACCAGCCTGAGCAAGAGTGAGACCCTATCTCTACAAAAAATAGAAAAATTAGCCAGGCATGGTGGCACGCACCTGCAGTCCCAGCTACTCAGGAGGCTGAGGCAGGAGGATCGCTTGAGCCCAGGAGCGTGAGGTTGCAGTGAGCTATGATGACGCCACTGCACTCTAGCCCAGGGAGACAGAAAAAATTGTCTGACTCGGTCTCAGGAAAAAAAAAAAAAAAGAAACTGAAGCAATCTCATCATCACACCACTTTCCAATAGAAAACTTTTCAAAGGCTGCCTGTTGCTTTGAGGATAAGCCTGGGTCCCTTAACATGACTCCCAGGGGCCCACACAGTCTGGCCCCACCCACCTCTCCAGCCTTGTTCTGTTGGCTCCCCATGTTCTATCCATGTAAACCTCTCTTCATTTGCTGCCTTAGCCGTGTTCCCTGCCACCTGCCTCAAGGCCTTTGCATATGCAGCCCCCTCTGCCTGGAACACTCGCCCCTCCCCCCTCATCTTTTCATCCAGTTATTTCCTCCTCTTCTTTCAACTCTCAGCTCAAAGGTACTTCTCCAGGGAAGCTTTCCCTGGACCCCTGGAGGAGAAGGGTTACATGCATGTCAGTTTCCTGCTTTATATGCATATAAAATTTTCTTCCTAACAATGTCATAAAAATATAACTATTTAATGGCCTAATCTGTATATTCCTCAAGGGCAGAGATGTTAATGATCCTACTGGTGGCTGTAACCCCAGATTCTAGCAAACATCTGGCACGTAGTAGGTTTCCGATAAGCTTGTGCTGACTGAGTTGACTGTATAAATGAATGAATCAATCAACAGTGAGGCCCTAAAGCTAATATTTCACTAAAATGCATTTCATGGTCATCACCTTGGCTAGAAAGTTCTCTCTCTTCCCAGACTGACATCTGCAACCGGTGGCAGACTCCTGAGACAAATGACTCAGGAGAGGGCAGGAGAGGGGAGCCCAGACACATCTAGGCAGAAAGATGGCAGGGAACCAGACACACAAGATCAACTGGATTTATGGAAAGTACAACAGAAACATGTGTCTGGTCACTCTGGGAAATCTTGGAGAATTAGCTGGCATTAAGGCATTAGTCAGCAACTTAACTGGTCAACCAAGGAAAGATAAACAAATCCTGTGCTTTTGGGGGGAGCAGAAAACTGGGGTAAGGGCTGAAATCAATGAGTCTCGGGATTCAACATCATTAACCTTTTTGATTCAGATTGAGGAGGGTGGTGCAGGGTAAATTACAGAGCTAACGAGGACCAGGTACTTCTGCTGGGATTACGCAGGGAAGGCTGGCTGGTAGGAAAACACTGTATGCTCCGGTTGACACGCACTCCAGGGGGCTGGACAGACCTACAGACTGACTGTGAGCAAACTGCCTGTCTCCTCCTGGCTGGCCCTGCTCAGGCAACACTGACGGGCAAGCTGGATTTCACGTGCTGCTTGCCAGTTTAAGTTCAGGACTGGCACGCCATGCAGGCTGGGGGAAATGAAATAAAAGGAGCTTGTTGTTTTGTGTTGGGTTCAGCTACCCACGGCTGGGTGGGAATTCAGGTCAAGTTCCCAGGGAGGTGGACCAGAAGGCCCTGGGAATCACCACTCCTCCTCTATCCAGGGTCCTGAAATCTGAAGCACTTGGGTTGACAGACTCATCTAAAGGCTGGCCTGGAAGATGGGTGGGTGGGTTGGTAACTGCATTCGCAAGGGCTAAGAGGTATGCATTCTGGGCAAGGCCATTATCTGAAAGGTGGGAGATCTGGCAGCAGGATCAAGTGTGAACTATGGCCTGCCACCTGTTTTAACAAATACAATTTTATTGGAACACAGTCATGCACATTCATTTGCGTATTGTCTATGGCTGTCTTAGTGCTACGATGGCAGTTTCATTATCACGAGAGACCATGTGTCCTGCAAAACCTAAAATATGTGCTCTCTGATCTTTTATAAAAAAGTTTGCTGTTCCTGCCTAGTATAATGTTTCTGTCTTTTGGGTCATTCACACACCTTCCTCACAACTTTCCGGCATATCCACGTTATCAAAGTGTCTTCTTGGCCCACCCTGTCCTCCTCCCCTGCCTGAGGTTCCCTTGTGCACATTTCTACCTGGTGAATCACCCATCCCCTTCCCTATTGTCTCTTTCCTGCATGAGCATGGCAGGGAGGGCCCGGCAGTTCCATGCTTTCATTACTGCTGTACTCCCGGGATCCAGCAAAGTGGCTGGTGTGTAGTAGACACTCAATAAACATTTGTTGAATGATCGAAGAGCCACTTACTCCTGTATTATTGCTTTGTTAATATTTTCTTATTTAAATCAAGTATTTTCTTTTTTTAAAGAAAACTTCATCTTCAGAAATCTGGGGTTGGACATGTTAACTTTTCCTAATACGTATTAATATAGACAAATGCTGACATTTTTGACAAATCACCTGCACACGGCAAGTGGTCCATGGTCATACGTGGGAAGTCCTGGCTCGCTGGTAAGGACACGGGTGGGTGTAAGTCTGGGCTCCACCTCTCAGTAGCTGAGCATGTCCTCGTGCCTCTTCTCTCGTAAATGGGGACGGTGAAGGTGCCATCTCACCAGACGGCTGGGAGATTAAATGAGACCATGGGAGAAGCACTTAGCACTCTGCACACACCCTGAGGGGGGGCATCTCCTGGTAGTTCAGTTCATGAAAAAGCAGGGCCCCCAGTGCCGCTGCCACCGCTGTCAATGAAGCCTGTCCGGGACATTGCCCAGCTGCTGAATGGTTTCACTGCATCCTGGCAAAGCAATTTGGATTAATGGGACTATTTAGCTGTAGGTGTCCAGAGAATGCATTGTTTAAAGTAACTTGTTAGAAACTTCCCCAGGGTGGCAAACTTTTAAACAAAGATTGACTCTGTAATCAAAAATTGCTTGGCCTTGAACCAGATTCCAGCATCCCAAAGAGCACTATTATATTGAGAAAAAGGTGGCAATGTTTGTGCCCCTGGCTTGGTTTGCCAAGTAATGTTGACGGATAAACACAATTAAATTGCACCAAGGAGAATCCATCTCTGGAGGAGAAAGGACACAGGAGACAGGCTGTGGTTCTTAAGGGCACAATTGCCACTCTTTCTCTCCAAGGGAACCGGTGTGGGATTCCACTGTGTCCTCTACCATGGGAAACATGGCCTGCACTGCCCCATGGCCTCGTCCTTCCCATTCACTTTTGGATCAACCAATCTTATTGCCAGTGTGCACGGACCAGAATCCGGGTTCCAGACACTCAGTCTGTCCTGGGAGGGCCTGTGTCACTCAAGCTGGGTGGGAGTGGGAGGAGGCCGCGGTGAGTCTGATGGCAGGTGGGGACTTTGCTGCCTGCCTTGGTTTCTGTTCTGTGACTGGTCCCCGGGCTGCTGACCCATCCAGATGTCCACGCCACTGTCTGACACTGCCTAGGGCCACCAGAGTGGTCGGAGACAGACCCCTTGAGCCAGGGGATGGGGATAGGACTGGTGAGGTTGGGAATTTGAAGGAAGTTTCCCACTTGAACTTCAGGAAGGTTGCAGCTGCACTGGTTCAGGGGTAAGTGGAGAAACAGACTTGAGGAGGACGCTTTGTTTCACCCCATTGTGGTAGAGAAGGCTGGAAAACACCAGGGGTCTCTTCACACAGCCCTGCAGCATGGAGGGGAGATGGCGGCCAGGGAGGGGGATGTGTGGTTCAGATATAGACAAAGATGGCTCAGCTCGGGGCAACCACCTTCTGGACTCTCACCATGATCGGATTCCCTCACGGGCATGTGCCCCCTACCCCATCTGCATTTCCGTATTAGGACCTATTTTATAGAGATATAAAATACAAGAGGGAGAGGATAAGGAAAGTGACCGCCAAAAGGGCCAGACCATGTTTCTGTCTGGGATTAGTAACTGTACAGGACTGTCAGTTATCATCATCATCATCATCATCATCATCATCATCACTGTCATAAGAGAGCCATATCCTTGTTAAGAAAAAAAAAGCCCAACGCTGGATTAAGCCGTCTGTCCCTACATCTCCCAGGTTCATCCCAAACCTACGAGGAAAGTGCTAGGGGAGGGTGTCCCCGCTTGCCGCCCACAGCCCCCCTCCTCTGCCGGTCTCGCTCCTAGGGTTACCCAGAGGGAGGAGGAACCGAGGGTGGGATTATTTAGTCTGGGAGAGGCAGCTTGAGACACGGCTGTCAGTGGGCTGGTGACTGCACTGTGACAGCCCCACCTAAATTCTGCAACTTCTTCTTGTGTTTCTTGCCTTCGCCTGGGATGTGCCTAAGCCCCCTGGGGCCAAGCGACACACTAGCCAGTCCAAGCGACTGGTAGATACAGTGAGCCCAGGCCTCCCCGGAGGACTCGGCCCTCTCTCTCCTCTCTGTAACATCGCCATGGCTGAGCATGCTGGTTCCCAATGTTTGGATAGCGAGAGGGTGAAGAGGTCACACAAGGTGCCAGGCCTGAGCCACCATGCTCTGACCCAGCTGTCATCAGAGAGCTAGAAATAAAGCAGTGCGTGGAGTCCCACCTGGCTTTTGTTCCTAACAGCTCACAATATCATCCCCTCACAAAGGTAAAAAAACTGAGACTCCAAAGGTTGGGTTTACTTGTCTTGAGGGCATACAGCTGGCAGGGGATGATGGCAGGGAGCTTGGTCAGCTCAGGCTGCCACAAGATACCACAGACTGGTGGCTTCAAAAGCAGGAATTTATTTTCTTACAGTTCTGGAGGCTGGGAAGTCTAAGGTACCTGCCCATCTGATTCCTGGTGAGTGCTCTCTTCCTGGCGCGCAGACAGCCACCTTCCGGCTCTGTCCTCACATGGCAGAGAGAGTGAGCGAGCTCTCTGGTGTCTTTTCTCATACGGACATTAACTCTATAGGATCAGGGCTCCACTCTTAGGACCTCATTTAACCTTAATTACCTCCTCATAGGTCCTGTCTGCAAATACAGCGGTTAGGGCTTGAACATATTAATTTTGGGGATACACATTCAGTCTACAGCAACAGGATCCAAATCCAGGTCAGGCTGACACCACCTGACCTCTTCTCATGGAATGAGTTGACGGTGCAGAAAGTGCCAGCATTGTTTTGGTTTTGCTTTGGAACAATTGGCCTATTTGGGGGGACGGCAGCCATTCCTTTCTAATTATGTTTGCATTAGGCTAATATTTAAATGCATGAGACTTCCGTCAGGCAGCATCAGTTAGGCAGTTAGTGGAGAGGTCTGGAGAGTTTGAGGTCCAGAGGGAACAGGACTACAAAGGAATTTGAAGGCTGGGCTGTCCTAGCTAACGCAGGACAGCTGGTTCCTAGGTCTATGCTTAGAGCACACAGTTGGCAAAGTCCCAACCTTCCATCAGCCAAAGAGGGAACAAGCCCTTCTAGAGATGGGACAACTCTGGCCGTGGAGGTCACGTGGTGGGGTTTGCTGTCTCGGGCGATCGGCTTTTTCTTGGGGTCAGCTGCTCATGCAAGATGCTGCACAAAGTATGCTGAACTTGGGGGTCAGTTGAGCCTGCCTTTCAATCCCAGGCTGGCCACAGCCAAGCTGTGTGACCAAGGACAAGTCACTTGGAACCACTGAGTCCCAGTGCCCTTCTCACGGTCACCTCATGGGGATGTTATGGGGACTAAAGCAGAAAGTGGTGGTAGTTTCGCAGCTAGTTGAACATTAGTCGACTCTGGATTTTAGGTTCTGACACATCCTGCTTGTCTCTTGCTTATTGGATAACTCCTGACCCCTGAATTTTCACCCAGATAAAGAAAACAAGGATTTGGATGGGAGAGGAATGAGCAGAAGAGCTTCACTCCGGAACTATCCAGGGGGTACAGTATGACCTGTTGGTGAAAAACTCAGGTCGTTTTTTTTTCCCCCTGCAGTGATGAAAGAAGCATAAGTTTGAATCCTGGCTCTAAATCTCTACCAGGTGGGAGACACTGGGCAAATTCCTTAACTTCTCTCAACCTCAGTTATTTCATCTGTAAAATGGGATGCAGTGATAGCACCTACCTTCTGGGGTTGTGGTGAAGGCGACATTAGATAATGCATGGAAATCACTTGGCCCAGGATCCCACGTTACAGTAAGTCCTCAGGAAATACTGGCCAGTATGATTAGCTCCTGGAGTATGGAGTGTACAGTATACTAATCCACAGAGTTTCCACCTCTACCCCCAACGACTGGGCCTTAACCCTGTTCCTTGGGCCCTGTACTCACCCAAATCCTTGCATCATCAATCAAAAAGGGGTAGGAACACGCCTCTCTTATCCCATTTGACCTTTTAAGACATGCTGTTCCTCCAGATTGCCCTTGAAAATAATCTTCACCTGTGCTTAGCTGTGGGCATCACGTAGGGAAGAATAACAGACTCCACAACGCAGATCATCCATACTGTGGACAACCCCAGGCTCACGTCCAAATGCCCAGGGTGCACTTGGATGCACTTGAAGCATCCCAGCGTGCACACCATCCCTACTCTTGGCCACGGGTGGAGAAGCCACATAAAAGAAGGCTTGGCTTTTCCAAGAAGCAAAAATGCTCAATGCGCTGGGCAGGAAGATGCCAGGGTTGGAAATGTCCCATCCACAGACACAGAGAGAGACGCTGCCAAGAGGAAGGAGAACTGAGAGACCTGGGAGGGAGGAATTTGGAAAAAAATACCTTGCAAAATTCAACGCATAGTCAGTCTGGGATCTGGGGAACCGGTCAAATTGGCAGAGGATGGGGACTGCATTTGTTTCTGAACTGCCTAGCATCTATTCTCTCTTTTGTTAAGAGCAGCGTAATTTTCGCTACAGAAAATATTTCTACCCCGTGTCCCAAATGTAAGGTTTGTGAGGGCAGAGTCTTTGTTTAAATTTAAATTAAAATCGAATTCAATTTAAAATTCAGTTCCTCAGTCCCACAAGGCACGTTTCAAGCTCTGAATGGCCACATGTGGCTAGTGGCAACCACACCGGATGGCACAGTTACGGAATATTTCCGTCACCCCAGAAACTTCCACTGGACAGCACTAGTCCAGAACGCCAGTCCCCAAACCCCAGGCTGTGGACCGGTACTGGTCCGTGGCCTGTTAGGAACCAGGCTGCACAGCAGGAGGTGAGAAGCGGTGAGGGAGCAAAGCTTCATCTGTATTTACAGCCGCTCCCCATCGCTCACATCACTGCATAAGCTCCGCCTCCTGCCAGATCAGCAGCAGCATTAGATTCTCATAGGAGCGTGAACCCTGCTGCAAACTGCTCATGGGAGGGATGTAGGTTGCAGCTCCTTATGAGCATCTAATGCCTGATGATCTGAGGTGGAGCTGAGGCGGTGATGCTAGCGCTGGGGAGTGGCTGCAAATACAGATTATCATCAGCAGGGAGGTTTGCACAATAAATATAATGCGCTTGAATCATCCCAAAACCATCCCCTTTGCCCCCTGGTCCGTGGAAAAATTATCTTCCACGAAATCAGTCCCTGGTGCCAAAAAGGTTAGGGACCGCTGGTTTAGAATATTGCCTACCATCTACTAGGATCTCAATAAGCACTTGTTTAATAAATGAATGAATGAATGACCAAAATTCTCTACTTTCTGATGGCCAATGGACACGTGACCCAAGATAGAACCATCACATTCTCCTTCCCTAGGATTTTTAATCTTTCTTTCAGTAGTGAAAGAGTGGGAAAATGAACAAACAAAATAGCAAGCAAACAATATGGCTGGAATACATTAATATTTAAGCCAAATGGCAGCATCCATTGGGTGAGGCAGTCATGTCAATTGTTGCCTTTTGCTCTGCGACCTTTGACACTCATTTTGTGAGCCCCCCCCACATGCTTCTGGGAGTGTCGTTAGCCAGGATGGTGTCCTAAGCTAACAGGACCACTCTTGGCTTTCCGAGGGACATTGGCACTTCTCAACCGAGTCTCCTGAGAACCTGAGAACTGCGGCCTCATACTGTTCGTCCGGCACATGCTCTGGGTCAGTCCTCGAGAAAGCCTAAAGAGCTGTCCATCCTCAAACACAGCTCAGGCGACCCAGAACAGCTGGCAAGAGGGAAGCAAACTGCATTTCTGCAAGAGCAGGCGTGTGCTCCGTCAGCCTGAAAAATAACAGGGCTGAGGATATGTTTATTTTGTTACAAGATGCAAACAAAACTGTTAACACCATAATTACTGGCATGTTTTTCCAGTCGCCTTGTGAACAACAGCCTGAGCAGATACGCCCTTTCAGGCTCACAAATTATCTGGGTGGAGCTTTGGTTGGATGGTTTCGTCCCAGCAACTTTGGGGTCTCAGAGAACAGGGTGTGTGTCTTTACATCTAAAGAACAATAGGGGTTCACGTGCTGAGAAAGTGGCCCGCAGGGAAGACAGTCACACCCCAAAGACCTGCCCCGACGCTAACGTTTTCTGACACAGCATGTACCTTGTTAATTATTTCTGTAATTGCATGATAAATGTCTCTATCTCTCTCTGGACTGGTGGTTTTCAATCCTCACTTTATAGAATCACCTGGAGGGGGGCTTTAAAAAATAGAGATTGTTGCCACCCACAGGGAGTTTATATTCAGCGGATCTGGGGTGGGGTCCTGAATTTCCGAGAATCACGCAGAACCCTCTTTAACCTTGTTGAGAAGCACGTCATGATGCCAAGCTCCCTGTGGCAGGGACCGTCTGTCCTGCTTCCTGCTGTAGCCCCGGGGCCCAGCGCCTGGTAGGGGCTCAGGAAATGGCCTTGAGAAGCTCTAGCCCATTTGCAGGGTCTGGCTCAGCCTGTGTTCTCTTTGGGGACTCTGAAGTCCCAGGCAGAGGCCATCCTGACAGCCCGGGTGTGAGGAGATGGGGGTCTGCCCCAGGCCGGGGTGTGATGGTCACAGGTGAGAATGCACATAAGAGAGATGTCAGCGTTAGAATGAGAATATGCAGGGTCCGGATGAAGCAGCGAGGGAGAGGAGGGACAGGGCACACGGGTTTCCAGCTGCTGGTGACCAGGTAGATGGTTCTTTGCAGAGAAATGGAGATTGAGAAAGGGGAATGATGTGGGTTGGGAAGAAGTTTTAGAAGAATCATTTGCGAGCTCCTGTGGGGAGACAACTCTCTGCAGCTAACCTCATGGTTCCACCAGGAGGCAAACCGGTTATCCAAAGCTTCCGAGGGTTTTAGGGCCCTTTGTTTCAAGAGCTTGTGCCTTTAAAAAGAACAAGAAATACCTCGCACCCATTAGGATGGCTACTATTTAAAAAAAAATGGCCAGGCACGGTGTTTCGCACCTGTAACCCCAGCACTCTGGGAGGCCGAGGCGGGAGGATCGCTTGAGCTCAGGAGTTTGAGACCAGCCTGGGCAACATAGTGAGACCCCGTCTCTATATAAAAACTAAAAAAAATAATAAATCAATACATAAAACAACAGAGAATAACAAGCACTGGTGAGGATGTGGCGAAATTAGAACCCCTGCGCACTGCTGGTGGGAATGTAAAATGGTACAGGCACTGTGGAAAGCTGTGTGGTGGCTCCTCAAAAGCTTTGGAATAGAACTACCATCTGATTCAGCAATTCCACTTCTGGGTATATATGCCAAAGTACTGAAAAAGCAGGGTCTTGAAGATACATGTACACCCACGCTCTGGCAGCATTATTCATAAGAGCCAAGAGGTAGAAGCAACCCAAGTGTCCAGTGATGGGTGAATGGATAAACAGAATGTGGAACATCTGTGCAATATGATATTAGCATGAAAAAGGAAGGAAAGTCTGATAAATGCCACAATGTGGATGAACCTAGAGGACATCATGCTAAATGAAATCAGCCAGTCACAAACAGACAAATACTATATGAATCTACTTACATGAAGTCCCTAGAGTTGTCACATTCACAGAGATGGAGGGTATAATGGCGGTTGCCAGGGGCTGGGGGAGGGGGAGGGATGCTGTTGACTGATGGGTGTGTATCTCAGTTCTACAAGGTGACAAGAGTTCCAGAGGCGGATGGCGGTGATGGCTGCACAACCACGTGGATGTGCTTAACGCCACCGAACTGTACACTTAAAAATGGTTCAGAGGGTCATTTTATGTTGTGTGTATTTTACCACAATTTGAAAAATAAAGAACAAGAGACAGGAGTCTCTACCCACATTCTCTGCCACATTCACTCCACCCACATTCCTCCCCTGGTCCCTAGGCTGTGCCCCTCTGAGCTTGCGGTTGCTCTCTCCTGACCTGGTCTCCCAAGACACTTGCTTAAGGCCGCTGGGTTCTTGGTTCTCTGCTACAGCCCCACTGAAATGCCCTGTGAGTCCCCTGAACACGGCTGCTCTCTGCAGGTGTGCGGTCCTGGTCCCCGAACAGAAGGTGGCTGCCTGGCTGTGACTAAATGCTTAAACGGCTGCTTGAGCCCAGGAAGCTGGTCATGGCTTCCAACGCACCTGCTTCTGCCTGCAGGTCAGGGGAGGAGGGGCTCTGACCCGGTAGGTGATCTCAAGTCCCTGCATGGGCTGGCCCCGATCTACCTGGTGTGCAGGAAAGCAAGCCCTTGCTCTGTGCGTTTCAGCCATAGTAGCCTTCTTTCAGCTCCTCAGACATGCCAGGGTCCCTCCTGCCACTGGGCCTTTGCCCATGCCACCCCTTCTCCCTGCAATGCTTTCCTGGGACCCTCTCATGCTGGGTGACTCCTGCCCAGCACATGATGTCCCAGTTCACAGCTGCCTCCTCAGGGAAGCCGCCCAGGCCCCCCAGTCCAGGTGAGATTCACTTACTAAGTTCTCATAGACTCCTCATTCCTTTCCTTTAGAACACCTGCCTCACTTTGTAATATGTTCACTCGTGTGATTATTGCAGTTAATGTCTGTCTCCCCGTATTAATAACTATGGCTATCACACAGACAGCCCTTACTATGTGCCAAGCACTTTACATATAATGACTCCCTTAACCCTCTAAGCAACTATATGGGGTGGTGGTATCATTACCCCCATGTTAGAGATGTGGAAACTGAGGCACAGGGACATTAAGTGATTCTCCCAAGTCCAAGTTCAGACAGCTACTAAATAGCCAGACTACGTGGTCTGGCTCTGAGTCTGCACCCTTGACCGCTACGATGAGGGCAGAACTGGACATGCATTTCCTCACCGTTGGATGCCTGGTGCTCAGCACAGTGCCTGGCACATAGTAGGTGCTCAATAAAGATCTGTTGGGTGAATGGGTGTGGTCAGAAGGAGGCCCATCTCCTGAACTCATCCATGGGAGCAGAGGACCATCTTCACCTGGCCTCACGGGGCCGTCCTGAGCTCTTTCCTGCCCAAGGCACCCCAAGCTGCTGTCAGAAGGGGCTTGGGTGGTGAAAGAAGGAAGAAAGGAAAAGGGAAGTTTAGAGCTCACACCCTAGTCCTCCATGCTTTCATCTTCAACCCTGAATTGGCCTCATCCAATGAGAATCACTGGGAATTTTCTTCCTGTTCAGCTGAGGCCCAGGGGCTAGACCTAGGCAGAGAAGAGCCAGGGCGAATGGTCAAGGTTACCAGGCAGTGTGCTCAGACCTGCACCCCTCCACGCCGAGACATCATCAGGGCTCAGTTAACAAGGGTCCTCAAGGCCCAGCACTGGGCAAAATCCCACATGAGGAAGCTGCATCTCCTAAACCAGACGAAGCCCTCAAGGCAGGCACGTGGCACAAATCCACCCCGGCCAGGAGACAGGGACTTTGGGGAGTTCTTAAGAATCCCGGTTCTATCAACTGAAGAACGGATAAACTGCAGTACTGTGTATCCACACAATAGAATATTAGCCGGCCATAAAAAGGAAGTACTGCTACATGCTACAATGCGGATGAACCTCAAATATATTACACCAAGTGAAAGAAGCCAGTCACAGAATGTCACATACTACATAACGTCATTCATACAAAATGTGCAGAAGAGGAAAATGCATAGACACAGACAGCGGATTCGTGTCTGGGGAGAGGTAAATGAGTAACTGCTCAATGGGTACAGGGTCTCTTCAAAGATGATGAAAAAGTTTTAGATTAGAGCTGATGGTTGTACAACACTGTGAATTACTGAACACTGCTGAACTGAACACTTTAAAAGAGTTAATTTTATGTTACATGAATTTCACCTCAATGTAAAAAAAAAAAAAGACCCTAGTTCTGCCACTTCTTGTGTCCTTGTGGTCAAGTTTCTTAACATCTCTGTACCTCAGTTTCTTCCCCTGGAAGGTGAGGGTAATTCACAGAGTTGCTACCAGGACTATGTAAAGCACTTAGCAAAACGCCAGGAATATCCCAAGTGCTATATATGCATTTTCTGTGGTTGCAGTTTGCAATTAACAGTTGGAATTCCCTGACCCATCCTGGCACCACTGAGCAGACTAAAGGAATGAAAACTCCAGGAGTGATCACGCACCGATGCCTGGGCATCCACATTACTTTATTTAATTTCAAATTCTAGGGTGATTAGGATCTGTGCTGAATGTTATCAAGGGTTTGACTTCCCTGCAAAGCTTCCTCCGTTCTGTTTTAATACTAATTTCTTTGAACTTACTTACCTAGCAGAGGTTGCGTTCAGGGGAAAGAGGATTAAGACAAAATATGTGTTAAAGGTCCCAGCGGAGGGCCTGGCACACAGTAGGTGCGCGGTTTAAGTGTTTGCACTGTTGGTCTGGGGGTTAGTCTCGCTTGATCGGTCCTATAAAATCACTGGTCTTTGGGACAGCGAAGAGAAGCCCCAGCCACCTGCTTCCTGGCTGTGATGTTTCCTGCGGAAGCACCGCAGAACCGCCCCGGTGTCCCCAGCCTGCAGCCCTGGCAGTGTCACGAGACAGACGCTTGGACCTACAGTTAATGTAACTTGAACGTCCACGTGGTGGGCCCTGCTGGGTTAGACTTTGCTGCCATAGATCCCCAAGAGGCAGAAGTAGTAGACCCTGGGTTCAGCTTGAAACATGTACATAGTTTCTCCTGCCCAAGAGTTCCTATACATACACACCACCCGATACGTGCACGCACGTTTGTACACACCACAGGCCGAACGTGAGCTCTGGGAGGGGCTGTGGGCCCACCCAACCCTCCTGTCCCCACAACCGACTTGCCCCAAGACCTGGGCCCTAGGGGAGGACAGATGGTGTGAGGTCTCTTACTACTAGTCTAAACCAAACAATAAGACAAAATGCTTTGGTTTTTACTCCTTCCTGGGGCCCATCTAAGATATGCTGGGCGTAGTTCCCTGCCTCACTAAACAAAATATATTGAATAAAACCATCATGCCTTTTGAGGATTCATTTTCGTCCATGTCCTGGGTACATAACCAGCTCCACCCGGGGCCCAGAAGGATCAGGAAGTCATGTCGACAGCAGAGCGGGAAGGCCCCGGGTCTTTAAACACACTCAGCTCGCACAGGCCAAATGCAGGAATATTCTTCACGTTCACAAATGAGTTGGTTCTACCCTGGTTTTCTTGAAACATTCAGTTTTTGAGCCTAACTCTGCTTTTCCCACTTGTGATGGAGATATGCATTCAAGAAACATTGTGCTATTCTTTTAACTCTTCCAAAGACAAAAGGGAAAGCTACTCAGGTGAGGCTTAAGTCCCACCTAGGGTGCCCCACCTTCGCTGCTACAGCAGCCCGCACTCATCGAGCACTTTCTATGTGTCAGGCACTGTGTTAAGCCCTTGCTGTGCAATATTTCATTAAACCCCCCAAATAGCCCATTGAAATAGACACTGACATTCTGCCTGTTTTAAGGCAGAAAAATTGAGGTGCAGAAGGTTGAAGCAACTCATGACGATTTACACAGCCGGTTGGTGACGGCACAGAATCGCGAACAAGGCTGTTTGCGCCCAGGGCCTAAACAAGGCTGGTGCCCAGTTAGGACCAGCAAGTCTTTACTACCTAAGAAAGGAAGAGTCTGGTCCCCCAGGTAGGGGACACGGAGAGGTGATGTGAAGTCACAGAACAGCTCAGAGTCGCCACCGGGGGCTGGCTCTGCTGTTGGATGTCCCCCGACTTTTCAGAGCCTTTTAGAAGTGTCTGATGTGGGCACTCCTGCCTCCCGGGCTCCTAAGTTTGCTTGTGCTTCCTGGGATGGGAGCAGGATTGGCTTTGGGAGCCACAGATGGGGCGGCAGATGGGAAGTGAAAACCTATCAGAGTTGCCCAGGATAAAACCATTCATCTGCAAAATTCATATGTTTTTGAGTGGGGCGACTTCATGACAACAACAGCAAGAGGAAGCAGCAGTGCCTGACGCATGAGGTGCCCGTGGCCATGGGACTCTGGCAAAGCAGAACGGGGAGGGGGCTGCACCATGGAAGTGACAGCAGTGGGGCAGAGGGACAGACAGAGTGACCTGGAGCATCAAAACAAAAAACACCATGCACAAGATGACTCCCTTCTCTGAACCCCCAAATAGGTTGGGCACACGGTCTGAGAAGGGATTTCTGAGATATGAGATGCAACCCTGGATGCAGCTTAGACATAAACGGTTGACACTTACCGAGCACCTTCCAAGCGCCCGACAGGCTGGTAGCTTCTATTATTATACTCCGATTTCACAGAGATTGGATTTACCGCCCCCCGGTCGCACGGCTAGCTGAGCGGTGGCACTCACATTCGAACCCTAAGCAGTCTGAGGGAGTCTGTGCACTCACCCACTCGGACGCTGAGCAGAGCTGGCACTTCAGGTTAAGTGCCCACAGGTGTACAGCTTCGACTTGCCAATCAACACAACACAGGGCCTCTCGGGGTGCCAGTGGGCACAGCTACCTGGCCTCAAGAGGTGTCTGTCCCAGCACCGCCTCCTGACCTGGGCTGACATGACCTCTGAGCCTCCGCACTGGGAGTGTGGGCAAGGAAGAGTGTGGGAACCTTGAGCACAGCTCCTCAGACTTGGGGACAAGTGGACTCCAAGTACCTTCCCTCGACATTCTGTGCCGCAAGCCAGTCTAACCACTACCCCGCCCAGCCACAGGCTCAAGGCGTGGGACCGTTTCCTTCTCTGCTTTCTAGGCAGCCTGGGGCCATCTCACAGTCTGGGCCTGCCGACATCCCACGAGGCCAACTTCACGCAGAAAGAAGACCAACTTTGGAACCAGACAGAGCTGGTTCTAATCCCTGCTCTGCCACGGACTCATCCCATGACCTTGGGCCTCAGTCTGCCCATCTGTAAAACAGGTTTGCTGTGAGGATGGAAGGTTAGCTGCTGTGCTCAGCATTTTGGGACATCTCTGAACTCAATCCTTTCATGGGAGATGGAGGAAGAGTGTTCTAATCCCTTCTTACTCTGTACTTGTCTAAGCTCACCTCTTCTCATTCTTTTATTATATTATGTCCATTTTAAAAATTTCACAAATGCAACAAGTTCATTTCTGACCCACACTGGGCTCAGGCTGGTCCCTCTATGAGAAATGGCAGTTCTCAAGTGGAGGCGATTTTGGCCCCTAGGGGACATTGGCCAATGTCTGGCAACATTTGTGGTTGGCACAGGTGGATGGTGGGGGGAGGGGAATGCTCCTGGCACCTAGTGGGCAGAGGCTGGAGATGCTGCTAAACATCCCACAATGCACAGGAGAGTTGCCCACAGCAAGGAAATATCCATCCCCAAATATCAATAGTGCCACAGCTGGAAAATCCTGGTCTAGAATGACCTTCTCTTTCTGGTTTCCCTGCAAATGGGTCCCTTCTTGTCTTTCAGGTCTCAACTCAAAACAGAATATCCAGAGGCTTTTCTGACCCCCTGCCGATGCCCCTCCTGTTTTTCTCTACTCCCACACCTTTCTTTCTTTATAGCCCTTTCATTTGCTGCATGATGTCTCTCTTGCATGATTATCTAATTGCTTCTTCTCAACTCAGATACGTGCTCCATGAGCAGGGGAGAAGTAGGAGAAGCTGAATTGTTTTTGTTCATGAAATGCCCTATTTGGTACACAGCACAGTAGTTGCTCAATAAATGTCTGTTGGATGAGTGAATAAATCATGGTAAATATTAATAAAAATCTGCCAGCAATGTTCTATAACCAATCCCTTTTATGCCTGCTCTCCTATGAACAAAAGAAAATGGTATCTCTGTAGCATCCGTCATTTTTCTCAGGTTTAAGGGTGTCAGGTGTATACTGCCCAAACTGACCAGAGACTGCACCTCCCTGCCCCACCACAGGGTCCAGGGGCTCCCAGCAGAGGACGGGGGGCCCCTGAGCCTGGGGCTGACGTCAGGCACCAAGGACCATGCTGTGAAGGAGAAAGAAGCCATTTCTGGCCTAACAGAGAGAGGCCTTCCTCCCATGCCTCCATCCAGAACCCACACTCTTGGGAATATGTGACCTGGATATCTGATGACACTAAGAAATGGCTGTTAATATTTTCAGTGTAATTGTATTGATGTTATAGTAAAAGAGAGCGCCTTTATCTTTTTGAGATATATTTTGAAATATGTCTATATACATATTATATATTATTTATATCTATATTAGATATAATTATAGGGTAGCTTAGATTTGTTTCAAAACAAAGCAGGGTGGGGGAAGAGGGTGAAACTCCGGATACAAGACTGGCCATGAACTGACCCAGGCCATGCATACACGAGGGCTCATTATGCTATTCTTGATATTCCTGTGCACGTTTGGAAACAGCCCTAGTAAGAGTTTATTTCTTATAAGATGCCATCATCTAGCTCTCCTAGGAATGCTGTACCCAACGCTCTCGTGCCACCACCTCCACCCCCACCCACTTCCCTTTTTTCCCTTGTCAACAAATCAGGACGACGACACAGTCACAGTAGGGCTGCCCTCGCCATAGGAAACACAGTTCACTTTCTTTCTTTCTATTTTTTTTTTCTTACAGGATCTTTAGGGGGTTTTCTTTGCTATGGTCTGTTTTGAAGAGCTAGAAGTCAATGTCCACACAAAGGGACAGGCCTTCCCGGTGGCATGTGAAGGCTGCCACTGCTTGTGTTTCCTGCCATCCTGGGGCTGCTAGCTCCAGACAAGGGCGACTGGGCAGGCCGCGGGACCAGGTGGGCAGACCTTCCAAAGCAGCTAGAAATCTGTAGTTCCACGTGCACTCTCCCAGTTTTAAAATGTGGGCAATTGACTCATTTGTTAAAACATGAAAGCGGCCGAACAGACACACTCCTAGGACTCATGTGCCGTGAAGACGCCCGTTTGTGATCCTGCCTGGATTGTCACCAACGCGCCCTCCCCCTTCTTCCACTTTGCCTCCTTTCAGCTTCACAGGTAAGTCAGACTTGGTCCTTCCTGTGCTCAAAACATGCCAACGGCTTCCATCATGCTCGGACTGACAGCCAAATTCTAGAATCTCCAGGATCTAGCCCCAACTTATTCTCTGACTTCATATCTCTTGTTTCTCCGTAGGCAAAGAAAGTGACTCACTCTTTCATCATCTTCCATTCTTATCCGTGAGGATCTTCCTGGCCACCCTTGTCAAAATATTAATAAAAACTCTCCTACTTCTGCCCTTTGCTTTATTTTTACAACATACCCTTTTTACTTATTTTGCTTGTTGTCTCCCTTCCTTGTTTTTTTAGTTATTTTACAGATGGGGTCTTGCTATGTTGCCCAGGCTAGTCTCGCACTTCTGGCCTCCAATAGATCTCCCACCTCAGCCTCCCAAAGTGCTGGGATTACAGGTGTGAGCCACCGTGCCTCTCCTGTCTCCCTACTTGAATGGAAGCTCCATGCAGGGAGGGGTTTCAGTCTCTTTAGTGCATTGGAACACCCTTGAACAGAGCTAGGAAAACCATGTGCTCAATAAATCTCTGCTGAATGAGTTAATGAATGAATGCATGCACAAATGATTCTCAGGTCCAATCCGAATCCTATGCCGAGAGATGTTATGGAGACTGTGCGTAAGCTCTCCGTGGCATCTCAAGGAAGCAGAAAGCATCTCTGGATAGGAAGCAAACGCCTCTGCCTTCTGTTTTCCCAGCTGCAGTGAAGGGCAGCAGGACCTTACACGGGGCTGGCCTGGGGCCACTGGCCGCCTTACCTGATGGGGTAGTCAGCGGCACTGAGGTTGATGAAGAAGTCCCAGGGCCAGTCGGTCATCTCTAGGAGGTCTCGCATGCTCTGCAGGTAGGTGGACAGGAGGCTGGCTCCCCCCCAGATGGTGGCCATCCTCCAGGGGGTGACGCGGACGTTGCCGTACTGCCTGGCGAACTGGAGCACTTGCCGATGCAGGTAATTAGAGCGCTTTTCCCAGGAGAGAAAGGGTGACATTCAGCAGCCCAGAAAACACCGAGACATGCCCCCCACCCCGGTTCCCCTCCCTGCGCCTCCTCTTCCAGTCAACAGTACTTCTGAGCAGAATGAACTTTGCCGAGTAACTGATTCGGGCCTAGGGCGTCTCTCTGCACTGCTACTCAAACTTGTATTATCTTAAAAATTTCACATTAGATGTTTGAAAGGCACATTCCCTGGACCCACCTCTGAACTAATGGTTCACTAGGCTTGGGCTGGTGGTGCCTGGGACCCTGCGTTTTTATATATGACAGCTTCACGTGGCCTGAGGATGACAAGCTAAGAAACAGGGCTCTACCTAAACCTGATAAGCATTTTGGGGGTAGAGTTTCTGTTTTGGGTCAGACCTTTTGGATAAAACATCCCCTTTGCCTTCTAGGCTAAAGACGTAATCGTGTCCCATCAGCCAACCAACAGAAACCTCTGGGACAAGACAGCACAGGAGTTTGCAAGGCTGCCGGAGGTTTTGTTAATAAAGTTTTATTGGCACACAGCCACGCCCATTGGTTGACATGTCCTCTGTGGCTGCTTTTGCACCATAAGGGCAGTGCTGAGTAGCTGCGACAGACAGCGCATGGCCCGCAAAAGCTAAAACATTTACTCTCTGGCCTTTTATAGAAAAAGCGTGCCAGCCCCTGGGGTGGGTATTGCCACAGAGTATGTGAGTGCCAGGCAGAAGGTGCTGGGCAGCGAAGAGAAGAGGTGAGAAAAAGTGTTTATGGAGAAAGTTGAAAGTCATAGCTGGAAACTTTGAAACCAACACACGCACACACACACACATGCATGCACACACACACACACGCATTCACATGCACACATAGGCACACACATGCACACATGGCACAAGACCACACGCTCCAAGGAAAGGCAGCCAGGCAACTTCCACACCTTCTCTGAAAGGGAGGCAGCCTGGAGCAGTGATGGCGGAGGAGGGTGTTGGAGGGAAGGGCAGGCCTTGGAGGAAGCCCAGCGTGGGGGGATCAGAGGTGCCGCCTCACCTTGTCCACGTGGATGTAGTAGAAGTGGTCCTTGTGGTAGATGGCCTTGAACATGCGCTGCAGCTGCCGAGAGGCACGGCCGTGGACCACCAGGACGAAGGCAATTCTGACCGGGTTGGCCGGCATGTATTCCACAGAGTCCTCGTCCCATTGGACGTTCTTGTTGGCTTTGCCTGGGGGAACCCAAGAGAGCACAGAGGTGAGGCTGAGCCATTCTTTGGAGAGTGGGATGTTTCTCTGATGCTTTTTTCTTTTTTCTTTGAGATAGGGTCTCGCTCTGTCACCTGGGCTAGAGCGCGGTGGCATCATCATAGCTCACTGCAACCTCAAACTCCGGAAGTTCGAGCAATCCTCCTGCCCTCAGCCTCCTGAGTAGCTGGGACTACAGATGTGTGCTACTTTGTCACTTTTTTGATTTTTTGTAGAGACAGGGTCTCATTATGTTGCTCAGGCTGGTCTTGAACTCCTGGCCTCAAGCAATCCTCCCACCTCGGCCTCCCAAAGTGCTAGGATTATAGGTATGAGCCACCGCTCCTGGCCTCTGATGCTTTTTCTGGGACTATTTATGGGGTGTGGCTGTCATATTGGGCCCTGAAACTTGATTCCACTTAACCAAGCATGTCCCAGACCCTCACACTGCCCAGGCACAAAAGGGGTAGGGGCTCCTGGGGTACTTATAGTTTGTACCACCAAAAAGCTTAAAAAGGCTGGTGGAGACACAGGAACACATATTTAACTATGGAGAAGGCAGGAGAAGGTGAGAGCTATAAGAGATGGATCTTCAAACCATAGAGGAAGAAGCAGTTCATTCTAAGTTAGGAAATACAAGATACACGTGCCGTTTTTGCCCATCCATAATCCATTTTCCCTCCTTCTCCTAACAGCTTCTAATATGTTAGTTTGTTTGAGCGGTGGTAAGAACAGATAACACGGGATCTACCCTGTTAACCAATGTGTAAGTGCACAGCACGGTATTGTTACCCACAAGCCCAACCTTGTACAGCAGATCTCTAGAGCGTATTCATCGTGTGTAACTGCAACTCTGGCATCCAATACCTTTTGAGGCACCCTCCCCTTCTCCTCCACTTTCAGCCCATATGGACGCGGAGAATCTAACTCCGTATCTATTCCAGGGCTGGTCACATAGCTTAGGCGTGGCCAGTCAGAACACTGTCTCTCCCTGGTCACAGCATTGTTCAGAGACGGCTATGTGACCCAACCAGGCTAATTAGCCAAAAAGACAGAACTCCAGACTCCCGTTGTAACTACTAGATGAGAGAGAGTCTCTTTCTGTTTGACACAAGACTGGAAGAGTCTAAGAGCCTCTCTGTTCCCACATGGGGAGGGCTGCCCGGGATGAAAACCAACCCCGAGGGCAGCACTGCCGAGTGGCGGTGCGGCTCCAGGTCTCTCTCTCTCTCTCGCCTCGCCCTATTTCAATTGAACACTGTCTAAAACTGTTCATCTGTTCACTTGTTTATCGTCTGAACGCTCCACTAGAACGTAAGCTCCAAGAGATGAGGGACTACTTCAGTCTTGTCATCAAATACGCAGCACTTGAACAGTACTGGCATACATCTGCTTCTTGGTGGGAAAACCAAAGTCTCAGGATGGTACGTTTTGGCTCAGTACAATGACAATGCCTTTTATTGAGCAAGGATCAGCCCTTGACATTTCATGACATCATTTAATCCTCATAACGATGCCGCAAGGTAGTGCCATTGTCCCCACTTTCCAAATGCAGAAACCATAGCTTAGAGAGCTCAAAGGATTGGTTCAAGGTGGCACCTCTTTAATTAGTTAAGCTGAGATTCAAGCCAGGTCTGATTCCAAAGACCATATTCCATAATCACAAATATATACTACATTATCATACCTACAGTTTGGAAGGAAAAGGTTGTAACAATTACGCTTGTTGCTAATCAAATATCTTACAAGTTAGTTATTGTAGGCAAGTAGGCATGCATTTAAGGACTGCCATAGGTACTGTAGGTATTTCTGTATTACATGAGAGGCTGACTCTAAGTGATCGATAAGGCTTCATCTTTACATCCAACCATCCATCCAATCATCCAACCATCCATTCATCCAAATCCAACCACTCATCCATCCAAACTATAGCAAACGATCCAACTACCCATCCAGCAAAGCAAGCAGCAGCCTATCATCCCAAACACCATCATCCATCCATTCCAGGCTTATGGGGCCTTTGGGATCAACGTTGCTTTTGCCTCCAGCCATGAATGTGTCTCGCCATGGTTGTGGAATGAGTGCGTGAATGAATGCATTCTGAAGAAGAGTGGCTGCCCTGGTCCAGAGGAGCTGATGTTTGCTAAGCACCTACTATGTACCTATGCTGTGGATGCACTGGGCTCTTCGTCCACCATTATTTGGCCCCGGGAAGAATGCATTATCCTCTGAGGCTCAGAGAGGTCAGCATGTTCCCCAGGTCACACAGTGAGTGAGGACACGGGTGGGAGGGGAAACCAAGCATTGCTGAGTCCAAACTAGCCCTGCTATTTCCACCCACCCTCTGCCAAAGCAGAGCGTCAGGAGACAGAGGATCGTTGATGTGAAGACTCTACACTGACCTTTAAAAGGCACCTGGACATTGACATTGAGAAAGGCCTCTTGTAATTTCTCTTCGGGGTGTCAGAAGGCTGTGCAGATTTACAGACACACAGACAAGGACATGGAGGCTTTTCTTTTGGAGAAAGGGAGTCCTGGGAAATGACTCCAGGAAAAGAGCTTGCTTGGCTGAAATATAAAGTCATCCTTGGGTCAGTTAGTGTGGGGAGCTGCAAAGAGAATGGGGAACAAAAAACCCAGAGTTCTTCTGGAGGACAGCTATTTTGAGGATGGGGTGGGTGGGAAGGAACACAACTGTCTAAAGAAAGGAGACACCCAGACGGGGAGAGATGGAGATGGGGAGGAGAGGGCGGGCCGGGGGAGAGAGATCAGCCTGCTGTGTGGTAAGCGATTTCTGTGCATGATCTTATTTACTTCCATCCGAACCTCTGTGAGAACGGAGCTATTATCTCCCTATTGTAAGGAGGAGGACGCGGAGGCTCAGAGAGGTCCCGGTTAAGAAGTGGCTGAGCTGAGAATGGATGAGTCTCTGACCCCAGAGCCCTGTCACTGTCACTTCGCTCCATCAAACTATCCCCATTTCATAAAGAGGAAGGTCTGCTCCTAGACGTGTGTCAGCTGACTTTCAGCTGCAGGACAAATGACAATGAGTGTGGCCAGAGCTACGTGGGCCTTTACGAACATGGAGCTCTTTGAAAGACCAAAACTCAAATACTGCCTAGCTCCTATATTAAAAAAAAAAAAAAAAACTATGATTTTAACAATATAATCAGATTCCCATGGCACAAAACAGAAAATAAGTGGAAAAATCAGAGTGATCATAGGCAGCAGGAGAGGCCGACTTCCGACGAATGTTAAAAAGCCAGGTTTATGGGGGAGAATATCAAGTGTGTGTTTGCAGTGCAGGTGTGAAGGTTGCGGGTGGAGAGCCATGGAGGGCCCCGCCGCTAACGAGCTGTGCGACACCAGGCCTGTTGCTCAAACTCGGTATTTCTCAGCATCGTTGTGAGTCAGGCGAGGACTATGTCATCCTCAGGCTCCAAAGAGACAGTGGAGGTGATGGTGCTTTGCAAGTGTCAATGTGCTGTACAAATGTTGTGATACTGGTGATGATTATGGACGTGGTGCTTTGTAGGGATGTGATCTGGGAGGAGAAGCAAGGTACAGGGGTTTAGAGTGATGCCTGTGGTCAGGCAGATCCTGGTCTGGTTATGCAATCCTCCAAGCCTTAGTTTTCTCATTTGTAAAATGGGTATAATAACAGAATCTGCCTCACATGGATATCCACGGGCAGTACTGAGCACAGTGCCTGGCATGTAGTAAATGCTCAATAAACCTGACTATCGTCATCACCATTCTTATTAAGCTGTTCATCCCCAGTGATCAGGATCAAGGTTGGTTTAAACAACCGGTCCAGCTCCAGATTTCTACCCCACGGTTGCACCAGCTCCCAGGGCCATGTATACGCTGGAACCTGCTGCTTGCAAATAAACACCCACAACCGGAATTTCTCGCTGCAGCATTTGGCCAGACCACAATTAATAACAAATGCAAAGGAGCTGCTTGAATGGAATAGTTATTCTACCAACAAAGCCCTCAATTCTATTTATACTCTGAAAGGGCCTCTTCCGGCTGCTCCAAGGGCACTTTCTGACTTGCTTCCAAATTAGAGGGTTGGTTGGGTCTTGGGAACACAGAGGAGTGGAAACGAGGTTGTATGCAAATGGGGCGTGGGTTAGGGAGCTCCCAGCTGGGGTGCAACCAGTTCCACGCTGCCTGGGATGGCGCAGGTGCCGGGTTTCAGAGCCGGGGGCTAGACAGAGCCCTCCACTGCAGGGACTTCGGAAAAACACCGTCCCTCTGTGAGGGCTAATTCTCCACGTCTATAACGTGGGACGAGCAGTCCATTCCTGCCCGCTCTGGGGTCCGGGTGATCTGTGATGGCAGATGGGGAACAGTCTCACGGCAGCACACACGTCTCAGGGGAGCAGGACTCGTGTTATCGGGAGAAACCCGTATGCATTCCAGCTTCTTTGTCAGACTTGGGTGGGAAATGCCTTTTTCCTACTGGGATAATTTAAAACGGGTTTTTGGTAACTTGGGAGTTGTTTGGTGCCCAGAAAGAATTCCCTGCTTTCAATAGGCTTAGAAAAGGCAGCGTCATGTGGCTGCACGAGCCCAGGATAAAGAGCCACAAACTGTGTTCAAATCCTGCTTCTGCTGTGACCCGGCCATGGGACCCTGGGCAAGTCAATCCCCTACCCTGGTTTTGTGGACCCCCACAGACTGGGAATACTACCGAACGCATATTACCCACTTATTATACCCTGAGCACTATCTACATGCGATCTCATTATTTAATCAGCCCAAGGCACCGGGAGGCAGGTGCCATGTTTCTAACCCACATCTCACCGTGAAGGATTCCAAGGCTGGAGGTACATGGTGAAAAGTCACCCTCCCTGATGAGCATCGGAATGGAGACCAACGCTTGGGTCTACCGGACCCCAAAACCCGTATTTTATCTGGGAGGGAGATGAAATTTCTGAATCGTCTGGTATTTGAACCTGATCAGGGAAAACCGTACTGCCTCGAGAGCCAGGGTGGTTTCCCTGATCCCTGTCAGTTAGTTCCCTGTGAGCCAAGGTCACGCTCTTCTCTCTTGGAGGATGCCCTGGGCCTGGCAGAGCGCTGAGCTCGGGGCAGAGGCTTCCGTGAACGATTTCTGAATGACAGATTAAGCCAGACAGCTGCATCCACGTGCGGGGCCCTGGGAGGCCGAAGTGAAAGACTCAGGCCTGAGAGGTGGCACATGACTGTGTCCACCCATCCAGCAAGCTGGCTGGGGGCTGGGTCCCCCTCTCCCTTGGGGTTTGGGGGCAGCCTGTGGACCCGCAGCACCACCAGTCTAGTGCCCAGGCCTCCCTCCAACACTGCGGCATCACCTCCAGCCCGGCTTAAGGAGAAGCAAGGGGAGAAGGGGATGGGAAACGAGGCTCGTGGAGTCCAGAGAGGGGGAGCTGAGGGAACTCAGGTCCAAGCATAAAGCTGGCCAGGCCAGCACCCTTCGGGTCTCAGGACAAATGACCCTTTCTGGGGGAAGCCCTCTTTGACTTCCCTGCCACAGCCCCACTGAGCACCCTGCACGTCCTCCTTTTCAAAATCGAGGTGCAAGATACACAGGTTGTGTGCCCCTTATCTGAAATGCTTGGGACCAGAAGTGTTCACATTTTGGATTTTTTTTTTTTGATTTTGGAATATCTGCATATACATAATGAGATCTCTTAGGGATGAATCCCACGTTTAAACACGAAATTCATTTATGTTTCACACGCACCTTATACAAATAGCCTGGCGATAATTTTATTCAGTATGTGAAATCATTCTGTGCACGAAACAAAGTTCATGTTAAGTACTTAGGTGTGGAATTTTCCACATATGGCATCATGTCAGTGCCCAAAAGGTTTCCGATTTCAGATTTCAAATTTTTGGGTTGGGGGTGCTCAACCTGTGTAACATATAAAATTTCCCATTTTAACCATTTTTAAGTGTATAGCTCAGTAATGATAAAGACACTCACACTGCCGTGCGACCATCGCCACCATCCATCTCCAAAGTCTTTTCATCTTGCAAAACTGAAACTCTGTGCCCACCACACAGTAACCCTCCATTCTGCCCTCCCCCAGCTCCGGGCAGCCCCCATGCTATTTTCTGTCTCCATGAATCTGACGACTCTGGGGACCCTTGTATAATCATACAGCCTTTGTCCTTTTGTTACTGGCTTTGCTCACTCAGTGTAGAGCCCTTCAGTTTCCTCCATGTCATAGCCTGTGTCCAAATTCCATTCCTTTTTAAGGGTGAATAATATTCCATTGGATGAATATAGTATAGTTTGTTTACCCATTCTCCAATGAACACTTGGGTTGCTCCTTCCTTTTGGCTACTGTGAACAACGCTGCTATGGACACGGGTGTGCAAATATCTGTTGGGTCACTGCTTTCCATTCTTTGGAGTCTATGCCCAGAAATGAAATTGCTGGATCATAAAGTAATTATACTTAATGTTTTATTGTGAAGAACCCATCTTGCACTTCCTAACTCAGCTGTTCTGCACAGGGGCTCGGCCTGGGTCTGTACCCTGGAGCCACCATTTGTTAGCAGGTCACTTTGCCTCTTGTGCCTCAGTTTCCTCATCTGTCAAAAATAACTCTCCTCTAAGCCATGCTGTCAGGACAGCCACAACTGAGGCAAAATAAGGCCACACAGCTTGGTCATGGAGGAGCCAGGTGTTGAACCTGGGTGGTGTGACTCTGGAGTCCTTACCACTGCACTGAAACTTTTAACTGTTCACACAGCTGGGAAGTGGGAGACCAGGACCCGACCTTGACTTCAGAGCTCCTGTTCTTAATTGGGACGTCAGAGTTCCCCCAGAGAAGATGCACGTGGTGCACACACAGGACACCAACTGGCACTGAATCAGGGCGGGACTGTAAGTCCCTTTTTAATTCATATGCGACCACTCTGAGTAGCCCACCAGCGAAGTCTCAGGCCTATGCAAACACATCCGTAGCAGCATTCGCCTGCTGAACTTCCTTCTCCAACAAGAAGAGTTTTGCCCACGGGACTGGGCATCTCTGGCCAGTAACAGGCATGCCTCACTGGCACTGAATGCCACTGTTTTGATTTTACCCATTCATTTGCATGGTTGCTGTCACCTCGTGGCCAGTGACAGCAAGATTTCCACTTATGGCCATGATGCAAAATTACTTTTAACATAAAATTTGCTTACGTGAAAATAAAGGTGAGTCTACTGCAGTAAAAATGTTACAAGAATAACAAGGCAGTTGGAATGTGGATATGCCAGAATTGTGAAGCAGGCTTGGGGAATATTAATTAGACTCCATGAGCTTGCTTCCAAACTCGGATGTGCTGAGTTTGTTAAACAAATGAGAGGGGGTAAAGGCCAAGTGCAAAGCGATGATCAGGCAGCCCCAGACGTCAGGGAAGGACTCGAAGGTCCAGAAAACATTTTATTTTCCCAGCTCAGGGCTCCTGCTCACTTCAGGGGCCCAGGAGGGTTTGCTGGGAGTTTTCTGGGGTGGGTTCTTTGGGAGGCATCTTCCTGCTAGATAGAGACAGGGTCTGCTAAGAAACACCATCCTTTTGATTTTCACTCCACTCTGTCGAGCACTTAACATTCATGAGGTTCTTCCACAGGCTTTTGACTTCCCATAATAATGCTGAACATGGAAATCATTCCCATTTGCAGATAATTGTCCCAGGCTCAGAGAGGGTGAGGAACTTGCCCAAAGTCACAGAGCCAGGAGATGGAGAAGGGAGGAGGATTCAAACCGTTCTGATTTCAAATGCTACGCTCTACTGGCCAGGCTTTGGCTAGCAAGAACCTGAGCATGCCTGTCTTCACAGAGGCTCCCATGATAGGCTCACTTGGAACCAATGTGGCATTTTCTTGAGTGGCTTCTAAACCACTACCTACTCCACAGTAGGGTTTCTCAACCTTGGCACTAGTGATATTTGGGGCCAGATAATTCTTTGTTGTGGAGGGGGCTGTCCTGTGCACCATGACATGTTTGGCAGCATCTCTGGCCTCTACCCACTAGGCACCAGCAGCACCCGCCCACTTGCGAGTAAACCAAAAATGTCTCCATTTGTTGACAAATGTCCACTGGAGGACAGGGGAGGGGCAGAACCACTCCGAGTTAAGAGTCACTGCTCTAGGACAGAAGTTCTCAAAATGTGGTCTCTGATCAGCAGCATCTCAACAACCTGGGAATCTGTCAGAAATGCAAATTGCCACCTCCCCCCCAGACCTTCTGAATCAGAAACTCTCGGGGTGGTGACCAGAAATCTTTGTTGTCACAAGCTCTCCAGGCAATTCTGTTTGAAAACCTCCATCCTAGGCCGCACAGCAGAACCATCTGAACATCTTTTTCAGAAAAACAACCCATGTGTGGGCCCCACCCCAAGAAATTCTAATTTAATTTGTTCGTTGGACGCCAGCATTGGTTATTTTTTAAAAACTCCCCAAGTGATTTCAACGTGCACTCAGGGGTGAGAACCACATCTGGGATACCTTCTTTTCTTTTCGACCACCTTCAAAAAAAACCTCATCTCTCAAGGTGGAGGGTTTTGCCCAAACCCATCTCTGGGCGCTGCCTCAGATGCCCACAGCCACCTGCTTCTCGAGAGATGGGAGCCCAGCTCGTTCGTTATTTTTCTCCTGTGCTGAGAAAACGTCTCCCTCCACTCCCAACCAAGCACTCAGGACATTTTCCTGCTCACTGATCTTTTTCCCCCCATTCAAGTCTGGAGTTATTAAACCACAGCCCATGGCTGAACCGTCCTATTGATTTTATTGTTGAGAGCCCTGGGATATTCTAATGATGTACTGCTCAATAAATGGAAACTGGTGGGATGGATATTGATGGCGTACGGTACACTCTGCCGCAATTCACTGGGTCCCAGTCACTTTGCCTGTTACGTCTCGTCTGTGAAACGCTGCGCCGTGGCCCGCGAGCTCTTATCCAACCCGCTGACGTTACCTTGTCCGTGCATCAAGGATGAAAGAGCTGTTATGACAACAGCGACGTTACTCCTGAGTGCCAGGCCCCGGGGTGAGCTTGTTATAACAGGCCTTATATCTCATTTACTCCTCACAGCAGACCTCTGAGGGAGGTGTTCTAACTATGCCCATTTTACAGGTAAGGAAATTAAGGCTCCGAGTGGTTACCTGACCTGGCCAGCTAATAACTTGTGCAACTAGGATTCAGGTCTCCTTTTGCAGACACTAAAATGACGGCTTTTTAACCCTAAGCTGAACCATGTGAGGAAACAACAGCTCCTATTGCATTGGAACAACCAATCAGATGGTTTCAGCACAGATTAGTATTCCACACATTCTCCCTCCTCCTCAAGCAGTGTTTTGCAACAGGGACTACTGGTATCTGGGGAGAGAGAATTCTTTGTTCGAGTGCAGCTGTCCCATGCATTACATAGGACACTTGACAACTCTAATCCCCGTAACAACCTCTCCTCACACTTCCCAACGCCCCTTAGGAAACCAGCGGGGCTGCTGCTCGAGAAGCACTCATCTCCCTGGGAGGCAGGAGGTTTCCCGCCAAGATGGCCTACCCAGTTTTGGTTAACATAGGCAGCCACTCTAGAAAGGCAGTGTGGCATAGCGGAAAGAAGTTGACCTTTGCAACCAGATCGAGCTGGGGTCAAACCATGGCTCTTCCCTCTCTGATTCTGGGAGGCTGGGCAAGTTATATAACCTCTTGAAGATGCTAGTTCAGAGGAATACATGGAATCGTGCGCCCAGAAAAGTGCCTGGTACGGTGTAGTAGCTCTGAACGTGGGACAGTTTTGTCTTCCCCTTGTCTCCAGTGTGCTGTTTCCAAACTCCTGATCCACAGAATACACAGCACCAGAAAATGGTGGTGCTTTATGCCACCAAGTGTGGGGTGGTTTGTTACCCAGCAGTGGCAACTGGAACAGGTAGTTATGACTTGCCAGGCAGGCACTGTTCTGGGAGTGGGTGACAGAGTCACGCACATGCCACTAGAGCCTTTGCTTATGAGAAGCAGGCTCTCCTGAAAAGACAGACAATAAACACATACATATTTCCAGGACCAATACACGAGAGGAAGTAAATGAAATGGTGGCCTTCATTATTATCCCCTTAGATAATGACAGGCAAGTCACTGCATTTTCCCTTCCCCCCTCTTCAACCTCATTTTCCGCTACACTCTTCCAGTCACCCTTTCTGTGATGACACAACTTAGTTTAATGTCCTGAAACCTCTGCTTCCGTTCCTTGGTGCTGGAGTATCCTTCTCTTTTCGAAGACACTACTTGCTATGGACTGAACTGTGTTACCCACCCCCCATTCCTATGTTGAAGCTCCAACTCCTCCTCTTGTGACTGTATTGAAGGTGTGGACTTTAAGGAGGTGACTAAGGTGACAAGAAGTCATAAGGGTGGAGTTCTGGGCTGAAATGAGATCAGTGCCCTCATGAGACAGGACACCAGAGAGCCTGCTCTGTCTTTGCCATGTGAGGACACGGCAAGAAGGCGGCCATCTGCAAGCCGGGGAGAGAGTCCTCACCAGAGCCCCGGCCATGCTGGCACCCTGATCTCAGATTTGCAGCTTAAAAACTGTGAGACAACACATTATCTGTTGCTTAAGCCACCTGGTCTATTGTATTTTGCTATGGCAGCCTGAGCACACTAATACACTACTCAAGGAGGCAAGAGATACATCCCTTGGGCTATGGGTTGAGTAAGGAGTTAACTAAATAAGAGGGGTGAGAACAGCATATGCAAAGGCCCTGTGGTGAATGAGAGCAGGGCAGATAAGAGGACATCAGGGAAGGCCAGCCTGGCTGGAACCCAGTGGCCCAGGGGAGGCACAGGATGACACAGGCAGGGAAAGACAGCAGGGACACCACGTGGAGTGTTGGGCACCACTTTAAGAATGGCAATGGAAGAGAGTGACAAGTCCTCACAACAGGCTTGTTATCCATGGTTGAGGAGTGGATGGCAGGTGGGCAGGACACATCCTGAAGCGCCCAGGTGGGGTGGCGTGAGATGCACTGCTTCACCGTGAGGAGTGGAGGACAGACAGGCAGGGGCCAAGGAGCCACCACATCCTCCCACGGTCTGGGCTTGGTGTGTCGAGAGCGCCTGCTCCACCCGCACTCCCTGCCTTTTTGACCCAGAGGTTGCTGTTTGCAAGTTCTCCTACGAGCCTTTCTGTCGCTTGACGTTTTCATCTCTGTCCTCCTTTCTCCTCTCTTGAAGGGACTCGCAGGCTCAATAAATACTGCCACGGAAAAACGCAGTGACTCATCTATTTTTATTACAAATGGAGCCTCTCGAGGAGGGAACAACTCTTATTTACTTCTCAGGGTAAGGGTTTTGACAACAGGTTTATTTTCTCCAACTCTCCAAGGATTAAGTGAGTAACACTCTAAAGTTAACAGTACATTAATTAATGCCAAATTGGTTGGAATTTTCCTAATAAAAATCCTTACAGTAATCACATTATGGGCCATTAACGCTGCCTCCTGATCATAAACCATAAATACGTTCTGCAGGTGCCTTCTTGTAAAAAAGGGACATTTCCCCAAATTGTTTCCCATTCGTCACATTAATGCTGTCACGTCACATAATGCAGACAGGATTAATTACAAAAGCTCACATTTGTGCAGGGTTTACCCTCTGCTGGTCACCTGGACAAGCCCTGTCCATACATCATCTCTTCTTGTCCTTGTGGCAAACCTATGAGGTAAGTGCAGCAATCGTTCCCCTTTTACAGACGGGGAAGCTGAGGCACAGAAGAAGAGTAGATAATTTGCCCACGGCCAAATAGCTAGGAAGTCACAGAGCTGGGATTTGAGCGCAGGCAACTTGATTCCAGAATACTCTGCCATCCCGCCTCCTGCAATACAAGCACCGGGTGAATCTCTAAGCATAGTGGTGCTCTCAGCCAAGCACACTGCTAACGGGCTCTGTGGTTTATCTCAACAGCAGCGACAGGGATCGTCAACCCAATACAACATTCAGTTTTGCTCTGAGAGGGCAGGGATGATGTTTTTTTATCTGGGCCTCCCCAGGGCCTAGGACAATGCCTGGCCACAATGCCGGGGGCACCTGGGACACACAATAGATTCCTGTTGAAGAAAGAAATGGACGTGGAAACACACGTGCAAGAGGGTAACAGCGAGCGGAGCATCTCAAGTGAGTTAGAATCTCAATAGATCCATATCCCTGCAATGGTGTGACCTGGGCTCGGCCTCGAGGTGGGGCTTTGAAACATAGACGTGGAGACCAAGGCACGCTGGGATAAAGCCATGGAGAAGCTGCTTTCTAACCCTGCCTAGCTCCACTCCTTATGTGCTTTTGACTGTTTCTTTGATTTCTCTGTCTACACAGAGAATACAGACTGTAGAAAACTCGAGCATACAGAACAATATGAAGAAAGTCAAAAAGAAAACAGAATAAAAAACCCCAGATATTATAGTGTCCAAATATCATCACTGTTAACATTTCAGTGAACGTTTTCCAAATAGTCTCATAGGCTCACATTATATGTAATCCTGTACATTCTGCTTTGTCATAAGCATTCTATTTCCAACAATACACCCCTGACACTTTTCTGTATCAATGAACACAGACATTCTTTCTTTCCTCCGTCCCTTCTCCAATGTTCACAGAACATCTAACGGGAGCAGCCACCCTGCCAGGTGCAGGGGACACCCAGGTGAACAAAACCAACGTTGAATTTGTCTGCAAGGAGTTTACAGGCCGGTGAGGAGGGTGAGGGGAATGGACAAACACATTTTACAGGAGGTGTTGGACGCCATGAAGGGAAAGTGCCCACTGTCAGCGGAGGAGGGCGATCGGGACAGGGGACCTAATGAAGACCAAGTCTCTGGACCTTTCTGAAGAAGCCACAGTGAAGCTGAGATCCGAAACCAGAGGGCGAGGGAGCCAGGGAAAGAGAGTTGCTGCGGAAGGAAGGAAGAGCGTGTGTCAACGTCTCCAGGAGGGAATGGTCTTACTTTGAAGAATCAAAAAACGGGGACAACAGGGAAGGGCTTTCATTTGATTTTTTACTTTCCTTTAGTGCTTTTCTGTCTTTTCAGAATTTCTGTAGAAATTCTCAGAAAACCATACTGAGTAAAGAATTCAGGGCTGTTAAGCTTTTCCTTGAATGCCTCCAAAGACGGGAGCCTCAGTGCCTTATATAGCAGCACTTGCCGCTGGCACTGTGAGCCTTTGCTTCCGATATGCACCTGCCCGGAGCCTCCACCACAGGTCCCAGTTCTGCCCCCAGAGATGGCACTGCTGCGTGTGCAGGGAACAAACCTCTCGAACATGTGGAAACTGTTATTATGCAATTACACCACCACACCCCCATCTCCCCATAAGTAGGCCATGCTAGTATCCCCAGCTCATTCAAGTTTGCTCTTACTACACTGAGGGCCCCTTTGTCATGCTCTTTCCTGGGAGTGACCAGAAGTCATCAGCCTAGGGCAGCCATCTTCATTAAGACCCTCCATGAGAACAATGCAAGACCATTGTAAAAAAAATTTTTAAAGCCTCCCGAGCATGTGGCAGCACAAATCCACTCGTTCATTCGCTATGTGATTATAAATGCCTGTGAGTGTGCTGCACCCGGGGCCAGGGAGTGGAAGGAGGAAGACGGTGCTCCGCAGGATGAACGTATGACTTGTTTGAGAATAATTATGAAATGCCTGCTATCAGGTGACACATTGGGGGTTGTGCACTGAACCGGATGGACACAGCCCCTCTCCTGGCGAGTCTCTAAATGAACGTGGACAGAACGAATGCTCTGCCTTGTCTTTCACCATCAGATAGATCGTCATTGTGGGAGTAACTATTGCTCCGCTACAGCGTCTGTCTTAATCAAGTCCCCTAGCATCACCTCTGGAGCTCTCGTCCCAATTCGCCTCCCCTCACTCCTTAATTAGCCTGTTAGCCTGAAAGACCAGAGAGACCCTGAATTCTCAACCATGCCCTGGAAGCTTCATTTAAGCAGGGGGCTGCTGAGATAGACTTTGGAGCTGGCAGAGGAAGCTCGTTTGAAACATGGGCTAGATACTAGACTGGAGAACTCTAGGGGAAAAGGGGACAGGGTGGAGTTTTCAGACAGGATGGGGTTAAGATAAACCTTCAAGGAGACAGAACCTGCACTACTGCAGCTTGGAAGCCCATTGACAATGGAAACAACTTCAATTAAATTAAATTTAGTCGGCTCCAAAAGGGAACACGTGTAGTGCTAATTTCATGGGTGTACTAATGTGTAAACCTAACAGATGATACTTAAATGAGAAAGGCAGAGAGATGACATTTGGCTAAACAATGCATCAGTGGGTAGAATTTGTTGAAACTGCCATTAAAAAAAAAAAAAATAAGAGCACAACTGAAAGTTGAGCAAACTGTCACCCAGGCCAGGCCACCCGGGCGTTCTCGATATAACTGGCAGGAGAGGAGCAGTGGGTGGCCCGGGTTGCAAGCAGTCTGCATGCATTTGGGGGACTCGGGCCAATGTCTGTGTTGACTCGTGATGCTCTTTGCATGCTCGTTTGCCTGGGCAGATACAATCATTTGCTTGTGTCTCCAACTATGACTGGAATCTCATCCTGGGCCGGAAATGTGCCTTTGCTTGTTTATTTCCTTTTCTTGAAAGCAACAGATTGTGTGGCATTGAAGGTATGTGAAAATGTGAGAGAACTGGCTTTCCTTTGGATCTATGTCCCCTGGCACACAGTAGGCACTCAAGCAGTAAATGACCACGTGATCCAGACACCCCCGTGCCTTGTCTTCTGCCACATAGCTTTGTGGCTGCATAATCATTTCCCTGCCACAGTGTTCATAACCATCACTTCCAACCCACACTATCCCCCTGGCAAACTGCTTTGGGGTCCTTGTCTCCGTCCACTGGCCATGGTTCCTTTTCAATACTGACAGAACCCAGTCCTTTGGTCAATAAAGCTACGGGAAGCTGATCGATTGGAAAGAAACAGGACTCTGCTAAAGATGCTGACCTAAGAAACAATGTGTACGTCGAGCCTGCCAGAGATATAATATTGATAAAAGCTAGCATTTTGTTAAGCTCTTACTGTATGCCAGGTATGGTGTCTAGAGTGTTTTGGTTGGTTGGTTGCATTTATTTTTTCCCAGTTAATCCTCACACAAACACTGGGAGGAAGGTACCATCGTAATTTTACAGAGGGGGAAGGTGTTGAGACTCAGAGAGGTTCAGTATCATGACAAAGATTACACAGCTAGTGACAGAACTGGGATTTGAACCCAGGCTACTCTGATTCTAGAGCTACTGCTCCTTCCTGCCTTAAATGTATTGAGAACACGTTTCAGATGACTGATGAGGAAAGGAAGGTGATTGTGTCTTAGTGCTTTACATAGAACACTGCAGCCCGCATTAGTCAGGGCAATGCTAGGCTCTGCTGTGATAACACACAGTCCCTCAAGTGACAGTGGCTCGACACAGTGAAGGCTCATCTCCTGCCCCCGTGCTGCCTTGGCAGCTCTTCTGCAGGGCTGTCCTCCACAAGGTGACCCAGGCTGCCTCCACTTCAGCTCCACCACCTCACTACTCAGAGTCCTTCTCTTGCAGGCCAGAGGGGACAGGGATTGGTGTGACAAATTCATATCCCCTCAACTGGCTTGGCCAGGAAGTAACCATTTCCACTCATGTCCCTATTAGTAAGGGAGACCGAGTCACAGGACCCCACCCAGATGCGTGGGAGTCAGTAACACAGAGGAGAACATGGGTCCCTGAGGAGCATTCACAATTTACGGCACAGAAACATTTTAAGTTATGCTCTAAGCCGGTGCTTCTACCCAGGGGCAACTTTTCGCCCCGGGTGCATTTGGCAACATCTGCAGACATTTTCGGTTTTCACAACTGGGGATGAGAGTGATACTGGCATCTAGGAGGCGGAAGCCAGGGATGCTACGAACCATCCCACCATGCACAGGACAGCACCCCCTGCAAGGGATTATCCGGTTCCAAATCTCACGGGCCGAGGCTGAGAAACTGCTTGAAACCAGTGACCCTCGGGCAGGTTCGCTAGCGAGCTTATTAAAAATGCAGATTCCTGTGCTCCTCCCTGAGGTCACCGTCCTGGCAGTGTCTGCGGGGCCCTCTGGCGACTGCGATGGCCACAGTTCATGGACCACACCCAGGGACATCTCGCTGGGAAGGCAAAGCAAGAACACCAAGGGTGACCGGGATGAGGCAGTGATGGAATCTCACGGAGACTCTCCACAAACACTGCAGGGTCAGCATCAGGCAGCTGTGCCAGGGGGAAAAAAGAAAAAGAAAGGCTGACATTTGTTAAGTGCCTCTCTCCGTCTCTCTCTTGCAAGCCTTGAATTGCAGGGAACATATTCTAAGACTAACCTGTCAGCCAGTGACAACTAAATTACTAACCTTGCCTCCCCCTGTGCCCCGTATCCCTGTCAGACGCACAGCCGCGCTCACGGAGGAATGCTTCCCGGAGATGCGCTCCCAGCGCCGGGGAAGGTGACCCTTCTGCCGGAAGAGAGCCACGTGGTCGCATGCTCCTCAAAGGGGCCAGGCGACTCGGGCTTGGCTAGAAATAACCCGAAGGGGAGAGTCCGGGCAGAGCAGTGAAGCGAGCTCTTCATCAAACCCACGCTTCTTCCGTGGCACTTGCTAGAACCTGCTTCCCAGCATCCTCTGCAGTTAGGCCTGGCCAAGTGGCCGGGCTTCAGCCACTAAACTGGAATCGTAAGTGACCTGCGCAACTTTGAGGCATGACCCGAGGACACCTCCTGCACGTGCTCCTGCATGCTTTTTCCTCCCTCCACAGTCTGGGTGCAAAAGAGCTTGGTGACCTTGCGGGCCGTGTGTTGAAAATGGCGGAGCCACAGACGGAAGGGACCTGGATCCCTGAGTCACTGCTTGGCAGGGACTCGATCAGGGACATCCACTCTGAATGGTGGAGGATGGAGACGGGAACCTCCTTCATGTTGGAGGGATTATATATTATTGGGTTTGTTTGTTATAGCAGCTAACCTTGTCCTAAGTAATACGGTGATTCTATATTTGGGCTCTTGAAGGCAGAAAGGCTTGAATTCAAATTCTAGGGACAGCACCTGCTAACTGCTCTATCTGGAGAAGTTTCCAGAACCTTTCAGCCTCAATTTCCTCAGGTGGCAAGTGGAAATTAAACACCAAGAAAGGTTAACTGATATATTTTAGTTCAAGGGTATATCATATGTTAGCCATCTAGTAACTATTATATATCCTCTCATCACTGACCACATCCTATCAGCAACCGGTCAGGGGCATGAGGGAAATCGAGGCATTGGGACGGGCAAAGGTGAAGTCACTTAGTTATTAGCCTAAACTTTCTAAACATTTCTTAAATGAACGAGGGAATGAACTCACAAGCACCTCTAGCAGCACGTGCCTTCCCTGAGGGTCATCGTGTGCCTGCCTAACCTCCCCTCTGGGGCGGGACCATCTGTGATTCAGCTTGTTTTCTTCCCACTTTTAGTACAGGACCCTGTGCAAAAGATGACGACTCAGTAAACGCCTGCCTGTTATTTGGTGCAGCGAAGCTACTACAATATAGAAAACAGGTACTTTATACTTCCGAGTCAGGCAGGCCTCTGTTTGTGTCCTGCCTCTGTTGCTCACTTGCTCAGTGGCCTTGGGCAAATGGTTTAACCTCCTGAAGCCTCCTCAGCTTTCAAATCTGTAAAATGGGTGTGGCAGAGACAGCTAACCATGCACCCAAATCCACTCTCCCCTCTATTATATACAAATTAGAGAGGGGACAGTGGCTGCCTGGCTGGGACAGCACTTCTCAGCCTCTCCTGCAGTCAGGTGGATGAAGTTCTCCCTATGGTTTAAGACAGAGGTCAGTAAATTTTTTAGATATGGGGCCAGGCAGTAAACATTTCAGGCTCTCTGCTGCAACTGCTCAACTCCGCCACTGCAGAGAGAAAGCAGCCACAGACAAGACCAAAACAAATGGGTGTGGCTATGTTCCAAGAGAGCTTGACTTACAAAACAGGTGGTGGGCTGGATTTGGCCTGTGGGCTGTAGGTGACCAATCCCTGGGTTAAGAGAAGCTCAGCTTACCAAATATAGCAACTAGCCTTCCAGAAAGAGTCATCTCATTAGACCTTTTGCCCTGCATGATCTCACCCGCCACTGATTCTTACAACGCACACATACACACACACACACGTTCTAATTTATAATTGGTCTGTGTCCCCGAAATCCTCATCATTTCCTTAAACATCAACTAATCCCTGCCCTTTAATCACAGTTTTCATGGATTATGTCTCTCTTTTTCGGGACCAGCAGGGCCCGCTACAAAGGAAAATGCGGGGCCCCCTTGTTCAAAAATTATTAAGAGTTTTAAGATGGTGGAAGCAGAGCAAGAAAAAAAAAAAAAAATCAAAGTCAGGCCCTTCAGAGCGTGAGCTGTGTGTGACCACCCAGCTTGCTGGGGCCAAGAGCAGACGCTGCTTGTGTGAGTTACCATCAGCCAACCAAGAAAGTTCTCTAACTTCTTGACGAGTCCAGACACTTGCCACCTGTGTGCTGCGTGAAGGGTTCCAGCAATGGTTTTACACATCACAAGAAGAAGAAGAAGAAGAAGACGGAGAAAAAAAAAAACCACCCAATTTTCTTTTAGTATATTACTTGTCAGACAGTGAAATGGGATATAATTATGGTGTGACATTTCCAACAGCAAATATGTTCCAGTGTAAGCAATTAACACCGGTTCCTTTGGCAGGCTTAAAAAGATTACTCAGAGACTGTGGTAAGTTACAATGCCCCATGAATAATAAATAATGTAGAATCGCAGCTAAGTTGCATTCCAGGACCAAAGTTCAAATTTTTTGATGAAAATAAATTAGGCGCTGTTAACCCTCTGTCGACTTTATGTGGCTTAAGCGGATTCGGAGCATGAGTTCTCTGGATTTTTTTTGTGAATTACATATTTACCTTACTCTTAAGAATACCTGCAAGAAGAAAAAAAATCTGCATAGATGCATTTTAGCTGCTGAAAATCTGCATAATAAGGTAGTGGGTTTCGAGGAGACCCCTCAGGGACAGACAGACTATGGGGGAGATGGCTTGCACTGAGACCGATCATGTTTGGGGATTGTCAGGGTTTAATGGTAAAGCCCCAAGATTTAAAAAAGGAACCCTGGATGCATGTCCCCACCCTCAAAGCCCATCCTGGTGTGACCAAAGGGAGGGGGCAGCTCCCTCTGACTATGTTTGTGCAGCTTGTGATCCTGAGTAATAAAAACCAATGACAACACCATCAGCAGTTAAAAAGCCACACACTATAGGGAGCCATTCAAAGCCATAGTTATATATACAAAGGTTTAGGGGTAGGTGTCTCACCCTTGGCACTAGGGCGCTTTTGGAGCTATGAACTGGACAATTCTCTGTTCAAGATGGGGGCAAGGTGTCCTGTGCATTGTAGGATGTTCAGCGTCGTCTCTGGACTCTACCCACTAGATGTCAGAAGCACCCTTCCTTCAGTAGTGACAATCAAAAATGTCTTCAGATATTGACACATGTCCCTGGGGCGGCACTAGTTTAGATAGACCTGGGTCCACATCCCCACCCCCCGCCGGCCTTGAACAAATGACTTCATTGCTCTGATCCTCGGTTTCAGCACACACAAAATGGGAAAAGAAAACCATGCCTACCTTTTAGAGCTACTGCGAGGATGGAGTACAATGACGTAGGTAGAGCGCTTAGCTTGGTGTCTGGCATACAGTAAGCGTTCATAAGACTTAGATGCTAGTTATTCAATCACTCATTCAAC
>CM052448.1:10573316-10610933 GCA_028533085.1 Varecia variegata | reverse complement strand
TCAGCTCCCACTGCTCCACTGGGCGGCGGAGGGGGTATCACCCTCTCTGCTCATATTCACCTATGTTGGGATACAACTGACAGAGGCAGGCGTGGTATTTACTAAGGCTCTTCACCAACATTTCAGTTCCCTTCTGAGCACATGATAGGACTATACTTCTCCATCCCCTGCTAATGAGGTACAGCCACACAACACACTGTTGTGTTGGGGCCAAGAGCAGTGACTGAAGCCAGGGTGCAGCGTGCCACCTTCCCCTGCCCCGGTCCAGCACCCGGCCACGTTCCTGCGTCCCTGAGTGACACCAGCGTGGAATAGGGACTCCACCAACCCCCAGTGTGCGGAAGTGAACCTCTGCGGCTGTGCGTCCCTGAGATTCGGGGGATCTTTGTTACTGCGGCATGATCTAGCTTATCCTCATTAATACAGGCGCTCACCCGATCTGCTCTCTTCCTCCTACCTGTCCTCAGGTACAGGAGCCAATTTTTTTCCTTTTTTCCTCCGAGAGACAAAACATCAGTGTAACAACTCTCGCTCTTCAAGAACATAAATTTAAATCCTGCCTCTAAGCCCGTTTTCTAGAAGTTAACGAGAAGGCAGGGAAGAGCCACTGCCTGATGGACATCTCCTAAGTGTTATCCTTGGGCTCTTCTCTTTCTTCATTTACAGCAATCACCAAGTGTGGCCCCCGAGCAGAAAACCTCTTCACACCACCCATGTCAAAAGCTCACATTGCTGCCACTTTCTGGCAGAACTTCACCAAGCAAAGCCAGACCCAGCAAACACTGTGATCATCTCCCCTCCACCGCCACAGCCAGCTGACAGTCAAGGAAGGCTGGTTCCTCCGGCTGACGTGTAACATCAGGAACGAGAGCCACCGTCAATTCTAATGACTCGTGATTAATACCCTCCATCTACATGACAGTGGCCACCACAATGGGTTTGCTCAGGTCGGGGTGGCCCCGTGGCCCTTCCACCTGGCCCCAGGAGCTACTCAGCTGCCTCAGGAATGCAAAAGATTCGAATAAAAGAGGGAACGGAAAATATCTTGTTTTCTGGAGTGAAGAACTCCAGCTATTAGAGAGCGTCCAGAATAGTTAGCAAGGGGCATAGTCAGCGAGATTCAAGCAACATTCGGAGGCTGAGAATGCCTGTCCCTCGGAGTCAAGGCCGTTTCCTATAGTGACTGAGGAGTTCTCCCTCACCTTCCCCCTCCCTAACTGTTTTTATTTTTTTAAATGTTATTTTATTGTGGTAAGAACGCTTAACACGAGATCTACCCTCTCGACAAATGTTTCAGTGTGCAGTACGTTACTGTCGACTGCAGGCCACTGCTGCAGAGCAGGTCTCTAGAGCTCATCCACGTGGCACGCACGGCTGACTCCATGCCCCTTGATGAGCAATTCTCCGTTCCTACTCCCAGCCCCCAGCCCCAGCCCCTGGCAACCACGACTCTGCTCTCTGGTTCTACCATTTTGACTATTTTAGATGGAATCACGTAGTATTTGTCCTGTGACTGGTCTATTTCAGTTAGTATCAGGTCCTCGAGGTGCATCCATGTTGCTGCATATTGCAGGATTCCCTTCTTTTTTAAGGCTGAATAACATCAATACCTTGTATGTATATGTCACATTTTCTTTATCCACTGATGGACATGAGATACCCCTCCACTGTCCCCCAACTCTTCATCTAACTGCCAAGAGGCAGACAGGTCTCAGTTTTTCTCTCCTTTCCCTGGAGACCTGAGATCCAGAAAGCCAAACCCAGTGCCCTTTCCCTGTACAAAACCAAGCTTGGAGGTTTCCAGGAAGATCCACATGGGATAACTATCAGATGGCCGGCACCCACGTGCCCCTATACGCTGGCCCTTCACACACTCTATGTCCCCAATCCTCTTGAAAACTCAGTGAGGTAGGCAGTTTTAGTCCTCCTTAGGGGAACAAGCTAAGACACGGAGAGGATGAATGTACGTAAAACTTCTGAAATGTGCCCAGCCCCCAAAGCAGGAGGAAAAATGAGCAGCAAACCCAGACGAGGCAACTCTACCAATTCACACAGGGCCTCAAGCATCTCACCCCGAAGGTCCCCGGCTGTTGGACAGACTGGTTATTATTTCTCCATTATGATCAACTAGCCTTGTCCTCTTTGTTCTTAACCAATCCATCTCTCTCACCTTGAGTTATTTATGCTAATGCAACCCTTTGACTTATTTTATTTTAATGTACTTATTACAATGATTGCACATTCAAATGTTTTCGTGTCGGCTCCAAAACTCTAATTGCTCTGCTGTTGCCTTATTTCCAAGCTGCTGCTAGAATCCATTTTTTATTGCAGAGCAATAATTAAATGCAATAATACCCTCCGTTCCCATTCAACCTTGGGCATGTTTAGAGCCAATTTCAATCAGGTAGAAATATGCTAAACACAATATGGCTCCAAGAGGTAGGCTGCGTGACCCAGGCTGCTCTTGCGAAGACACGCGGGTCTGTTTCCACCTTTCCCCGGTTTGCTAATGATCATCAGGATGGGTCTTTATTCACTCTATTGAATCCCGGCCCCTTGCTCCCGTTTCTGAGGGGTGGGGGTGGGACGTTGTGATTTTTAAACTATCCACTTAGAGACACACCTTTGCCCTTACTGTCTGTGTATACAGAGCACCAGGCGGGGAGGAGGAAGACGTGGGTACCTGCCTTGCCTTAGTGAATGTACAATTTTCTTTTTCTTTTTTTTAAAATGAGACGGGGTCTCACTCCTGCTCAGGCTGGTCTCAAACTCCTGAGCTCAAACGATCCGCCCGCCTCGGCCTCCCAGAGTCCTAGGATTACAGGCGTGAGTCACCGCGCCCGGCCTACAATTTTCTCATTGTAAAATGATGGGTCCCAAATGTGTGTTACTAAACAGTCTCTAAATTAGTCATTAATCAATATGAACAACTAAGAAAGTTGTGCCATTTCAGCCCATTGAGAAACAACTTGATGGACTGTAAGGGACCAGAGACTGAGGACAAGATGGGAGCTCCACAGGGTGTCATGTCTCCTCCCAGCCTCGTCCTTGGATCACTGTCTGTGGCAGGGTCCTGAGATTCAGAGGTCTGGACTCAGGCAGAAGTGAGTTTGAAACCTCCCTCCTCCACTCCCCTGCTTTTTAATCTGAGAAAGACCATTTCACCTCTCTGTGCCTTAATTTCCTCATCCAACAGCAGGGGGCCGAGGATGGCACCTACCTCCCAGGGACCGAGAGAATTCATCAAGCACAGAACACAATGCTTGTCACGGGCCAAGTGCTTCAGAAACATGCACCTGTTAGAAAATATGCCTTCAGCACTGACTGTGTCCCAGGCTCTGTTCCAAACCCTTTGCACCTAGTCATTTAATCTTCATGATGACCCAATGCAGGAGATGCTGTATTATCTTCCCATTTTTCAGATGGGAACACTAAGGTTCAGGGAGGTTCAGTGACTAAATCCACACATGTAGGAAGTGGAGGAGCCAGGATTCAAACCCAGGCTGTCTAGGTCCAGAGACCACCCCCACTAGCCCCAAACTGCCTCTCTGGAGCTACTAGGAATAGGGACGGGGCCAAAGGGAAACCCGGCCAGGTGCGCTGCTCACACGGGAGGGCATCGGTCCCACCGTGCATCACGATCAGTTTACGGCTTCCTTTTGTGCCTTGTGGACGCACAACCGGCTGGGTAGCTGTTTGCTGTTGAACTCGGTGTCTGAGGCTTTGTTCCAATCACCAAGGCTACCAAGGCCATTGAGAGGGACACTGGGGGAGAAGCCCGCACCTGCTTCCAAAAGGACCTCCGTGCCAGGGTGGACGAATGGTGGAGGCGCAGCGTGCATGGCTGCACCAATTAGGACATGCAATTACCCAGGCTGCCAATGCAAATAGACCTAACGGAGGCCCCTCGCCCAGCTCATTCGCATGCGTGAATGGTGGCTGGGCTGGCCGGCACTTAGAAACCGTGGGCCATGCTGGAACACGGGCAGGCCTTGCTTTAATAGAGCCCTAAATGATCAGCCCTTTGCAATGTAGCATCATGTTAATGGGATGCACAGCACAACACAGCGTGAGGAGGGGAGGGAGGCGCACTGAGGTAGCTAGGTTGGAATCCAGGCTCTGCCCCTTAGCCCTGAGACGGGGGGGTGAGAGGTTTAACCTCTTGGAGCTTCAATTTCTCATCCACAAAAAAAAAGGATCTCCAATTAAATATGGGTGCTCTGTTGGGTAATCCCTAACTGAACTTTGCAAAGATGAGTTAGGGATTACCCAATAGGGCACACATATGTAAATCTACTTGACAAGAAAACATTTAGCAAAAGGCTTGATACATATTAAGCACTGAGTAAGTGGTAGCGTGATGGTGTTTCTAGCTGGCACGTCGTCACTTGGTAAGCAGGCCTAGGTCTTTTTGGAAAGGCAGGTGAGGTGCAGTGGGTTCAAATCTGGACTCTACCACTTTGCTCACTGTGTGGCCCTGCACGGTTCCTAACTTTGTCTGCCTCAGTTTCCTTCTCTGTAAAATGGGGACAACAACCAGCACCAACCCAGTGAGGGTTTAGAAGAGCTATACACGTAAAGCACTTAGCTTAATGCCTAGCACTTAGTATTAATAAATATTAGCGATAATTTATGAGAACAGAATTAATGCTTGCAATAAGGACCCGATGTGGTGGATCTCAAAGTGTGGTCTGGGGGCTCCTGGGGGGTCTCTGAGTTCTTTTCAGGGGATCTTTAAGGATGAACTATTTTCATCATAACATGAAGATGTTATTTTCCTTTTTCACTCCCTCTCTCACAAGCACACAGAGGAGTTTTCCAGGGGCTGCATGACCTGCACTATGACAACAGTTTGCAAGCAGAAGCAAATGTCTTCCGTGAAGCTGGACATTACAGAGATCTGCAACAATGCAAAACTGTGCCTCCCTTCTTACTAAATGTGTTTTTTTTTTTGTGGAAAAATATACATACTCTTCATAAAGATTTCTATTTGTATAGCTATGTAATGGGTTATCATCACTGTTTTAAGTGAATTAATAAATTGTAAGAGTGCCTTAGTTTAAATGCCGATACAGCACATACATGATAGACATACTCTACCTAAACCAAAGCTCTCCGGAGGTCCCCAGTAATGTTGGACAGTATAAGCGAGTCCTGACACCAAGTTTGAGAAGTGCTGACATAACACCTACTACAGTAATCCTGAATATCTACTCCTTAATAAAACAAAGTTTACAATTCTTTCATGTTGGGTATTTTGCTATGTGCCAAGCCTTTGGGTTGATATTTTACTTGCATACACAGTAAATGCACACAGAGCAGACAGAAATCTAAGGCGAGCGATACTTTTATAGAGAGAGGCAGTAGGCACCAGGACCTTCAAGTTCCGTGTCATCTCCAGGGCAGGGGTCGACCTGCTGCCCAAGATTCTCTGCTTGAGCAAACTCCAGCCTGGCTCCTCCGAGCCCTTGCTTGACTGGGCCTCAGCCTTGGCCTACAGAGACTTGAATGAAAAACAACAACATAGTTTCTAACAGGCCCAGGTTAACCCTATCCCCACCTTAAAGGGCCTGTCTGACATTTGAGTGTTTGTTCCAGCCGACCCCTGTAGACACGGCCCATCTCCCAGTCTCCGTGGGAGGGGTAGGAGCCTCACTTCCATGAAGGCCACTTGGCAAACCCCGGTGGGTGTCACACGGACCAACCCTCCCTTTCCTGACTCTCCTGAGACCCCACTCAGCCCTCTCCTCCCTCCCTCTCCCTTTAAAACGCCTATCACCTCTGAACAAATCCAAGTTCAGTTCAGTTCAGTTCAGCTCACGCTGGGCTCCTTTCCCTACTGCAATCAGCATTACTGATTAAATCTGTCCTTAGCACTTTCACCAGTGTCTGGCTTTGTTTATGTCTGATACTGCCAAGGCCACGCAGCCTGGACCTCAACCCTGCAATGCCCGGTCCCGGGGGCGGAAACAGAGCTGCCCGGCGGGCGCAGGCTCACAGCCCGGCCACGCCCTCCTACTCGTTCCTCCCAACCCCATGGGGGACGTGACGGTGACAGTCCCGGTGCTCAGAGCACCCAGATGACCGAGGGCGGCTGGCAGGGGAAGCTCTGAACGGGCATTTTCCGGCTCTTTCCATGTCAGCCTAAGAGACAGCTGTGTGGTGCAGAGAGACACAGAGGAAGAAATGATGGCAGAGGCGGGGAAGGGGCAAAGGGAGGAAGTGCGAGAAAAATCTTGGCGAGAGGAAGAAACAAACATGAGCTATTGTTTACTACTTGCTGTTTACACGCCAGCCCTGGTGCTAAGCCCTTGCCTTGGAGTGGCTTATTCATTCCTCAAAACAATCTCAAAAAGTAGGTCAGGGGTCAGCAAGAACACGCCACCACCTGTCTTTGTCCATGAAGTTCTTCTGGAACACGGCCATGCCTGATCACGTGTGTATGGAATGTGGTGCTTTCGTGCCACCCTGGCAGAGCTGAGCAGAGCAGAGAGACTGCAGGCCCCACGAACCCAAAAGCCCGCCCTCTGCAGGAAAAGTGAGTACTGCTTCAAATGGGGAAACTGAGGCTGAGCCAGGCTTGCTCAAGGCCACTCGGTGTGTAAGAGGCAGGGTCAGAACTGACACTCTAGAGACAATGTCAGGCTGGAAACTCAGACCCAATGACAGAGGGACAGGGGAGCAGAGCCTTCCAGAAACGCAACCACCATGTCTATTTTGGAACAAAATGTCCTACACACAGAAGGGGTTTCTGTGGGGAGTCCCTGTAACTAACCGTGTTATGAAAGTGTCCCTAAGGTTGGCCTCTTGTTCAACACCATTTGAACACAGTTTACCTCTAGTTGCAACATTCCATTATCCACACCCAAAGATGGAGAGAGAGAGAGAGAGAGAGAGAAAGTATGAACGACCTAGTCGAGCTTCAACAGCAAAGCCTTCTGGATACCTCTAAGGCAGGGTTTCTCAACAATGGCACCACTGACACATTTTGGGTCGGGTAACTCTTTATTGTGGGGGACTGTCCTGTGCATTGTAGGATGTTTAGTACCATCTGTGACCTCCACCCACTAGATGCCAGTAACATCCCCCTGTTACAACCAAAAATGTCTCCAGACCACCGTCAAATGTCCCCTGGAGTGGGGGTGGGGCAACCTCACTCCCCACCCCGCCCCTGCTGAGAAGCGGGGCTCTGGGGCCCACGCTGGCAGACCCCAGCTGTTCAAATCGTACCCCCATCCAGAATCCGCCCCTGGGAACCAGCCAGCATGGTCAGGATAGGAAAGAAAAGGGACGGCTGGAGAAAGAGCCAGAGGCAAGCAAGGAAGGGTGTCCCGGAGGGGACAGAGGGAGGGGGCTGGCGGGTGATCAAGGGAAGTGGGAGGAGAGCTAGGGTCCCTAGCTGGGCACAGGGTGACCCAAGGAGGGGAGGCATTGGACAGGCAGTGGACAGCCCTTGAGCCAATGGCATGTCCCTTAATTTAAACCAGAGGTCATGCCAGGGACCAACGGATCCACCAAGCACAAGGGCGTCAGGTTTGCTCTGTAGAGTGTTTCCATTTGTTGGGGTTTTAATCCCAGCCCACATTTAAAAATCTGGAGATTTCATCTACAAATTTGGATTTCTGTATTCTCTGCAAACATCAAGGACCTGACAATACTGGGCTTGGGTTCCCACGTGTGACAATCATCTGGGGGCTGGGGACCAGCCCCATGGTCTCCAGAAGGGGCATCTGCTCTATGGATCATCACAGCCTGGCCTGGCCTGTGTCCCCTTACCCTCTGGCATGCCTGTGAGGGGACCCTGCCTGACACCAAGGACCCAGGTTCTGCACGTAAGCCTCTACCTTCCGGGCCATGCCTCAGGGACCTCAGAACCCTCAACAAATCCTTCTGTTCCAGGTCTGTGATGGAGGTGACGCTGCCCCTACTGGGTGTTCTGGAAATACGCAGTGGCCTTTCTGGTTGTCACAATGACTGGGGGATGCTCCTGGCAGTTAGTGGGAAGGACACCAGATACCCAGCAATGCAGGGGGACACATACTGCCAAACAATGAAGGACTGCCTGTCCTGCAGGACTTCTGAACGTCCCCAGATGCCATGTGGGTAACCAACTCACGGTCCAGGCCAGGAGCCTAACTCAGATTTACATACGACACAAAAAATACTTACAAATGGTTTAAATGGGACTGAATTTTCTAGAAAAGCAACTACTGCTTGTTTCTTTCACATCGTTCAGAGCTTGACCACAAGGTCAGAAAATTACATCACCAAAGGCTATACAAGCTGTGGCTGTGAGTCACCAACAAACACATCTATCACCCACCTGCATTTGTCACTGCTGAATGCCTGCTGATTCAGCACCTGACAGCTGACCTCCTCATGTATCTTCTGTCCCCCGGCTACCAAAGTGTGGCCCACTGGCCGGCAGCATCAGCACCCCCTGGGAGCGTGTCAGACATACAGAATCTCAGGTCCAGCCTGGACCAGCTGAACCAGAAGCTGCATGTTACCAGCACCCCTGGGTGACAGTTCTGCACATCCGAGTTTGAGAAGTGCGAGTCTAAGGTTGTCACACCCGTCATTTAAATAAATATACATCATTTGTGTATATGTTACTTTTATGTATTGCTGCTGCTTCATGCTATTTTTACAGCAGGATATTAATCTTTTTAGAGTTGTGGGTGTAAGGAAGGTTAGAGTAAGTAAGTATCCATCTCAGGATGGGTGAAAGCCGTGTTTTAAAAGATCTGATACATCAAGGGGGGCTGTGTCTGATACAGTTGAGAATCACTGGCTTGTTCATTCCACAAACTCTTCGTTGGGTGTCCGCCCCCCTCTAGGCACAGCAGGGGCAAAGGACAGGAAGGTGACCTAAGAGACGCTCCAGAGACAGGAGAGTGTCCAGGGCACGTACACACATCATTTCAACACAGGAAGAAGAGGGCGGGTGGGGTGGGGATGGGTGTGTGGCAGCTTTCGGTGCCATCGTGGGTGTGGAGCCCAACGTGGTCTGGGGGCCAAGGACCGTGAATGAAGAAGCTTCACAGAGAAAGCACTTTTTCAGCCCAATCTTGAGAAAAAGGGAGCATGTTTATGAGACAAAAGAATCGAGGGCTTTCTAGGCAAGGGCACAGCATGTACGAAAGTGTCGCGGGAGGACCCACCAAACACACATTTCATAAGAACAACTATCGCGGTGAACACTTATTGAACATATAGTCTAAGGACTGTGCTAAACGCTTTACACTTTCAAACTCTGAAGTTTTAAGGATAAAACTTCAATTCTTCTGGGTAGGTGCTCCTAGCATCCACAGTGTACAGCTGAAAGTATGGAGGCACAGAGAGGTTAAGTAACATGCCCCAAATCACACAGCATGGTAGTCTCAGCTGAGTGTCCCATGGGTTTCCAAAATGACCCCTAGAGGGCAACACCACTCAAGACCCCGGAAGAAAGCAATCACGAAGTGTGCTGACCTTTAGCCTGGGGTGGCGGTGGCGGTCCCTGATATAAAGAACCTTGCCTCACTCCCACTGATTCATTCTGTTACTTGAGAGTCCCAAGCTCTGTGCCACTGCACACCCAACCCCCACCCCAAAGCCCTAAATCCCATTATCCCTTTGTCCCCTAGGCACCTTCTCTGCCTCTCTGGCCCCAACTCCCCGGAAGCCCTCCTCGTCCTGGCCATGCCCCTCCTTCCCATTGTCCCGACCAGGGCCTCCGGGATGGGACAGTTACGGAGACAAATGGGCCTCCTGCTGATGGAAGACATCCAGCTTTCAAACTCATCCTTCGCGCGTGGGCCCCCTCCCCCACGCACCTTGCCACAAGTGGGTAATGAATGGCTCACTTGTAAGCTCATTACCGCAGAGCCTCTAAAGAAATGGAAATGCTCACGGAGCCAGCGACATAAATAAGGCAGGACGCCTGTAAATAAATAAATATAGATGCATATATACACACACACAAACCCAATTAATTTATATCATCTGAAAGCCCAAGCCATTTGGGGTGGGGAGAGAGAGAAAGGAAAAGGCTCCTAATGCTGCCGTCCATGTGATTTCAGAACTGAGCTTCCCCAGCAGCTGCCAATAAATTATTTTTACTATGCAGAGGTACAAATGAATATGCTGCTGCCACCCCCTAAATCTCCTTTATGAGCGTGTGTTTGCCTTGGCCTACCCTACCAGGGATAGGGGCTTCCAAGCAAGTTTTCCTTGGCCCAATTCCCCAAGAAGGCTGTCATTTTGCAGGCCTGCTCCCCGCAGTAGACGCCCCACTGGCTTTTCCTGTTTACACGTGAACTTGGCATGACACGGAGGACATCCGTGTCCATTGGATGACCACGGGAATCAAAGTGACAGCAGCACCCATGCCCAGGCATTTGGAAAACAACTTCTGCATCCTGGACGGAGGCTGCTGTTGTTCGAGGGCTGGGATGGGACCCTCTTTGGCCACTCAGTTCACTGACCTTCTCTACCAAGCTTTAGGGTGGAGATGCAAAACCTCATCACTGCCAACTTTTGTGTGCACTGTCATCACCCCAAAAGAAACTCTGGTCACTCTCTTTAGATGCAATGTGTCTGATGTCCATTTCTCAAGGTGTTCTGAGCAAGAGGGAGGCCATGAGAAATCACATGACCATGACGTGCTACCATGACATGATGGGAACTATCCAATGGAGTGGCTGCACACGCAAGCCCTGAAATCACACTCTTCTGGATTTGAAATCTGGCTCTGCCACTTCCCAGCTGTGTGACCTTGGGAAAGTTAGTTAACCTCTCTGAGCCTTGCTTCCTTCATATGTAAAATACGAATAATAACATCTAAACTTCATAGGGTTGAGAAGATATGTTGACTTAACCAGTGCGAAAGCACAGTTCAGAATAGTCAGCAGTCAATAAAAGAGAACTGTTATCAACATCATTTCACCCAAACTCTACAGTGACCTTTCATGCATTCACCGATATTTACTGAGTGCCAAGTATGAGCTAGCCACTACCTTAGGCACTAGGGATGTATCTATGAATAAAACAGGCAAATGCTCACACTTTAGTAGAATGAGACAGATGGCCAACTACCAACAACTCAACAAGCAGACTATATTCCAATGCCGAGCATCTGGTATCGATTTTTATCCACCCATTTAAAAGATGCAGGAACTGAGGCTTTAAGGTGTTATCTAAGCACTGTGGTCCCCAATCCCGAGGCTGCAGACCGGTACAGGTCCGTGGCCTGCTGGGAACTGGGCTGCACAGCAGGAGGTGAGCGGTTGGAGAGCGAGTGAAGCTTCATCTGTATTTACAGCCGCTCCCCATCGCTCCCATCACCACCTGAGCCCCGCCCCCTGTCAGATCAGCAGCTGCACTGGATTCTGCATTATGCTGAGTTGTATAATTATTTCATTACATATAACAATGTAATAATAATAGAAATAAAGTGCACAATAAATGTAATTCGCTTGAATCATCCTGACACCATCCGCCCTCCCCCTGTCTGTGGAAAAACTGTCTTCCACGAAACCGGTCCCTGGCACCCAAAAGGTGGCAGAGCCAAGATCAGCCCACCCCAGAGAGCAGAGAAAGTGCAAAGAGGAACAAACAAGAGAGGCTGCCGGGGTGGCAGGTCAAAGGTTTGTTTCTGCTTCCTCTTGTCCCTCCTGTCCTGCCCTAGCGAGTGAGACTCCTCCCGGGACCACGTGCCACCCGGGTTGTGCCAACGGTTTGCTACTGGAGAAGTTCCTCACTCGAGGGGCTGAGCAGTGGCACCTCTGCTGGCATGGCCCGCCGTGCCCAGACTTCCGAAGTCTGCCTGGATTCAGACGAACGAACTGTCTTTTATCCTTAAACGACCCGAGAAACTCGCTCAGCGCGAGGTGGTGCTGAGAGACCCCGTGGATCAGGCCACTAGGTGGCTCTTTCTGTGAACTTTGCAGCGAGCAAGCTGACAGTGGCACGGAGACACTGAAGCCGGCTGCCTTCCCCTCCGACAGGACACATCCCAGAGCAGTTCTTTCCTGTCCCGGGCAGGTCACTTACTCTTCCCTTACCGGCGCATTCCCACCAGGACTGTTCGCATAAGAAGAGTTTGACTCAGCAAGGCTGGGACTCCCACGCCGTCTGCTAAATGCAGGCCAAACGCCAAAGGCATGGCGGGCTCCCGGAATCAGGCAGCCTTCTGCTAGCTCCCCCAGCATCACTGTCCACTCCGTCGCCTGTAACTCTGTCTGTCGGCCTCCCGCCACCCCGGCAGGCACACGCCCCACGTGAGAGCCGCTACCGTCTACTCAACACTCCGCAAGACTCTCTTGCTTAACCCTCACGTTGTCTTTGATGTAGGGGATGTTACTGTCTTCATTTAAGAGTAAACTGAGGCTCCAAGAGGAGGTCACAGGACTCACCCGAAGTCGCCCAAGGTCAGAGGCAAGGCTTAGATCAATCCCAGGTCTGTCTGACTCTTAATTTCACAGCCTCATCTATGTACAGGGAAGACCTTCCTGAGTCCCGTGAGCGTCTGAACTTGGAATGGGCAACCAAGGCCAACTGGGAACTTTCCCCTCCTGCCTGGGCTTCAGGAAAAGAACAGAAATTTGTTTGTTGCATCCACAGAGCAGGAGAATCCTTGGTGACACCAGGTGTTCACGGATTTCATGCTACAGTCCCTCCTTCCCTACTGCACCTTTCGTCATCCCTACTAGCATGGCATTTTCTGTGCCTTCTCCTATTTAATCTTCCTAACAGCCCTACAAAGAGGCAGTGGGGTCCGGTGGGCAGGAGCATGAGTGCCAAAGCCAGACTACCTGGGTCCCTAACCCAGCTGTGACATTTTGAAGCTGTGCGACCTTGAGCAGGTGTCCTGGCTGTAACCAGCTCACAGCATTGACATGAGAATTAAATAAGTCAACGTTGGGAAAACACTTAGGACAATGCCTGGAACACAAACTGTAGCCGTTAACAGCACTACTGTTAGGAGTAGCATAGCCTTCTTTGACATGTGAGTCGACAGAGGCTCAGAGAGGTGAAGGCACTTCCCCCAGGCCACACAGAACAAGGATTTAAACCATAGCACCTGACTTTAGAGTTCAAGCTCGTACCCTCTCCCCAGCACTGCCCCTTCAAGCCACAGACTGGGAATGAGTTGCCCCTTGTTAGGGGTGAAACCCTGAGGAAAAGGGCTGGCAATTTCTCAGGGGGCATCTTTAACAAGTCTGCAATTTCAGATCCACTCTGATCTCACTCTAGGTGCAGAGAGTGGGCCGAGGGCTCAGCGTGTCCACAGTGTCTGTCTTCATCCATCTCTGGGTTGTGGATGGCTTCCAGCAGAATGGGAAAAGAAGATCATGAGAGCCAGGCCAGGCCTCCTCCTTCCTGTATCAATTACTACCGGTCGCCAAGGCAGGCTGTGGCTCGCTAGCAATTATTGGACAATGGGGCCCTGCGAGTCCCGGAAGAAGTCAGGCAGGGGGCACTCCGCCCTTCGCCCGGCACAGTCCCCACCACACTGTCGAGGACCTCAGGCCCCTGGGGTCATCAGCCTGTCTCCATCTCCGGTGTCCTGTCCCTCTGTCTGCCCATCTCTCACCTCTCTCCCCCCCACCCTCCATCACTCTGTAATCAACAAGCTGCCCAGGGGCAGGGACATCAAAAGAGTTATTAAACTTCTGAAGAACTAAAGCAGTCAAATTGCGTGTTTTTTTTAAATGGATTTAAATATTTTTCTAATACAAATATTTATCAAAAATATACAAATTTCTAATATAATCTGTATGTATAAAATATTTCAAAACATTACTGCAAAGCACAGAAAAATAATATAACCCCCATGTACCAATTTTGCCACGTTTTATTCAATTCTTTCAAGAAAGCAGACTTTGCAGTACCGTTGAAGCACCTTCCATCTCTCAACCCAGAAGTCACTTCTGTCCTTGACCCTCTATGAATTTATATTTTTAGCTCACGTGTATGCATCCATGTACAATATACAGTATTGTTTTTGTGTTTGACAAAATGGCACCACACTGTAAATATCTCTTTCGCAATTTGCTTGCTTCATTCAATATTTTATTAGCATTTCTATGCCCTCCCTTCTCCTCTTCTCAATTTCTTCTTCCCTCGGACAATAAGATGCAGGGAGACTTGAGAGCATTTAGTCCACTGGGTCTCAATCTTGCCTGCCCACTGGAATCACCTGGGAGCTGTAAACATGCACGTGCCCAGGTGCCCACGCTGGAGACACTGGTTTAGTTGGTCTGGGCTGGGGCCTGGGAATCCGGATTTTTAAAACCTTCTCAGGTGGTTCCCATGGGTGGCGAGAGCTGAGCACCCCCTGAATTGGCCCCTCACAGCCTTGGGTGTCGCTGTGAAATCCGGCTCATCCCTGCTAAGATGCCCGAAGAAGCAGCTGCTGATGCTGGCCTGCCCTGTCCGGCGGAACTGTTGTTTAATAAAACAACTGATCATCCTGATTCTTTAAATCTGAACACGAAGAAAAAGAAGCGATGTTATTCGACCCCAGGGAGATGGAGATGGAGCTGACTGGCAAGGCTCTGACCCCAGGGAGCCTCCCTGCTGTACAGGGGTCAGGTGTCAAAGCAGCACCACGCTGCGACTCGCTCCCTGGTCTCATCCAGGAGATCGCAGAGCAGTGAAAGGGCGTCATTTTCTCCCCCAATGATTCAAGGTTATTTAATGTCCACGGAGCCCCCTGAATCATCTTGGGTGCCACAGTGGGCCACATACTCCTCTAGGAAAAACAGAGGACTGGTCAGTCCCTCTAGTTCCTTATCACACGGCTGCTCCGGGAGTCTAGAGGACTAGGGGCCACGCCCGAGATGACAGAGCAAGGAAGGGGAACGAACCCCCTCGCTCCTCCAAGGCTCCCAGGATGGGGATGGACGAGGACCCCCAGGGTCCGCTGCACCTGCCCACATCCCGCCAACTCCAGCTGTCCTCATGGCCAGAGCTGTCCACGTGACTCCACTTGCCACCTCCCAATAATGGCGACAGTACTAAGAGCAGCACTTACTGCAGGCCAGGAACCTAAGCACCTTGCACAGACCAAAGCACTCAAACCTACCAGCAGTGCTAGGGGGCAAACACGGTTGGTACTCCCATCTTCTAAATGGAGAAACTGAGGCACGAGGAGGTGAAAAACCTTGCTGAAGACCCTCACCCTAGCCCCTCACAGCCCCAGCCCTGGCCAGTAAGTAGCCATCAGCCCCTCCCCAGCTGGGGGCTGACAGCTGTCTGATCGCCCTAAAGACCCGACTGCTTCAGGGGAACAAGCCGGGCTGGGGGGAGAAGTAGGAAAAACATTTTTAGAAATTATTTCCAACAGGTGACCGGATACTAAAATAACAACATTTGGTTTGTCTTGCTAGCTGGAGGCAAAAATCAGCGCACGTGGGCGGGTGAGGCTGGCGGCTAAACGCAGACAAGTTTGGCCTGCCCTGGGCTGGCCCAGTTCTTGCTCCACCATTAAACCATGCACGGGAAGCCTCCAGCCCGTGTCTCCAAACGGAGGGTTACAGGGGAGGAGGAGCTGAGTCTGCAAGGGTGTAAATGTGAAAATGAGAGCTTCCCAGGGGCTGGAAGACCTGGTTGTATATGGAATCCAATGAGCCATTTTAAGGACAAGGTATAAAGCTGTGGAAATTAGGAATTGTAACACAAGCTGGGCTGTGCATATGTGAATATTTTTATCGAACGCAAGAATGAATATTTACTGCACACTTACTATATGCTGCAGTTGCAAGGGATTTACATGCATTATATTGCTTCATCCTCACAAGGATCCTTAGACGTAACCACCGCTATTGCTAACCCCATTTAACAGACAAGGAAACTGAGGCACAGGAACGCTAAGTCACCTGCCCAAAGTCACATAGCGATTAACAGTAAGCAGCTGATCCAGAGTATGAACTCCAGGGCTCACTACCTCCGAACTTTAGGTCTTGCATGCACATTTCCATATTTCCAGAATGCCTAAGAAGTGCCCGGTCGTCCCGCATGAGCGGGTGGGAACGAAGGGGCACATCCTGTCCCCGCTTGGAAGGAAGGAGGAGCTGGCCCTGGAAAACCGACAGGCTGGCACGTCTGGAGGCGAAGTCAAGCCAACGGGAGCAGATGGAGCCCAGGCAGCAGATGTTAATGCAGTTTGCTTTTTCCATATGCTTTTCTGTTTAGCTGTAATAAGTGAATTGTTCTTTAATATCTGTCAGGAGCTTAGACTGAAGGCCGGTGGCAGGCACAGTCACGCAGAAAGACACAAAGGGAAGCCGGCCGGCCGTCTCTTCACATCTCCGAGGAAGGGCACAGAGCGTCAAGAAAGATGCCAAGTGCAGTGTGGTCCAGGCCGGCACATGCACACACATGCACATATGCACACACACACAGGCACACACGGACGCACAGATACATGCATACGCACTCTACTCGTCTGCCATGACAGTCAGACTCACGCTTGACATTCTAGAGTCTGAAAGCCCGTGTCAGCGTCCTTCCTACTCCGCAATAAGAACTGAGTGGAGTTTCAGATTTTGCCTTTGGAACAACAAAAGATCCGATCTGAAAATGCGCAAACGGCTCAGATGGCCTTGCTACTTGAAACTTGCAAAGCAACCTCAGCTCATCTCAATCAAGAGCTCATCTCCTTAAACTCTGGAAGAAAACCCATCTTCTTTCTCAGGATTCTTCATGTGTCTTGGGACACGTGGCCCCATCGTCACCATCACGTAGGGGTTGGGTGTGATGGTGGTGCTTGTGGATGGTATTTTTCCATCCGTATTTCTACTGGACAACCATTCAAGGACCCAGCTGGGATTCTGTTAACAGCACGACCACCATGTGCCCTTCAGCCAGAGAAAGGGCACAGACAGAATGGACCCATGTCCTCTCAATTTCAGCTCAACACAGAGCAGGGGTTAAGTCCTGAACTGAATCTCAGCATCACCCCTTAAAAGCTGGGTGACCTTGAGCAAGTTACTTCTAACATCTCTAAGCCTCAGTTTCCTCAAGTGTAAAGTGGGAGGAAACAGCACCTATCTCAACAGACCTCTTGTGAGGGTAAGAAAGTGCTTAGCCCCGCGACCGACAGGGGCACAGGCAGGTGCTTACTGAGTAGCAGCTACTATTTTTTTTATTATTACTATTTCTTATTCATTCATTCATCTTCCAATATTTGAGCACCTTCTAGGCAACATACATTGTTCTAGGCGCTGAGCAGTGAACAAAACAGATTCAGCTGCTGCCCTGGTGGAAGCTGCATTCCACAAGGGAAGAGGCAATAGAGAAATAAATAGATGTCAAATCTCAGATGACCTGGGGACGAGCACTTTAAAGAAAAAGCAGGGGAGAGGCAGGGGCTGGCATTTCAGATGGGGGCAGGGAGGACCCGTCTGAGGAGGTGGCGTTTGGGGCGTGGCCCTATGGCAAGAAGGAGCCACTCCCACTCCGAGGAGATCCTGGATGAGACACCAGGCAGCGAGGACAGCGAAAGCAAAGCTCCCGGGGCAGAAATGAGCTAGGGCCACCCTGCAGGAGGAACAGGCAATGGGCTGCGATATGAGAACCTACCCACAAAGCAGGGCAACAGGGGGCAGAGCCTCGCCGTACACGGAGAGGAGAGGAGTCCACGTCTCATTCTAACTGCCCTGGGAAGCCCCCAGAGGCTTTCTAAGCCAAAGAGCACGTCTGGCCTGACTTACGGATCGTGGGAGGGCCCACTCACTGCTCACTGATGCAGGGACAGAGGTGGCTGCAGCCCCCAGCAAGTCCAAGCTGAGATTGGAAGGCATAGCCTGGCGGGTGTTCCACCCACCTGCCACCACTGCCACCACCGCCACCACCGTTCTGGGGTGTTGTCAGGGAGGGACTGAGGAGAGACACACAGAGAACAGGAAGTGATGGGAATTTATTTAATTCTCTCTGGCTGCAAGCTTGGGTGGATATAATCACCCAGGACCCCGTGGTGGTGGTGATCTCAAATGGGTCTAATAGAATTCAGATGAGTCTCAAGTAGCAGGGTCTACTCTAGCTTGGAATTTAAGGCATCCCAGAAGCCCTGGGAACACGCCCTGGGTGCTTCTCACCCTGCTCTCAGGAGGTCCCTGGCATCCTTCAGGAGAGACTCAGCGGCAAAATTAACAACTTTGGCGTTTCCTGCCAAATCTGGGGCTCAGATCCCTCCAGCCCCATGATGGTCTCAGAACGGAAGGTGCCCCACTGCTGGGGGACAGCGAGCACCGTATTCTGGTTCAGAACCAGTAGTCAGCATTTAAGTCTGGCTGCAAACTTCACCCTGATGCCTTGGAGGTTCGGCTTTTGCCCAGTTGCCTTGGACAATGCTGTCTGCCCCCTTCCCACCCACCCCCCGGGCTTGCATTCAAGTGACTCCTGCCTTCTGACACCCTCACCTGATTGACTCTTCCTTCTACAGAACTTTCTACCTTGCATTCAAGCTACTTGCCAACGTGGGTGTAAGCCCCTGCAAATGTGCCCTTCTCAGGAGAACTTATTCTAGCCCTACACCTGGCATGTGAGTGTGTTTGAGTGTGTATGTGAGTTACGCCAGCAACACCACCACCAGCAGCTAACATCTGGGGCCGGGCCCATGTGCCTCTGCTAAACACTTGCCTAGCATGATCTTCCCTGAGCCTCACAATAATAAACCTGAGATAGAGAATCTATTATTATTATTTAAAAAAGGCTTAAAAAGGCTAAGAAATTTACCCAAGGTCACACAGCTAGTAGCTGGCAGGACTGGGATTTCAACCAGGCTTGTGGAAGCCCATAAATCCAGACCCTCCCCACCACACACACTTGAACAGGTGCACAGAGAGTGAGTTGTAGGTGGGTTGCAGTGGGTGGAAGGGCGGGTAGGTAGGTGCCAGCTAAATTCTCAGGGAAAAGGATGGAAGACGGAAGCTAGAGAAATTAACATGTCAGAGAATCTCTTCAAGGTTTTGGTCAAATAATGGAAATGCCTGTTGGCTCACCATGCTCATCCAAAACCATCCTGCCTCAAGTATCCATGGGTGCTTATTCATGGCAAATTCTTAGCCCAGATCAACTTGTCACTCACGTGGACCATAAGCATGAAAACTGACTTATATAGCTAATATTTATGAGCTGGACACATAAATATATTTATGGGCACCTTACATATATTAGCCTCTTTAATCCTCACAACCTCCCCATGGTAGATGTCATCATCATCATCATCTTCACCTTCTTCATCCCCATTTCAAAGATGACTAAACTGAGGCAGGGAGGGTTCAAGTAATTTGCCCAAGGTCTCACAGCCAGCAAGTGGAAGAAAAGGATTTGAACCCAGGTAATTTGCCACCTTAACCACTAGTTATATCCATGATTTATTGGGTCCTTACACTGTTCTAAGCATTTTACAAATACCTTCTGTTTTAAACAAATTTATGATACTGGTACTGTTTTCATTCCCATTTTATAGATGAGGAAACGGATGTTCAGAGAGTTCAAAGAGGTCAAAACCACCAAATACCACCCAGCCTAGGCCATTGTTCACTCATATTGTATGAGAATTATAAAAAAGGTTTCCCCTCTCTCTGGGCAATTGCAGCCCTGAGTCTAACTGTATGCCCCGATGACTAGACCAGAGCATAGGTTGAATTTTAGCTCTTACTCCCTTGTGCAGTATACATCCTAAACAACTGTACATAGAAACACTGTACCCAGCTAGAAATTGGCAGGATTGAGATTACAACCCAAATCTGACTTGGATACCGTTTTAAATTATGTAGCTTCCCCATCACCCACTCACACAGCACTCCCTTCCTTTTTTAACCCAGTTCGAGATTCAACCCAATCCAAGGCTTCTCAGCAATTGCCCACTCCAGTATCCTCCGGCAGGCAAAAACTCAGATGGCAAGCAGATCCTTCCAGATCAGGCCCCTTGTATCCCCAGAGGCTATGGCCACTTCATCGCAATCTCAGAAAGACTCCAGGCTCGCAGAAGGCACCTCTGCACCACGAGACAATTGTTGAATCCTTGCAGCCGGTACTGCGTGTGGCCCGGCCTCCCTACCCCAATCAGGCAGCCACTCCGCACAGTGACCTTTCCTGATCTGCACTGTCAGGCTGCAATTTAGCCATTCTGAGGACTCTGCTGGAGGCTTCTTCAGCCAACAGCTTGCCGCCGGGGAGCCCTTCCAGGGCCCTGGACTCCGCTCAGATGTCACTTTGCATTAAGGGCCCACTGCACTGGGCTCCCGGAGAGGGAAGACAGCAAATCTCTGCTGAAGGTCCCCGAGAGAGAAGTCAAACGGGGAGGGGTGGAGAGCAAGAGAGAGAGAGACAGACAGACACTGGGAATCTAAAAAGGGATGGAGGAATGGTATGTCCAACTGGTAGTGAAAATAACAGTAACCATGAGCTTACATTTACCAATCACTTAGTAAAAAAAGACTAACACTGAGTGAACGCCTAGTATGTGCCAGGTACTATCTTAAGCACAATTTTTCAAGTGGGGGCTTGTAACAGTTCCCTGTCCCTCCCCCGATATAAGAATGGTGCAGCGCCCAAGCAGACAGGTGGCAAGATAAACCAGTTGCGGCCAAACCCTTGGTGCGCAACCCTAGGAATGCAGCGCCACTCGTGGCAAGAGAAACAGCAGCCGGGATTTCTTCTGAACCTTCTACGTGTCAGGGATTGTGTATGATCCTTTTGTTCTCCTGGGCGTCCATCTTGTTGTGAATATAGTAGACTGACTTCACGGATGGCCCCAGGCAATGGCCTGCTGCATCCACACCCTGGGCAATGTGGCCCTGCGGCTCCTCCCAACAAGAGGCGGAGTCTGTTTGCCCCACCCCTTGAATGTGGATTAGTCACGTGACTTGCTTTGGCCAAAAGAATGTAGCAGAAGTGACCCTGCTCCAGGTCTAAGTTTGGCTTCTCTCTCTTGGAACCCTGTCCCTGCCATTTGGCCAAGTCTAGGCTGGGGGCGGGGGTACAGGGGGGTCAGAGGCCACATGAAGGAGAGTCCAAATGTCCCAGCTGAGATGACCCTAGACCCGCTCATAGGCAGCCGATCCACAAAGATGAGAACCCGGCTAAGACCAGCAGAGCCACGAGACCAGAAGAACCATCTAGCTGACCCAAAGGCTCTCGAGCAATAACAAATGACAAAAATGTCTTACTAGACATTACAAACTCACTGAGTTTTGTATCGAACATTATGCAGATAAAGAAACCGAGCCTCAGAGACATGCAGTCTCTTGTCTAAGGTAACCCAGCTGATGAGGGTGGAGTCAGGATTCCGCATCACTGTCAGAGTTTTATTCCATGATGAGCTATCGTTGGGGTCAACTATACACTACAGTCTTTTACCGTAAAGGACTGGCTAATGAATATTTTAGGCTTTGTAAGCCATACAGTCTCCATTGCAACGACTCAACTCTGCCATTGTAGAGCAAAAGCAGTCATAAGCCATATGTAAATGAGTGGGCATGTTGTGTTCCAATAAAACTTTATTTATAAAAACAGGTGGAGGGCCAGTGAGCAGAAGCCGTTTGCCGCCCCCTGCTCTAGACTGCTTCCCTACACCACCACCACTTGTGCCAAGTTTTCTCCCTTTCCTTTCATGCTGCCTCCCTCTTTACTACTTCTAGAGTTTCCGCGTAAAACCCCTCAATTATCTTCTGCCACTTTTACATTCTACCCTGAGAAGTGTGACTCCCAACTCAGCGGCTTTGTTTCTCCAGCGTGTGTGTAGCGCGACTCCCTGATTTCACAGATCTATGTCATTTCCAGAAATCAGTTTGACTGATGTGTTTTCCCAATGTTAGGCTGATAGCTTTCTGGCTTCCCCAGGTATGGGAATTTTAAGAAGTTGTGATTGTATTGTACATCCAAGACCCAAAACTGTCACTGTGACAGTTGGGAATGCAAATGACTCCTACTCAGAACATTAAAAATAAAAGTTTCAGTTCTGTGGTTACAGAAATTTTATTTGCTCCCCCCAAAAAGTTTACCATCCCCCCACAAAAAAACCCCAAAAACCCAGAGTGACCCAGAAGCGAGTCTGGGTCTCATTATCCCACAAACCCGGTCTCCGGGGCAACCTCTCTCTTAGAAAAAGAAAAGATTTTAACTTTGATTTCTTGCAGAAAATAAAAAACTTGAGTTGGAACAAACGAAATCCCAGTGACTTCTGGTTTTAAGGATATATGTCTTATCCAGAAAATAAAGTGTTATAATGGATTTCATTTTTTCCACCTCTTTCTTGCCCTTTCTGCATCTTAAGTTGTCCTACTTAGAATACAGAGCCTGGTTGGCAATCAAAGTAGACTCTGAACTTGGTTACTTTCCTCCCTGATTGGGAGGGAAAAAGTAGACCTGAAAGTTCAGCAAAGGACCTCATCCAATTTAGACGCTGAGAGCCACATCTTGAAAATTTCATCCAAAGGAAAGCAGGGTTAGTGTCAAACTTTCCATAATTTTTAACAACTTTCTAAGTAAAAGTAAAGACGTCTGTCTGGACTGACTTTAATTTTTAAATGTGTAAAGCTAAGAAAGCCCATCTCATTTTTCATTATGGTTAAATTCTATTTCCAAGAAGAATCGGCCTGGATCCCGGGACCTGGCATTGAGGGAGCTATTTCTGGAGGCCGCCACTGCCCCGGAGCCAGGAGCAAACCAGGAGGAGACACCTCACAGGCAGGGGCCCATGACCATGTCCAGAGTCTCCTGCTGTACTCTGAGCTCCCCAAATGGTCCAATCCACTCAGTGAGGCACCAAAGCCTCCCACGGAGCATGCACTTGTAAGTGTAAGCAAATGACATGGGCTTGCTCCGTGCTGGATACAGTGTAATCACGTCTGATATAATTATCTCCATTATACAGACGAAGACACTAAGGCCAAGGTCCATGGCCCACAGCTAGTGAAGGGTCCAGTGGAGATTCACAGCCAGCTCACATGACTTCAGAGCTTCTCTGAAACACGAAAAATAACTGACTTGATGAATGGCCCTATTCATGTGGGTGATCAGGTAGAGGTGGTTACAACGTCCTGGTTTGGGTCAGCCCCCTGGCTCGGTCACCAAATCCCAAACATGTGACAATTGTCTTGTTTTAAAAGGATTTTCATTTGATGAGCAGTATGTAAGATATGGGACCTATGAGGTCACCAGGCAGAAGTTATCATTTCCCACTACACAGATGTGTAAACTGAGGCCCAGGGAAAGGAAACGGCCTGCCCATAGTCACCAGCCTATTAGCAGCACAGTCAAAAATGAACGGCAGATCCTGGGCTTCCAGCCCAGAGCCAGTACAGGGGTCTGGATTTGAAAATTAAGCAAACTCACCTTAATTTTCCCAACCTCAACCCACTCTAAGGCCAGGAATCCTGTGAGCCTTTTGAGCTGTGTTTTCCTAAAGCCTTGAAGGTCAAAATATGTTTCTGAGTACCTCACACTTGGAGTGTACTGAGGAAGGTAGGGGTGGAAGTTGATCGCTTAAGTAAAAGCCATATACAAAAACAGAGCTGGAAATTGTATTTTATCTCAGTAGCTATATATCCCTGCTCTTCCATATTACAAAAAGGCTTAAACAAAACACACAGCTCCATTGACTAAAAATTAAACAGATAAAACACAGTGGGAGGGGGAGATGGGTTAAGGAAAGGAATCAAGAGAGAAGAATACGACAGGAAATTTAATTTGCCACCAGGAGCACAGCAACCATAAAAAAGAAAAAATACCCTCCGTCATGGCCACTTGTGAAAAATATGAACTCTGTCTCTGAACTTCCTAGCAGGCAACGCAAAAAGGGAAACACAGTTATGTGGATCTGTGTCACAGATGAGATTCCTCATTTTACAAAGAAGAATCTCCCACCTCTCAATTTTTAGTGTCATCATCTTTGATTGTGTTCTGTATCTCACATATTAGTTCTGTCTCCATATCTGTCGAGTTGATCTGAAATGACCTACTGCAGGGCTCTCAGAATAACCTCTGGAATTCAGAGGGGCTGGCTGGTCTGCATCCCTGTGCCTCCCTGGCATAGTCAAGTGTTTATTTACCAAGCTTCACCTGAACAGACTGGCGATGAAGGAGAAGTTTAAAACCACGCTGGTAGGAGACTATGCCACCAGAATAGCGATCAGAAATGAAGGAGAGACATCTCGGACATGAACATGGAAGTGAATGAGAGAAAGCACATTTGGGCTGACATCATCCCAACTGGCCCACACGGTTTTTTCAGAAATGCTTTCCTATACCAAGTGAGGCACGTGGGAAGGAGGAGGCCACCTGCCCATGTCCCACTGTTGAGGGATGAGAGGCTCATCCAATCAGTCTCAGCCCCATGCACGGAAGGGGCCACAGGGGGCAGGGTGACTGCATGGGAGAGGCAGGGGCCAGGACTCTGACCCGTGCTGGACAGCTCCATGCGATTCAAGTGTAAACTGAGTCGGGCTCCCCGCAGGTATGGGAACGTTTGTAACATCTACAGCTGTGCGGGCTCCTGCTTCAGTGGCCCCCCCAAAGCATGTGCTCCAAAACAGCCTTTGACCAGAGCTCTGCGCGGGGAGAGTGTGAAGCTGATGCCCCGTGTGCTCCCCTCGCTGACACCCGAGGTCCTAGGAGGTAGGGCGGGGAGGAGAGGTGATGGCATGACAGGGCGTCCCAGCATCCCTGAGTTTACTCCCATCGAACACACCAGAAACCTCCGGTGAAGACCCAACAACTGGCATTTAATCTTGCACTCTACTGACCTGGGAGCATCTCCCTAATGTAACTTCCATTTAGCATTGCCTCTGTAGTTCTCTGAGGACAGTTGTACCAATTAAATAATGTGACGCTTTAGAGGCGTAAAGCTATGTATTTACTCCCAAACCAGAGGCTCAAAGCTTTTTACATAAAGATTTTAAGTGGAAAAAGAATCTCCCTCTTAAGAGTTGCTGCTGGCACCCACTGTTTGCTCTCCAGAAAGGTCATCACTGAGCAGTTGCAGGCAAGAAACCCTGGACATATCTTGGGGAAAATGCATCTAAACGACAAAAAACAGAGGGCAGGAGGGGGCCCTGCTCCCAGCACTGGCTCTGGGGTTGGAGAGGAATGGGTTCGGATCCTGGCTCCACCTACTGCTCGGCTGCTGTGTGATCTTGGACTAGTTACTTAACCACTCTGTGCCTCACTGTCCTCATCTGTAAAACGAGGCAAGCCGGTGGCATCAGGGATGCCCAAAGCAACCATGCTGCTGAACACAGGAGCAGCTGCAAGTGTCGGCAGCTGTTCCCCTGCAGGGGGTCCTGTGTTCAGCACAGCCTTCGAATTTGCTTCTGCCCCTTTGCTGACCATTTCTGACAAAGATCGGGGAGGAAAGCGGTGGCGGGGACGGTTCTGGAAAACCCAGTGGCCAGGGCCAAGCCTGACTTCGGGTATCAGGAACAGTCTGACGACCGGGTGTCTCCGAGGCGATGTCAAGGCTGCTCCGCGCAAGGGAGAAACGAGGGGCCTTGCTGGCCAGCCTGGAGCGTCAGAAGACGTGTTACTGCTCGAAAGCATAAAGTAAGAGTGTGGGTAACTACACGCTATTTTTATCGCCGACCCGCCACTCTCATGCCACAGGCAAAAGCCGCTGCACATGGGAGGCTGGCAGGGAAATGTTTATTCAGAGTGTGGGGTGGCCAGAATACCAATGGGGCCAGTGGGTGGTTGCACTGTAAGGGCTTCCGGGGGACAAGGGCCCGGGAGGGGCTCCCAGGAGGGGCACAGCCACGCCCGAGGCTGACCTGGGCTGGCCTGGGGGACAGAAGCAGCCTTTCCCCAAACTCAGTCCCACACCGCGCTACCCTGGGGGACGGCCCTGTCTTGCCTCTGCCCTACCGAGGGATCTGCAGAGCCTCGTTCCCTGAGCATCGGGGGCAGAGGGGCAGGGCTGATCTTCCAGCTCTGAGCATAGACGGTCTGAATGTGACAGTCCTGAGCTCCTCGAGGGCAGGAGCCAGAGCTGCCATGCTCACCAATACATTCCCAGCGTCCAGCCCGGCGCAGGTAAACAGCAGGCACGGGGGGAATATTTCATAACGGAAGCACCATCCAGGGGTTCGGGAGGCCTCCGTGAACAATGCAGACAAAGCCCTTGCCCGCATGGGACTTATTCTAGCACAGGGAGACGGGGAGATGACAGGTGTAACAAATACCGTGCAGAGTAGGGGAGAGAGAGCAAGGTGAAGGAGGTTAGGGTGTTGCGAGGGGTGCCATTTCTGATAGGTTGGCCAAGGAAGCTTTAGACTGAGATTTAAGCAAAGACGCACAGTAGGTGATGATGAGGCTGCGTGTGTAACTGGAGAAAAGCATTCCAAGGAGGGGGGAACGGCCGTGCAAAGGCCCTGAGGTGAGAGCACGCCTCACCTTGCTGGTGAGGACCAGGATAGGGGCCAGTGTGGCTGGAGAGAAAGAATTAAAAGGATGAAAAGCCAAAGATTAGGCCAGAAGGAAACGGGGGGCCAGATCACATAAAGCTTTCTAGAGCAGAGGTTCTCGACTGGGGCAGCTTTTCCCCCAGGGGACTCCTTGCCATGTCTGGAGTCACTTTTGGTTGTCACCCTTGGGGAAGGGGATTGCTTCTGGCGTCTAGTGGGTAGAGTCCAGGGATGCTGCTAACTACCCTATAATGCACAGGACAGCCCCCACCACACAGAATGACCCAGCCCCAACTGTCAACAAGTGCGAAATCTAGACCATCGAAAGGAATTTGGCTTTTGCTCTGCGTGAATGAACGGACAACCCTGTGCTCGCACCACTGATAACACAAATTGTAAGTCGGGAGGTGCTTTCGTCTTTTTAAGAATGCCTCCTCTTATTAACAGAGTTAAGAAGAAAGAAAGAGAGACCTTTCTTCCTGCCCAAAGCGCACGGTGGAACTCCTGGTTTTAAAATGTCCTACTGTATGTGTGACCTCAAAGGATGCCAACTGCCTCCTGGCCTAGTGACAACAGAAGTCACTTCTTGGAAAGCTGCGGTAACGTGGAGGTGGACAGGGAGCTGCCCAAGGGAAAAGACAAAACCAAACCAAAAATGTCAAACCAAACAAGCCGTTGAGTTCAGCAGGGCCCGGGGGTGTCGGGGCAGCGTAAGGGACCAGCTGGACGTTTGCTCCCCCCACGTTAAGACTGAAGAGCGGGGCTGGGGCTTTGCTGGTGATTTCGTATCTGATTTCCAAATCCGGGCCCTGCTACTTCCAGAAACCCACAGTCCTGCCTAAGTTTCATGTGGGAGATTAAAGCAAAGAGGGCCTGATTTCCAGTACCTGCCTCTGTGTTTGTGAATAATCAAAGGCTAATTAGTCACAGCCCCAAGGGACCAGGAATTAGAGGAAGAAGATAGCTAAGAGTTTCTGAAAATAAAACTGCGAGGTGGATCTGACATGAACGCCCGCAGGGACGCTGGGACACAGAGCCCGGAGCCAAAAGGGGACAGATTTCTCCAGGACCAGGCTCTGACCCTCTGGCTCACGCCGAAGACAGGGAAGGATGCGTGTCCGAGAATCTGGCCTTTCTCCATCCGCTCCGGGATCAATGAAATCAAAGCATCCAGCCTGAGCTTCAAGATCAGCGAGGGCAGAGGGAATGTTCTGTGCTCTAGACTGGAGTCAAACCACTGGGGTTCAAATCCCAGCTCCTCCACGTACTGGCTGTGTTAAAAACACTAACCTCTTTGACTCTCAGTTTCCTCATCTGTAATATGGAACCAAACACAGACAACCAGGAATTACCTTCAGAATTTATTTTGGTAGTGGAGGGCAAAGGAATGCAGAGGAGGAAACATACTGATTCTTGCGGGCTCAACACTGTGCTAAATGCTTTAGACTCCTGTTGATTGAATCCTCATAACAACCCAGTTCGGTATTGGGTTTTCTGATCTGAGCAGGCTGTGGTATAGACAGAATAAACCACTTGCTTGAGCCAGGGAGGGGAGATCCCTTTCCATCCTACTGCCGCCTACAACTGCATGTTTTATTAGCAACCCCGCCTTACACAGAGCACGGTTAATTTCCCACGTGTTCTGCCATGTGGGGCCTTAGGACACACGCAGAGAGAGCCAGTGGTAAGAGCTATCACCGCTCCATTTCAGAGATGAGGAAGCTTTAGCATCTCCCTCAGGGAACCAGACTTGCACCCCTCCTCCCCAAAAGAAAAGTCCAAACAAGTGCAAAAATGTGGTTTGGCTCAAGTGACAGCCACGGGGGGAGGGATGGTGTCACATTTAGGGGAGAAGGAGGGGGCAGGGGGTATACTGTGTCCAGGTCGGTAGCAAGGAACCTGGGCCCATAACTAACGGTCACTGGGCAGCTACTACATACTTTCATTTAATCCTCACAGCAAGCCGGAAGGTGAGTGCTCCCATTTTACAGATGAGGAAGCTGAGGGTCAGAGAGGGGGAGTAATTTAAGCCACACAGCTGGCTATTAGAGGACTTGGGAGTTGAGCCAGATTGGCTGACATGTTTCCAGCTGCCGTGAGGCCCCCTAAAACTCCCGTGAAGGGTAAGGATGGGAGTCAGGAGTCCTGGAAAATTTGTTCTACCCATTCTGGCTGTGTGATCTTGGGACAATCAGCTCCCCCCATCCCTGGCCTCGGTCTTTACCTGACAGGGGAGGGGCTCCACTGATGGTTAGTCCTGCAGCTCTGACTTCCTATGGTGCTCACCACACACCTTAAACTGCGGCTTCCCAATATCAACCATGTAAGCTGCCTCAGGGCCTTTGCACTCGCTGTTCTCTATGCCTGGAAAAATCTCCCTCCTAGATGTCCTAACGATTCACTCCTCAGGCAACCTCTCAGAGGACATCCCCGAGAGACACCTTCCCCTGTAAGCACTACCTCTCTCTCTCATTATGTGTCACTAACTGGGATATTACATATTTGCTTATTGCCTGTTTCCTCCAAGTGGAATTCAAGTTTCTTTGTTATGTCTCTTATCTCTTATGTATCCATAAACTCTACCTGGCACGTAACAGGAATCGGGTAAATATTTGTTGAGCGGATGCCGGGATGCATTAAATCCATTTCTGTTGCGCCTCCTGCACGTAAGGCAGAGTGGGAAGGCGTGGTTAATCCGCGTCACCACCCCCAGAGAACCCAGTGCCACGACGCCGTCAACCTGGCCACCACGTCTGACCAGCACACGTGAGCTGGGGGAAGCTATCAGAGGAAGGGTGGCAGCTGCAGTGGCCCCGCCGGACTTCATAAGCAAAGAGGCCGGCAGATTCTATTTGCACAAAATGCCATTCAGCACTCTCCATCCTGTTAACCCGCTGTTCCTCAAGGAACTTCCAGAACAAACCATCGCCAAACGCCATTGGGTTTAATTACTCTGATGATTTTAATAGCGCAGCCGGCTTTAATTGCGGGCGACTGCCGCAGAAGGGCTAACGGCGTCCTCCGTGAACTTCCAGCGTCCTTTCCACCTCACGGCTCCCTGGCCGAGGTCACCGTACATGGCAGGCGACTTAACCTTACTAGTGAGGTTTAGGAGAAGAGAGTTTATTTGTCCCCCGCAGAACTGTACGGGGATCACGATCATGCCAGATTCCCTTGACTGCTAAAAGACAGCCTGCAAATACAAAGGCCCGGGAAAATCTGCAGAATGAGATCCTGGTTCGGTTCTTAAAGTTTCAAAACTGAGAAGGGAGGAGGCTGGGAAGACGGTGACAGATAAAAATCTACCTATCGGGTACAGTGTACACTACTCTGGTGACAGGTACGCTGAAAACCCTGACTTCAGCATGACACAATTCATCCATGTAACAAAAGACATTGGTACTCCCTGAATTTTTTGAAATTAAAAAAAAAAAAGAAAGAAAGTTTAAAGATGACTAGTGACATGGGAAGGACCCATGGAAGCCACCATGCTGCTCTGCTCCAATCCCGTTTCAAAGCAGGTACTCTCGGGCAGCGGGAGCGAAATCTGGCTGTCTAGGCTTTTTGTTAATGAGATGAGAAGCGAAGTTCAAAAATAAACTGTGAGAAGCCTCGTAGGCAAATACCAGATGACAAGAGGATAATCCGGTGACTAAATGTACAAAAGGTAGCAGGGGAGCACACATCTAAATCGATCACCAGGTCAGGAGGAATTTGGGAGTCAAAGGAGTGGTGTAGCTGTCGAGAAAGTGTTGACAACTGACCTTGGATGGCTCCCTAAGAATCTCAGCTCCGTGGAGATGTTTCTGTGCTTCCTACAAAACGCTATCTATCTTTTAAGGAGTGTGCAGAGATTCCACTTCAAGGCGTTTAACCTTCACATTTCCTTGCACTTAAATAAAATGACACGTGTGGGGGGAGGGCCGCCACGACAGGGTTTTTAATTGCGTAAGACGGAGAAACAACCCCAGCCTCATCAGTTGTGACCTGGTTAAAGAAATTATGCTGCACAATGCAAACAGAAAACAATGTAGCTATTAAAAAGAATGAGGCAATTGTATCTGTACTGGACCAGAACAATCACCGAGATATTTAAATGAAAAAAGCAAGACACACGACAGTGGGTACAGCTTGCTGCCCTGAGTTAAGAGGGGTGGCTACAAGCATAGTTGAGAGCGATCCCTAAAGCAGAATTCAGATTCTTTCTCACTAGCTGTGTGGCTTTGGGCAAGTTACTTTACCTCTCTGGGCTTCAGTTTCTTCATCCATCAACTAGACCGTTAAGAGGAATTAGTATGTATTACTAAATCTAAAAGCATGCATTCTTAACAGGGGTGATACCACCCTCCAAGGGAGCAAAAATTGGTTGTGTTTTGTGTGAAAAAAAACCTTAGACATTACAATGGTTGGTGGCCCCCTAAAGCTCAATCCTACCTGATAAAATCTTATCCCAGAGTATTTAATTTCTCTCACTAGGGAGAATTTAAATTAAATTAAATTTTTCTTCTTAGGAGGGTGATAATAAAAAAAAAGGTTGAGTGATACTGATCTAAAGCACTCAGAACAGCGTGAGGCAGATGGGACGGCATTTAGACACTCACCTTGCAACGTTGCCGTGATGACAGATGCAAATGCTGCCAAGTCCTTTCATCAGCCGACCACAACGCCAGGTGGCGAGTGCTAATATTAACCCCCATTTCTCAGATGAGGAGTCTGAGGTCTAGAGAAGTGGGCAGACGAGGCCAGAGGTCACGAGCTGAGCCAGAATTGTCACCCGGACTCTCTCTCTGACTGAGAGCTTCCTCTTTATGCTCCAGTGGTGCTTGAAGACCACATGGTCCGGTTGTTCTTAGAGCTGCCCGAAAACCCACCCTGGGTCATGCCAGGTCAACCCACGCCCAGACCCTGGGATGTGTCCTCACCCTGTTGAGCACGAGCATAAGACATCGAATCTAGTCACCAATACCTCATCATACCCACTATGGGCAAGCCTCGAAGCCTGCTAGTCCTTCCCTCTTGGAAGCCCCGTGGAGAAGTTTCCATCTGAACTGAGCACTAAGAACAGACCCACCTGCTGAGAGCAATGGTCTATGTCAATCATCTGGACACAAGGTGGTGGGGGGACAGATTTTGCTTTTCCCGTTGGCTACCAGGAGGCTCTGAGCCAAATCTCAGGTTCCCCCACAGCAAGGTCTTTGTGTGTAGACCTGAGTGTCAATCCCATGCCGACTTACAGCCCCACTGTTGTGTTTCCTTTCTTTGTCTCATTTTTAATTTACGCAATCTTATTTTGTTTGGTACGCCCTTGTAGACTGCCATAAACCCTTCCTGGAACAGGGGAGGTATAAAGAGATGAATCAACAAACACACAGAACTCCAAGATGTTCCAGAAAAAGCCACCCACCACTGGCAGAAGAACCTGTCAGGCTACATCGCCCAATTCCCCAGGGCTCTTGAGCGAGGCTGGGGAAGTCAGGGGTGGGGGTTGGCCTTGGGGATAGAATGGGTGGGGAAGAGAGATGGAGCAAGGTGACAGGAGCTTCAGGCAGGTGGTCTCAACAGACAGACCACCCCTGATTCCTTGGTCCTTCCATCCATTCATCCTTCCATCCAAGATCTGCCATGCGCAAAGCACCGTGCTCCCTCCATGGGATACAATGAACAAAAAGTGACACAGTCCCTGCCTTCATGCTGATTATGTTTAGTTCAGGGGTCAGCAAACTACAGCCCTGCCAGCCTCTTTTGGTAAACAAAGTTTCACTGGGACATAGCCACGCCCACTCATTTACATATTGTCTGCAGCTGTGCAGAGCCACACGCAGAACCCAGCAGCGGGGACAGAGCCCGTATGGCCTGCTAACGTTCCAACATTTAGTGTCTGGCCCTTTACAGAGTTTGCTGACCCCCGTTTTAGCTGCCATCACTGTTGCGGTTGCGTTTTATCTACAGGTACATAAACATTTTTCACATAAAGAGAAACGTTGATACTGTCTTCTGTCCCCAGTTTTCTGCCTATAAAATTGGCACGACGAAAGGGCCACTGTGAGGATTACAGGAGAGAATGCCCGGGCAGCTCTAAGAAATATGCTCAAAACACAGACGTCCACGGCGCTCTCATTTTCATTATTACCGATATTAACAATGGCTGGGGGTAACAGAGGAACCCCCTCACTCCACGCATCCATCTTTAAAACACATTCAGCCTTTTCACTCTGATTTCAGGAACAGGTCTGATGACTTGATCAGTGGGACCTTGATCTAAATAATCCAGGCATTTTACAGGCCATTTTACCATGTTCTCTGGATTTTCAAATGAGTATTTTTTCCCCCACTATTTTAACATTGCCGAAATTAAGGCTTATCTTATCCATGTGTACATGTGATTTATTAATTCCTGTTTGCTGAGAGCAAATCGTATGTCAGGCACTCAAGGTATGTGAACAACATAGATATGTGAGCAATGAACATACGTGTGTATATGGGAGCATGCGTGTACACAGATGTGCGCGCAGACACACAGTTCACAGGACATGAGTCTACGCTCTCTCGGAGCTTACATTGGAAGGGGAAGACAGGCCACAGCAGTGTGAAGTCCGCCAGTTGGCAATAACCGCTATGAAGAAGAGCAAAGCAGAGCAGAGGGACAGTGTGGTGGCAGTTTGCCATTTCCACAGCAATGGTTGGGATGGCATCCGTCCCAGATGACCCCTGAGCAAGGACCTGAGGCAGGTGAGGGAGTGAGGGCGCTGGAATTTGGAATCATGGGGCTCCCAGGTGGAGGCAGGGACAGGTGGAGTTTCAGGTGCAAAGATGGCACTCTGTCTTTTTTCTTTTCTTTCTCCCCAAAGCTGTTAACAACACAGTGCTATCCTCAGATTACAGAAATGCTTTATTTGGAAGGTATAAGCACGGTGTGAAAAAATGTTCCTTGGATTTGGAACGGGCAGGGGAGGGGGGTGAAGTGTTTGTAACACGTTCCATTTCAGCTCAGCTCCTTTGAAATAGCTGACATATTTTCTTGGCCCTAAACCTGCTGTAAGCCTATGTCCAAACGTGTCACCTGTCAACAACCTGGTAAATCCACAGGTAAGAATTTTTTTTTTCCTCCCCAAAAAGTCCTGGGAACCAAATGGGTTGTAATCAAAGCTGTTGGACCAGTTAAACCAGTACTAGTTACTTCTTCGCTCTTGGGGAGCAAAGCTGAATGGGAAGGTGTCTATTTCCACAAAACATTCTCAAAGCATTCAATATAAATAAATCTGTTTGTTTATGTCTTCCCCTGAATGTATATTTTGCATAGACAAAAAATACAGAGTGATGAGGTCATGGGTTTGGCTAGTAAAATTCACATCCTACCCTGCGACATTCATCCACCAGGTTTCTTGGCAAAGTTACCAAGAACAGGGCTACAGCCCCAGCAAAGAAAGAGTGACAGCCAGGGGGTGGCAAGGAAGAAGGGGTCTGGAAGTCCATGCCCATTCACAATGCCACTCACTGCCGCCAGTACCCGCTGCAGGAGGGGTCAAGCTTTCTTTTGCCAACTCCTGCATGTTCTCTCTGCTGTACAAAGGCGGGGACAGAGGCTCAGAGGGGTGCTGACTGCAAAGCCCACCCCAGTTCCCTGTGTCAGGATGTGCCCTGGTCTTGCCTACCTGGGACGGAAGGTGAGTTATCCCCTCCGACTCAGGTTACAGTTTGCATGTCCAATGCAAGCACAAGTCAATGCTTGCTATTCTAACCACCTTCCCTGTCTGCTTTCCAAAAAAAAGTCCTTCTGGATTATAGGGGAGAGCAGATTGGAGTGTGTTTGTGTGTGTGTGTGCATGTGTGTGTATGTGTGTGTGTGTGTGTAGCACTTATAAGGGTCAGCTTTAGTTTTCTGGCACACTTACTTCTAATACAGAATACCTTCTTTCTTAGCAGTGCTAAATAGATGAAGTGTTGCTGTACTAAGCATTCATAACCGTAAGGACCCACAAACCCCACACTCTGGCTTCCGGAGAACTTTTATTTCCAGATGAAAAGAACCAGGCCTTGAGCCCACACATGTTAGAAACAGGCAGTGTTGTGTTCCGGCTGGTCTCCCTTCCCCCAGACTCTCGGCAGCCCCGGGGAGCCCTGGGTGGGGGTGTTTACTCATTTCTCCTACCTGAGGATGACTCACCCCACCACTCCTCTGGCCTGGGGCTCAGGCTAGGATGGGGGATGGGAAGATGCCCTCTGAGAACTGCTGTGATGTCCCTTCCCTGACCCCCACCGAGGAGGTGCACCTGACACGGGGAAAAAACCAAGAAGCCAACCCAGGGAGCCCTGGTGTATCAGGGGACAGCCACAGTGCTCCACGCCCCCTGTGCACGCGGGGGTGACTTTCAGGGTAACTTAGCAAGTGCGCTCTTCTGTTAGGAGATGAGAAGCAGTGGAGACTCATCCTGTGTGTATTCCAATGAGAATTCAAATGTAAGGGCTCAGGGAGAGAAAGCGTGCAAGAGAAAGGGAGAAAATGAGAGAGAGAAAGAAGACATAGGAGAGAACAAAACTCCGGGCTGCACGGTTTTCACCCTACATGCTGACTTTCAAGCCTCCAGTCCGGGTAAGATGCAATTCCTCTACACGTGTGTGTTTCACTGTACGTAGCAGAGGGGCTTCTGGGAAACTGGATATGAAGATACACACATCTTTGAAAGCTGACAACTTGAAGGTGCCGCATTCATGAGGACGAGAATCCTTTAGTAAAATAAAACATGGTTTCCCAATCCCTGCAGATATATACTCTTGGTAACTTTGGGTTTCCATGTCTCGAATGTTTTTACATTCATGAAGCCACCAGAAGGGGATTACAGGCATCTCTTCCAGCCCCCTCATTATACAGAGGAAGGGTCTGAGAGCCAGAGAGGCCAAGTGACTCACCCAAGGTCACACAGCTGGAGTGAGTCAGAGCAGAACCTCGCACCTGGGAGCGTGGGCCCTGCAGAGGTGCATGCACTGCCGGTTGCCCGCTGTGCTGACTGAAGCGGGCGGGCCTGAGGCCTGGGAATCCAGCAGTTACACGAGCCTGTAGTTTTAATGCCCTATTTTCTGGAAGTCAAAACTGTATCACCGAGGTGTTTCTCTTTTTCATTACAGGAGTCATCTCTATTTTATTTACATTTGGCGGTGAAATGATTTAAATCGAATGTGCTTGGGTGCAGAGGAAATCGGACCAGAAAGAGACTTTCGGTGGCAGAAAGAGAGCCGGCAGGTACTCATTTCCTCCCTTTCCGCGGCCGGGAACATCCGGTGCGGAGGGACCCGTCAATACATCTTTCATACGGGCCTCTCTGCACAGTGAGGTGGAAAATCTTTCCAATGACTCTGGCCCATTTGTAACTTTGCCCTGAATAAAAGGAGGGATTGATGGAGCCTGGAACGCTTCCATACCCAGGGGCCTTCCTGCGCCCCAGGAGGCAGAGTCTGCAAATGCAATTCAACTGGGCGACTGCTCATGGAGAGAGACCCCAGCAGGGGTAGGCACGGCCTGTATGTTAGCGTGGGCAGTGAAGGGTTAAAGGTGCACGGCCTTCCTCTGCTGGGGTCTGCAGAGGGACTACGGTCTCTAAAATAAAGAGACTTGTTACTGGGTGTTCCAGGACGGCAGCTTGTTGCTCTGTCTTTATAATCTGCGATGCACCATGCACGTTGGTGCAACAGCCTCCGCGCATCCATTGGTCAATCAGTTGGTATTCCTTAAGATCTACACGGGCTGGGCAAAGCAGAAGAACTCAAAGGCTGTGTCTGTAACCAGGTATGGGGGATTGAGAAGGATATCCCATTCCTCCAGACACATCCCACAGCCCGAGTGTCCCGAGATGGCACCGATGGCTCTCTGTGGGCTGGGAGACAGGAGGGCCGAGCTGAGCCTTGGATGCTGCCCCCCGGTGAGTTCGCAGTTCTTGGGCAACTGACTCCCCCGCCCCCGTGCCTCAACAGCATGTGGAAATCGACTAAACCTGCCTTAAAAGTTGCCGCCTTCCAGTTGTCTTACATACTGAGACCATGAACTCTCCCTGTAGGGCAGAGTCCAGCGCCAGGCACAGGAAAGGCCCAGAATGAAGAGAACTCCTTCCCTTCTCTCTAGAACAGTCCCTCACCTCGCCCATCTCCTGTAAGGTGGGGGTGAGGCTCTACCTAGAACACTGGCTTCTCCCTTCCTTCCTCTAGGGCGGTTTGGGTTCAAAGACTGAAGCTCTATTTGCATCTCGAAGGCCGGTTCAATCCTGATACCCGCCATCCGCACTCTTGCTCTTACCTACCCCAAAGATCGCCGCAGCCCCCAGCCTCTCTCGAACTTTCCAGGCATGTGAACTTTTCTAAGACCCTGCTCATCTCCAAGACCCCGCTGCAGGATAAATGGGGTTAGAAGACCTAACTAAAGCTAGAGTTGCTACGAGGATTAGCAATCAGTCTTCTTTCCAGTACTCGACAATGGTAGATGCACAATAAATGGGACTTCTTATTCTCCGTGGGGAAAAATAACATCTAACTCCTCCAATTATCACGAGGATTAGAAGTAAGATATGAAGCATTTAGCATGGTGCCTGGTGCAATAGCGGACACTGTGTAAACCTTGGATGATGGAGGCAGGATCAACGATGAATGCAAACACGAATGAAAGAAAAAAAGGAAGGTCCATGGAAGAACAAACGTCTAGCGCAGAGCCTCGCACACACAGAAAGCTCCAAAGATACCTGCCTAATACAGAGGAAGAGGAAGAGAGGTGGGAATGGACTCCGAGACACACAGGGTCTGTAACAGGCTTTCTCAGCCTTGACACTGCTGACAGTTTGGGCTGGGTCATCCTGTGTCCTGGACTGTCCTATGCACTGTATAATAGGATGTCGACCAGCATCCCTGGCCTCTACCCACTAGATGCCAGTAGCATCCTTCCTCCCTAGTAGTGATAACTGGAGATGTCTCCGGACGTTGCCAAATGTCCCCTGGGGGGCATAATTACCCCCGGTTGATAGCCACTAGTCTAAGATGGTGTCTGGCCTACGGTGAGCCCTCACTCAGCAAACACCTGTTGGAAAAAGGCAGGGCTGGAGACCAGCGCTGGCCGCCCCACCCCGGGCAGGGCTGACCCTCTGGCCGGCCGTGGCTGCACCAGCCTGCGTCTGGAAGGAGCGGGAGGGAGGCTCTCCGTGGGCACGCACCAGCCTGGTTTCTCTGAAACAGACAGCCGTTC
>CM052448.1:10500969-10572816 GCA_028533085.1 Varecia variegata | reverse complement strand
GTCAGTTCCCTGAGGAGCCCTTTCCCAAGCCCGTATCACAAGTAGAGGAGTCTCTCCCTCTCCCAACCTCCTAGCCTCAATTCCAGACTCTGCTGCTTCTATCTCAGTACCAGTAGATCATTAGAGTAGCATTCGTTTGCCTGTGTGTTGGTTGGTCTGTTTTATCCTATCTCTCTACCAGGATGTCTGTTACTCCATGAAGTCAAAGATACATCTATTCCCCACTGCACTTCCTCCAGCCCCACACCACAGGACTGGCACATAATAGGTGGTTAATAAATTCCGATGACTCAAAGAACCCATGAGGTAGACATAGCATTATCCCCAGGTTAGAAATCAGAAACTCGGAGAGGTCAGGCAACTTGGCGAAGGCCCCTGGTGGTGGATCCCTGGTCTGAGTCCACGGCCAGGCCCCTTGAGCCTCCCAGTGGTTCTGGACTCAGATCAGACGATCTTGCCCTGACCTTGCCTCTGCAGCTTCCTGGAGAAGATCCCCACCACTGGATTAAACCGAGATCTTAGTGCTTTGACACCGGGCCAACGAGAATGTGAAGATGATGGGTAATGTTCCTAGAAGACGCCAGAAGCAGCTTAGAGATTGCAGCCGTACCTGGGTCAGGTCCCAGCAGAGTGCAAGAGCAAAGGGGCACGAGGCCAGATCCCACCTGCTGGGCATACTGCCTCGATGGTCCACCGCTCACAACACAAACCATCTTCCCTGAAGCACATGGCTTTTATCCGATCAATTTTCTAGGCTGTGGCAACCAAATAGTAGAATCCACAGGAAATTAAGCTTATTGACTCAGTCTTTGGATACCCACACGGAGAAGAGATATTTACCCATGTCACCTGAGCCCCGGGGGGCTGCAGGTTGTTGGCAGCACAGATTTATGGAGTTTTGCCCAACAGTGGAGGTGGGAGGAATAACCACCCTGCCTCCCGCTCCGTGCAGGTTGGGGAGAGTCAGGGAGATGACACAAGAGTTAGGGTCCCTGCTCCAAGGTTCTGTTTTGCTTCTGCTTGGCTGGCTTGGACAGCAGAAGGATTTGCGGTTAAAGCTCATTTGACACAGAACTTGTTATCTGAAAGAGCCGACTTCGAAACCCAGGTCGCACTTAATGGGGCCTCCGTGTCGGCAGCAGTGAACTGCGATGCGATTCCACAGCCAGGTGTCTGCCTCGTGCCCATTTCTTCATGGTTCTTTGAGCTGTGACTTCTCTTTGGGTCATTGACAACTAGAGAGGTGAGGCGCCCTTTGAGATTCATGACAGATATGCAGAAGCCTGGTGAATGAACGCCCAAATAAAAAGTAGCAGTAATAAATCACAACCTCAGCAGCTAGAATTTACGGGCCCCATTACATGTGCCAGGCACTGGGCAAATACTGTACATGCAGTATCTCCTTAACCTCACGTAAGCTCAGCATACTCTAAATCACGTGCTCTTTTGTAATTAGGATAAAATCCAAGCTCTGTATCAGGGCCTATGAAGCCCTACAGGATCTAACTACCCCCCACCTCTATAAAGTCCTCCCCTCCTCCTGTCGTTCACCACTATATTTCAGTCGCCAGGGCAAGCTCCTTCTGGCCCCAGTGCCTTTGCACATGCTACTGGTCTGCCTGGAGTGCTTTTCCCTGCATCCTCAAATGTCTAAGTTTATTCTCATCATTCAAAGCTGGCCTCAAATATCACCGACCTCACCACTCTATTTCAGCATTTTCATAGCACCTTTTCCCTTCCTTGAAGTTTTCTTATTTATGTGTTTGCTTACGTGTTTATTGTTTTGTTTCTTCTTGCTAAACTCCGTAAGGCCAGGCACCTTGGATTCCCGGTACATCTGATTCCTGAAGCGATGCCGGCGCATAGAAGCTAAATAAGTACTCGAGGAAGGAATGAAAGGGAGAACTGGGGATGGGAGCCTGGATTTACTTGGTCTCACTCCAAAGTTCGGGTTCTTAACCACGGAGCTACGTGACCTAAGCACAGGACACTCTGCTGAGCCAGCGAGTCCTGCTCAAACAGCTGGACTTCAAAGTCAACACCAGCACATGGCTTCGAGGGTGGATGAGTCAATTTCATCACAAGGCCAAGGTTTTGTTATGTTTTGTAAATTGGTTCCTAAGAACTCCCAAGGTTCCTACACCAAATGCTTCCCCTTTCCCTCAGGTTGCAGGCGTGGGGGGCCCTGGCGTGGTTCTCTAACCAGCTGTAGGTCTGTTTCCTGCATGCACGGATCACGTTTGTGCCTCAGCAAAATGCAACGTCATGCAATGCTGGGGGGAAATTACACAGATCCAAAGTGCTGCTGTAATTCAAAACCTGGCTCCAGGAATTCATTCACTGACTCTACAAATGTATATAATTAACTGCCAGGCACTCTGGACAGCGCAGAGAAAACGCAGAAAAGCGTCGTGGGAAAAGCATGGGCTGTGTTGTCAGGAAGGATGGGGCTCCACGCCGGGCTCTGCTCACTCCCCTTTGCTGGGAGAACTCGAAGGGCCTATAGCCATTTTCTGGGCCTCAGTTTTCACATATGTAAAATGGGGACAGTGACTGTACACCTGTTGTAAAGGGTGTACTTTCAAGGCCATGTCTAGAAAGACATGAAAGTGTCTATCAGAGTGTCCTGGCAACTGTTATAAATTGTCATGAAACATTTGTTAAATGCCTACTACTGTGTTCCAGGTGCAGCGGGGCACCAAGCCTGAGTGTTCTCTGTCTAGCTAGGAGATCCCAGGAGCAGGACAGGAAGGGACCTGCCTTAATTACATTTCCTAAACCCCTCATCAGAGCACACAGGCTGAAAAGTGTGAAACAGGCGCCACTCGGGAACATCTTACGCTAAGACCACCTAGCCTGGATTTGAAATCTGGCTCTGACGCTGGCTAGCTGAGGCACGCCTCCTGCCTTAGTTTCCTTCATCATGGAATAAGGATAATGGCCTATGCCACCTGCCTCTTCCCACCTCTCTAACTTCCCCCCACCCCGCCTTGAACTTCTTCAGGTCTTCAACCAGGCTAAGCACTCTAAGCCTCAGACAGTTTGCACACTCCATTCCCTCTGCCTGGAATGGTTTTTTTCCTGGATCCCCCTCAATCTTCAATCCTCAACCTTCCCTGGCTGTCTTGTGTAACGTACCCACTCCCTTTGATGTGATAGCAGCTCCTTCTTCACTTCCTCATTACCAATAATCAACATTCACATTATGGTATATACATACTATGTGTTTGTTTCCTGTCTGTTTCTTCCATAAACTACGAGGTTGTAAGCTCCCAGAAGAAAGGGACCATGACTATTCTGATCAGCGGTGTATTTCTAGAACCTAGCACAGTGCCTGGAACACAGTAGGTGCTCAATAAAGACTTGATAAGAGAATGGATGAATGCTTGGCATTTCTTCCGATCTGTACACCATCAAGGCCTTCATCTGACCCACTCTTGTAAAACCATTTTCAATGCCCACGCCCAGTGCTCTTCCCGCCCCACTGCCTGAGGCAATGGGGCACAGGCTGTGGCCCAACCCCTTTGATTTCCATTCCTATTCCACCACTTTTAGCTGTGTGACCTTGGAAAAGCTTCTTAACCACCTGTGCCTCAGTTTCCTTACCATTAAAATGGGGTTAATGATAATAGTACCTACCTCATAGAATTGTTTTTGGCATTACCTGAGTTCACATACATAAAAGACTTATGTAAAACATATGTAAAGCACTTAGTACTTATTACACCTGGGACACGAGTAAATGCCATATAGTAGTGGCAGCAGCAAGACCTCCATACCATTCCGTGGCACATCAGGCTTACCTGAGTACCTTACCTTTCACACAGGTATGCTGGCTTCTCATCTACACCATGCTTCTCAACCTGGCAGCCCATCTGATTCACCTGGACAGTTGGAGCTACACCTCAGACCAATTACATTAGGCTCTGGTGGTGGGGACTGAGCATCAGTTTTTTAATCTTTCCAGGTGATTTCAACACAGAGCTACAGTTGCAAACCACTGCAAACGCCTCATGCTTAAAGGACCTTAAAACTATCTGCTGCACACCGCCCTCCCTTAAATACTTGTACCATCTTTACTGTAATATCCTACACTGAAGAGTTTCCAAAATACCAGCCAGTCTATTTGTTCTATTTTTTCTCTAGAGCAGCGGTTCTCAACTGGGGGCAATTTTGTTTCCTAGGGGAGATTTTGTAACGTCTGGAGACATTCTGGGTATCCTGATTTCGGGGAGAGGGCACCACTGGCATGTAGTTTAGAAACCAGAGATGCTTCTAAACATCCTACAATGCACTGAGCAGCTTCCTCTCCCCGCTCCAAAAAAAAAAAAAAAAAAAAAAAAAAAAAAGAATTATTCAGTCCAAAATGGCAAAAGTGCCAAGGTTGAGAAACCCGGAATGGAGTTATTCTTTCTGTGAACCTGGGGAGGACAGCAGAGCCCCACTAACGATGGGAAGGAAAGAAGAAAAAGCAAAGGGAACTTATCATTACTGAGTGTCAAGACCAACCACACGCCAAGCAGATGCTTCATGAGTCATGACAATAGCTAATACTTCCTGAGCACCAACCATGGGCTACAACAAAGCTAAACCCCTGACATATCTTACTTAACCCACATGACAATTCCGAGTTCATCCGTTTTGTACCCACTTCATGCATAAGAAAGCAGGAAGTGCAGATTTAGATTTTAGATTTTAGCCCATAGTACTGGAGTTCTAAGAGAGGCTACCCCAATGGGTTAATGATGCCAGTTCATACTTCCTGAGCCTTACCACCAGGCAATGCTCTGAATGCCCTACACAGAGAAACTTAATTAATCCTCACAACAACACCCATGAGCTAGATAATACTACTGTTATCATCACCATCTTCATTTGACATCTTGGGAACACTCCAGGCAGAGTGGTATGAAGCCACTTGAAGAATTTCACACAGCTATTAAGTGGCAGAGATGGGCTGTGAACTCAGGAAGCTTGCATCTGGGTTCTGGCTCATTCCCACCATACTCTCCTGCCTCTAATAGAACAATGAGCAGAAAAGATCCAACTCCACCCTGCCTCAGGACCTTTGCACATGCTATTCCCTTGGCCTTAAACATTTCTACTCTGGCCTTTCTGCCCAGCTAACTCTTTTTCACTCATCAGATCTCAGTTTATACTTCACTTCTCTGGGACATGCTCCCTGACCCTCAACTCACCTGACCAGGTAAGTCACCTCTGCCCAATTCTCTCCTAGCTCCCCTTCATGGCATTTCACAGTTTACAATGAACCCATCACTTGAGCAAGTGTTTGATTACCATGGGTCTCCTTCCTCTAGACTGCAGACTCTGTGCAGACAGGGACTGTGTGTCTGCCTTGTTCAGCTCTGTATCCCCAGGCACCTGGCACGATGCCTGGCACAAAAGGGGCGCTCAATAAAAGCTTCGGGCTGAATGCACGAAGCAGAGAACCTGAAGCCAAAACAACAGCTGGTGCCAATCCGGTCCATTTCCCCATCCCCAAAGAGAGGGACGGAGAAATGCAGAGGGCCCCATGCAAATGCCTCTGCGACAGGTCAGGCGAGCTGGCAGTGAGGGCCATAAACCAGCTTCCCAGAGCCATCTCTGCTTCGAGGTGGCAGTCTTTATCATTTTCCAATCAGCACTGGTTGAGTTCTAATTTTCCATGATATCCCTCTCCAGAAGGGAGAAAGGCTCTGTTTACTGGGGCAGCGCATAGAGGACAGGCCTTTTCTTCCTGCTGTATTTAATGCTGCTGCTAATCACGGAGATTAGACTAAAACAATTACAACAGCTAATTAAAGAACAATGCGGTTTTTGGCATCTTCGCGCAGACGGCACCATTGGGAATTCCTAACTCGGGCAAAGCAGGGATAATTAAAACCCCGGCTCCACTCTCCCCACTCCAGCAGCTGGAGCACGCTGATTAAACTGCAAATAAAACACATGAAACCAACACTTTGTAGTCTATCCAATTTCACTTAAAAGGGCTTTTAACTGATTCATAAACAGAGAAGCCGTAAACAGCAAATTATTTAACTAAAGCCAGTTATTTCGTCATCACTGTTCGCTTTATCCCAAGCACTGGACTTGTACATGTAGCCCAGGGGACATGTGGCCGATGGAGCCTGAGGAATCGCTCCAGAGCTTAATGCCACTTGCTCCTGTTCACTGACAACAGAACGTCACCAATGTGCAGCCTATTTTTCCCAGCTTCGGATCTCACTGAAAAAATAGACTGAGTACTGCACATGTCTCCGAATGAGTATGCACATGTTCCCAAATGAGTACAGCCAGGTTTACCAGAGTCACCTCTTGACTCTAGGTCAAGAGCAGATGGCAGGGATAAAGAAAGTTCCAAAGTATACTAACGTTAAAAAAATAATAATGTGTAGCTTTAAAACATAATTTATTCTGAGCCGGCCAACTTCAGATCAAAAATGCAACCCGTATCTACTAAAGTAAGGAACAGACGCCTTCTCCAGCTACGCACAGACACGTCACAACAGCTGGGTACAAAAGCACGTTTGTTTTAGACAGGGACACTCTAGGACCCTAGCCTGGATCTGATGTGCACATGCCCAATTTATGTGAACAGGCACGGTTATGAGCTTTGCTAGCTCTGGCCCCACTCCCCCTCCCATCCAGAGATAAAGGGGGGAAAAAATGTGAGAAAAAAGAAAAAGATCAAGGGAGGAAGAAAAAGAGGACAGAAGAGAAAGGGGAGAAAAAGAAAACACTAGAGTTGCTCACTGACGGCAGCAAGAAGGAGCAGAAAAAGAAAAGCACCTTGAGAGAACAGAAGCAGAGATTTTCAGAGCCCAGCACGGCACCCGTGGTGAGAACCTGAGACCGAGTGAGCACCTGTCCCTCTGCTTCGGCCAGGTGTGCTGGTCAGGCTCTACAGCGCTGCTCCTCCACCCAGCTGTGCGGAAAGGCCTTTGTGCCCCTGATCTACTGCAGAGTGATAATTTTAAAATAAAACAAAAATGAAGCATCAAAAAAAAATAAAAAAGGTTGACATGCTTGGGTGCCATGCCATGCCCAATTACCATGAAAGCTTCTAAAAGCATGTCCCCAGTTTCTGAACTCCTCCGAGTGCTGATAAACAGTGACAAACGCTTTGGGAATGGCACCAGTCCACGGACCAGGCTTTGAGCAGTCCTTTTTAAAAGATCCCCTGTAGTCATTGGGAATAAACTTAATCAGATTCATAGTATTCTATTTAATGTTCACCACATGTTGTTTGGTGAAAAAAAGTAGGCTTTCAAACGCACATAAATGTAGAAAACAAAGACCAGATAGAAACGCACCAAAGATTTTATTTCAGAATAATGACTTTACTTGCCTTTTCTCTTGTTTTTTATAAAACAATAATTTTTTAACACAGTAATGAAAATGATCTTTGAAAGAACATTCTATCTCTGAAAGCAAAGAAATAAGAGGTTTTATCATAACAGGACTTAGTTATTTATATGTAATTATGTATTATGTTATAATTATATAATTATGTGATTCAATAAAAGTTACATAACTGCATGCAGCCACTTGATGGAATTTTTATATGGCCAACGCATTTGATATTTAAAAAAAATACTCTATGATTTCAGGAGATGACTTTGCAATTTAGTTGAACAACATCCAATTGTCAATATTTTGACAATGAAAACAGCAATCTCATATAGCTTCACGTAATGTGTTAAATGGACCTAAAAGGGTCACATGATTAGAGTTTGAAATCAACTATGTAAAAAACGCACATGCATGGAGAAAACAACTGGACCAAAAACATACAAGAACCTGGCATGGTGCTTTTTTCCCCTTCTTGATCATTTTCCACACTTCCAACCATGAGAATGTATTGCTTTATGAGTGGAAAAAAAATTCCATTCTAACTTTTAATTCAGAGAAATTGCTAGCATTTTTGAGAGAGTTTTATTCCAATGTTTATACCATTAATAAGAAGAATTCCATTACGGTAAATAGCCATTTTTGAATACTGCAGACAAAACTGGTGACTTACTCTGTGTGTACATATGTTGGGGGAAGGAGAATAATGACAAATTTAAATTCATTAGTAGTAGCTGTTAGAGTATTACTAAATTTGCTCATTGACTCTGAGCATGACTCTGGGCCGGAAGCTTTATGTCCAGGTGGGAGAAAATCCTGATGTCCAGGAAGCACCTAAAGATCAGAGTATCCACTTGTCAGAATTCTGCCATCTATTCTCCTACATATTTTTTAACAACCTTATGGAGGCATCACTGACAAACAAAAAACCGTGCATATTTAATGTACGCCATTTGAACAGTTTGGACACACAACTACACAGATCAAACCATCGCCACAATCAAGGTAGTAGACACATCCATCAGCACCACACGTTTCCTTGCGTGTCTCTTTTTTTTTTTTGGTGGTACGAACACAACACGAGAGCTACCCTCTGAACAAAACTCTAAGCACACGATGCAGCATTGGTACCATAGGTACTGTGCTGTCCAGCACACACCTACAACCTACTCATCTAGCATAACCGAAACTTTATGCCAACTGGACCACAACCCCCCATTTTCCCCTTCCCCCAGCCTCTGGTAACTGTCATTCAAACCACGGTCTTGTAACTTTGGGCAAATCACTACCTTTTTTTGGCTTGAAAGGTTGACCTCTAAGCTCCTTCCACCTTTGATATTCCATGACCCTATTCCCTGATGGCTAGAATTGGCTCCATAAGTCATGGGCCCCAGTGCAAAAGGAAAACACAGGGCCTCTTATTCATAAATTATTAAAAATCCTAGGATGGTGACAACAGGGCATTCGACCAAGCGCAGAGCCCCCCTGAGCATGTAGATGTGTGGGGCTACAGCACAGCCTGCATGTCCACGAAGCCAGCCCTGCTGACAGCACAAACACCACCAACCAAAACAAAAGTGGGCTGGAAACTCTCAGTTATGAGACGAACAAGTTCTGCGGATCTAATGCACAGCAGGGGTGGTGATGGACGTGTTCATTAATTGGATTAGGGTCATCATTCCACAATGTGTATGTAGATCAAATCAGCATACTCTGCACACCTTGAATATATTCAATCTTCGTCAATTAACTATTTTAAAATCTAAAAAAAAAACAAAAACAGTGTTTGGGAGGCCATGCATGTACTCATTTAAATAAGAATTACTCACAAAGCGGATGAAATATCTGTCAACAAAAATAGTTAACCATACTCGGGTCGAATAATCTAAAAACGAACAGCCACTGCCTTTTCATACTTGATTACAGTCAGTTTCTATTTCATAAATACATCTCTGAACGTGAAATTGTGCCTGGATTTCACAGGTGAGTTTGCATTTTCCCACGTCTTAAATTCCATCGTGGTGAGCCAAACCCAGTCAACCTTCCCTCTGCTAACATCTCTGATGGAGATTAAAGTAACTAACAGTCAGCTCTGGCTACTGGAGCATAACCCGGGGATAAGATCGGGTATTTGCAAAGTGCGAGGATCCAGCCACGCTCATTATCTGCCTGAGGACTTGCTGTTCCTCGGCTATCATTAATCTGAACCCTGGGACAACGGGGAATAGGGAAATTGGATCCACCTCCCCACCTTTCAATTGCAGAAGGAAATGAGCACAGACGATGCAACCTCACTTCCACAGACCTCAGCCATACAGAATAGCCTAGAAGAGTAGAGAAATCCAGGTGTCTGGGGTTCTCTACGCAAGCCTGTTTACTCTGGGTACATTTCTAACGAGTTTGATTATTTCTAGGGTTGAGAGGCAGGGCCACTGATCGTCACAGTTAGGCACACCGAGAGCAGGGAGAACTAACATCGGGCAAGAAGAAATGAAAGAGCAGGAAAAATGATCAAAAAGCAGGCAGACAGATAAAAACCGGAGGGAAGATCTATAGCATTTCTGATGCCATGAGGGACCATCACTGCTTTCAGCTGGATCCCAAACTTAGCGCTAGAACCTAGCGATTCTCCAAGGAAGGTTTAACAACACACGCCCAGCATCCTGTGTTTAAGGAGGTAGGGAAATGGGTGATAGACTTTAGAAAAATTCCTTAGGGCTAAAGCTCAACTCTCCAGAAAATCAGGCTCCCAAAGCCTCCAGAAGGCTCCAGATGGCTGAAGTCTTGCTGGAGGTGTGAGCGTGAGCATGTTCGCATGGCGTGGCATTGCCATGCATGGATTTTAAAACCATCCTTAACACTTGCCTTATTAGAACAGGCATTGCAAACTCTCCCAGTAAAGAGCCAGAGATTTTCAGTTTCGCAGGCCATGTGATCTCTGTCACAACGGCTGGGCTCTGCTGTGGTCGTTCAAAACAGCCACAGACAGTACGTAAGGAACAGGCATGGCTGTGTTCCAATATAACTCCTCTTGCAAAAACAGATGGCCGGCCAGATTCCGGCCCTCAGCCACAGTTTATCTGCCCCTGGTCTGCAGCAAGGAACGCGGGCTCTGCACAGGGCTGGATCTGTATCAAGATCATGAATTCACCACACTGTGACTCCGAGACTCAGTTTCCTCTTTTATCGTATGGGGCATATGGGGGATATGTATCTCTAGGTAAGTCACTTGACCACTCAGCCTGGGTTTCATTTGTGAAATGGGGTTAATAACAGGATAGGTTCCAGGAGGTTCTAGCTCAACATGTTGAGCACCGAGTACAGTACCTAGCACATAGTAGGAGTTTCATCAATATCTGTTGAACAAACCAATGGGATGGGGAGGGCTAAATGAGAACTGTATTCTCAGCCCCAGTGCCTGACACGTAGGGAATGCTCAATACAGTCACGGCTCTGTCAGTGACAGTTCTGTACACACATATATAGGTAGACACTCTTACACACACACGCATGGCTGCCAGCTCCGTGTGGGCAGGAACCATATCCGACACAAAGCATGTGTTCGTTAAAAACTGTTCATTTGTGGACGTACAAAACACTCACACTCACGCAAATAAACTGGTAACAGGGCTGGCCTACAGAGGTCCTTGCAACTTTCCATCTACATCCATTCATCCCCTGGAAGGAGCTAAGGAACAGTTCGATCCAGGCCCAGGATTCCAAAATGTTGCTGGCTGTGTGCTGGATTCCAGAACACCACTACCCGTACTGGTCGAAGGATCACACCATTTCACTCCCTGGGCTGTTTCAACACAGCTGTGCCTCCAGGATCCCACAAGGTTGCCATGGAAAATGTCCCTGTTGAGGTGGGATGAGCAAAGGGCAGTGACATCCTTGACACACATATCAGGTGGCTTGTGTGCACCTAAGGAGTCTCAGGGACTGTTTCTCTTCAACTGCTGGGATGAGGTTCCGCCTTTGAACAAAGATAGTCTGTGCATTTGGAAGGAAAGAGCCACCAGGTACTGCACTGTCCTGCACAAAGGCGTGCTTATGCTCAACCAGGTCCCGGCCAGTCCCCCGGGCAGAGCAGGCAGCAGCTGTGCCCTGCCAGTCCGTCCGGAGCTCCCCTGCGTCCCGTCAGCCGCTTGGTTCTGTGTGCAGGTAAAGCTGCTTCTACAGCCTGGATGGCAACAACCCCACTCTGGAGGAGGGAGATGACTCAAATGGCAGCAGACAAGCCTCTCAGAGCCGCCCTGCCCGTGTCACACCTCACTCCCGGGCAGCTGCCTTCACCATGCCAGGATAAAGTCCTTGGCACTTGAACAGTGGCGTCAGAACAAGGGTGGAGGCTGCGTCCTCTTAGCATGACATAAACTAACAGCCTGGCTCCTTGGCCCTGGAACAGAATGAGCCAATGTCTGCCTGTGGCCATGCAACACCAAGTCTTCACTGAGTCAGTGGGAACAGGACATGGAAGGCCAGATGTAGCTCTTGGCTGGGAGAACTCGGCTTGCTCAACTGACACATCTGTTTTCCATGAAACGCTGTTTTTGATTTGGTTGTGGTTGTGCTGTTGTTATTTAAAGGGGGGGGGGTTAAACCACCCTTCCGGAAAGGAGAAACAGACGTGTGTGTGTTCGTGTATCTGTATATGGCAGACAGATAGACAGATAGATACACACACTATGGTAGATGGTAACGTCCCCATTTTACTGACAGGCACATTGAGGACCCAAGAGGTGAACTGCTCATAAGCAACACAGCCAGGATTCAAACCCAGATGGAATTATTCCACTGTCCACTTTTCCCCGCCACACTGTGGAGTAAAGCCTGAAATTAATATTACGTGCTGCCACGGCAACTGGGGAAAACCAAGAGGGCCTCAAATGGCCTAAATCTAAGTTCTCTGCCCACTTTGCTTCCTCGGATATGGTCCCCCAGCCGCACAAGCCTCCTTATCACGGGGCCCAGGCACAGTTCCCACTTATCCCTGAGCAGTGGGCGTCAGTTCCCTGCCAGCCCCTACAATTATTCGAACAAGACAATCCCATCCTCTTGCAGGGACAAGGGGTCACCTCCTCCTCTTGCTACTGCAAAGCCTGGTTCCACAGCCGCTGGCTGCTCCCCCTGTTCCTGAGCACAACCCCCTGTGGCCCTGCGTGGCACGCGGCACCCGCCTCCCCTGGGCTGTGGGCACGTGTGACCCATAAACTGCAGTAGATACGGTCTGCCCCGTGTCAGGTGTCATCCTCATGGGGTGGGAATCCCTGCCGCACCAGTGGGGAGAAGAGGAGGTGATCAAACATACTCCCTGCTGCTTCCTGAGCAAGGTAGGACTATTGTGACAGCCACGGAATGAGTCACTGCCAAGTCCCCATCAAGAGGGCATCTTGCACAGTGCCTCCCCGCAGGGGGGACACTGGTCAGTTTCAAAACAGACGGCGCTGAGGACTCTGGCCTTCAGACAACCGAACCTCAAGTTCATCCCCAGTCTGGCCATTTGTAGCCACCTGGCAGACACTCGTTCATCCTTCCATTGTCACCCTCCCACATGTCTGTTAGCAGGAGCTCTGAGTTCTGCAACCTCTGCCTGTCTGCATGCAGCCAAGGCAGGAACCACAGAGAGAGAGTGAGAGCGAGAGAGAGCAGTTGGTGACAAGGGCAAAGTGTTTGCATACCTGGGAAGAGGTGACAGCATGTGCAATTAGAGGCAAAACCCTGATTAACTAAACTCAACTACCCAGAACCATCAGTTAACTGAAATCTTTATTTCCTTCTCAGGAGACTCTTGAGATCAGGAATTGAGAAAATCACAATTTAAAAAGAAAAAAAACTGTGGTCTGGGCTTTTCTCTGGTTCGACTCTGATCCAGCTCCATTTTCATCATCATTACACAAGCCACATGTGCAACTTCAAATTGTCTAGTAGCCATGTTAAGAAAGTAAAGTAAAAAGAAGGGAGAGAAATTGATTTCATTCATCTATTTGATTTAACCTAATATATCCAAAATATTATCGCTTCATCATGTAATCATTATGAAAAAGTATCAACTCTAAAAAAAAAATAGGAAAAAGCATTACTGTGATATTTTATGTCCTTTTTGCTCCTGGAGCACAGCTCGATTCAAACTAGCTGCACTGCAAGTGCTCGGCAACCCCACGTGGCTGGTGGCCACCTTATCTGACAGCACAGGTCTGGAGCTGAAGTTTGAAGTGACTATTTAGAATGATGATTCTGGAAGGTTGCTATGGTTGGGATGTTTGTGTCGCCTCCAAATTTCATGTTGAAATTTAATCCCCAAGGCCAGAGTATTAAAAGACACAGTCTTCAGAAAACCTGCGAGGAGGGCCGCATAGCAGAGCTCTGAGGGCTCTGCTCTCACGGAGGGGGTTAGTCCCTTATAAAAGGGATGCAGACAACTAGGTAGGCCCCTTTTGCCCCTCTGTCCCTTCTGCCACATGAGGACACAGCGTCTGTCCCCTACAAGAGACACAGCAATAGGGTGCCCTCCTGGAAGCAGAGAGGAGCCCTTGGCAGACCTCGAACCTGCCTTGAACCTCGAATCTTGATCTTGGACTTCGTAGCCTCCAGAACTGTGAGAAATAAATGTCTACTGTTTATCAATTACCCAGTCTTAGATGTTTTGTTATAGCAGCCTGAACAGAATAAGACAGGAGTTTACAACTAACTGGTCGTCAGTCAGTAATCACCTGCTAAGTGTGTTCTCCCAGTTGGTGCATCATGATTGACAAGTTGACCTTGGGCTCCAATGCGTCTATCAGGACCTGAAGTAGAGATGCCAAGGTCTTGCTCTGCGGCCAGGGCCTTTCTCAGCAGGGACGTGGCTGCAGTAGGAGCCGCCTGCCACGACCTCCGCCCCACTCCCTACCTCTTTGTCCGACGTGCAATTGCTAGCATTCTCCCCATCTCCCACCTACATGAACACTTTAGAGCAAAAAAAAAAATTTTTTTTTAACTCTCTGAGAAGGCCTTTTCCTACTAACCAAATAGGAATATGTAGGTGTAGAGTTTGATGGTGCCTACAAAGACCTTCCCTCGAAAGAGCTTGCAGTCTGGCAAAGACAGTGACAAGCACACACGAAGAAAAATCAACAAATTACGGGTCCGACAAAAGCTAGCTGCTGGCTGCCTGGATCAAGGGCTAACCAATGTATGAGGCAGGTATCCCCGAGCCTGTTTTATTCGTGACAAAACTGAGATCAGAAAAATGAATGCATCACCCACCTGCTATCGTGGGAATTCCAGAAGGAAGGGTGCAGCAGGGAATAGAGCCAGCCTTCCCGTATTTTAATCATTCATCTGCTGACTTTCCCATTTTTGTCCCCTCCCTGTAAATGTCTGTTGTTTTATTTATTTTCCGGGGCTCTTTAAATCAGCGCCCCTCTATTTTTACTTCAGTGACTTAATTTAAAAAGGAAACATTACCCGTAAATGAGTAGAAAAACTAGTATAATCTGCCATAAATGGGAGGTAACTGGAAACTAGAAAAATAAACTGAGAGCTGTTAATTCCTTTGAAGCGTGTTCATGCACTCCTTCAATCGTCCCGTGAGCCACCCGGTTTTCATCTGACACTTTGGTACAGGCTGCAACGGAGAAGTTGTGACCTGAGCTTTGCCTGGCTGGCTGGGAAGACTTCGCACAGGAGGAGGGGGCAAGGTGCCAAGGTGGGGTGCGAGGCATGGAGAAAGGTGCACAGGCGGATGTCGTGGAGCGTGGAGTATGCAATGAAGAGAGGAAACTGACGCCTGCCTAAGTCACACAAACACGTTCAGTTCCGTGCCACGGACTGAACGCATTAAGAATACGGACGAACACACTTTGGAGATATTTTTAAAGCAAGGGCTGAAACAACAGTATTTCTGGAACTCCCAGTTAACCAGAAAACAAGGAACCTAAGCCCCCACCCACCGTCCCCCAGTACTTCCCAGTACTGTCGTCTGACTCCGCTTCTCCTGCAAGAAAATAAGAAGTCCTGTTTCCTGGATGAATTCTGAATGCACATGGCCAAGGTCAGGGGGCAGCAGACAGGAAAGGAGAAAAAAGAGGCAGATCAGCAAAGGCCAATCAGGGCAGGCTGACACTGGAGCCCAGTCCGTTGCGCACGCACGTGTGTGTGTGTGTCTGTGTGTGTGTGTGTGTGTGACAATCTTCCCCAGGGTCACCGCAGGCCATCAAAGAGACACACATACCTTGCAAAAGGTCAACTTCTAAATTGGGCAGGGCAAGTCCAGCCAGTCCAAACCCCACAGGGAAGGGCCGGCCTGACCTCCACCCCCGGCCCAGCCGACATCCCCAAACACGGGGACTTCTGTGTGTGTGTCAGATCAGCCTCGCTCCCTGCCAGGGGCTGCCTCCTTAGGGCCCAGAAACCTTGATACTGTCAAGTCGTCCCTGGAAAAATGCTCACCTGCTTTCTCAGATCAAGTACAGTGGGGCTTTCCGGCCTGCACGAGCCAGCAAAGATTTTTTAAAAGCCCATGGAAAAGAAAAGCATATATTCTGTAATACAATATTTGTTAGAGGCCATCACAGCGTTTTATAAGGTCGTATATAATGCCAACTATAGCTGTGAAAAAACGTTATTATTCAGCTCCAGAAAGGCATATAAATCCCTACCAAATGCAGGTTTTTTTTTTTGTTGTTTTTTTTTTTACGTAGTTTATTCCTCACTACCTTTTGCCTCTGGTCATTGCTGGGAGACAGTGGCTTGCAAAGGTGGTCTGTGACACTGACTTCCTGAGAACCTTTAACTGAACTTGCAGCATTCTTTTATTTACACATTCCCTGTATCCTTTTTTTCTGTGCTCACCCCCAACCTGCCAAAGGCCTGCCTTGTCCATTCTAGGTCTTAATGGCCCTCAAATGTGTCCCCTCCTCTCCTAGCCCTCCTGTCCCTGTCCAAGGTCGGGCCTTCCTCATAGCTCTTCTGTATTGAAAGTCCTCTTTCTGCCCAGCCTCTGCCACCACCTCTAGGCTCACCCGTCCTATCCATTCCCCAGGCAGCAGCCAGAGTGATCTTCTCAAACTGATCTTGGACCATGCTACTCTCCCGCTCAAACACCTTCGGTGGCTCCCCATTGACTACAGGGTACGTCTCCAGCTCCCTGATGTGGTCTACAGCATCTGGGCCTGTGCCGACCTCATCAGCCCCATCGCTTGCCAACCCCTGCTCCTCTCCTGTGCTCCACGGATATCACTCTTGTTGTGACTTGCTGACAAGGCTCACACTTTCATCTCTGTGCTATCAGGAATGGCCTTGTGTGTCCCCTCGTCCCAGCCATTCCTGGCCTACTCTCAGTCACCCTTTAAGGGCGTGGTGTGGACAACGGCTCCTCCAGGAAGCCTTCCAGGAGTGTTCTGGATTGCATGAGTGCTCCCATGTTGTCAAAGAACTGATGACACTCCACAAAGGAAAAACATCAAAAGTCCATTTATCTTACAAAAATTCAACTATAAACAGTCAGGGGGAAAAAAAAAGGACACAGAGAGATAACAAGACAAATCATTTAAATAACGTGGTGACCTTGTACACCACTTGATCCTGTGAGTATATACCCTGCCTGTCACGAACATCTTGCAACGATTTCTCTCTCCATCTGGCCCAGGGGTCATTGTCCTGGGATCCATGGACTTGAGGGTCTGTGGAGAGAGAATTCTGGGGGTCTATGAACTATCACACGTTTATTTTCGTAATTATTTTCACTAACTGAAATTCGGCACGCCCTTCCATCACGAGCGCAGGCAACAGTCTGCAGGGGTATAAGCAATACCCGAGACTTTGACACCAGTAGAAATTGCAGCTATTTTCATGTCACATTGCTTTCCGAGCAGATGTCTCAAAATATTATTTACACTTGTCGTTGCTTCAAAATTATGGTAGTTATTAGACCTGCTGCCAAATCTAGTTAGTTAATGTGCTAATAAAGAAGCAAATGCATTATTACTCCCCAAATTTATTTATATACACACATTTTGTTAGCTGTATTTCGATATAACCGCTTTCCTTTGTAATTCTATGCAGTTATTTTTTGCATTTGAAAATATTATTCAGAGAAGGGGGGCATAGGTTTTATCAGATGCCAAAGGGGCCCATGACACAGAAAAATCTACAGTGTCCTCCTCTAGACTGTGAGCTCACTGGAGCCAGGCACTGGGTCCTTCCTCTTCTAATCCTCAGTGCTTAAAGCAGCAGTCAGCATGTAATAGGGAGTTTTTGAAAAATGAACTGAAATATTATAGCTACCCATCTACCTATCTATTAATCCCTCCTTTTTCCTTTCTTCAATCTGTCCATCTGTCCATCATCCATCTATCATCCATCCATCCATCCATCTGGTTCAACCCACAGTTCTAACAACTGACATCTCTGCAGTTGGTCCCCAGATACAGTTCTGCTGCTCAGCTGGGGGCTTGGTCTGGAGGAAAAGTGACCCATTCTGGAAAAAGGGGACACTATTGTCTTGGGAACCTTGGGCATGTCACTGAACATGCCTGTGACTCGGTGATCTTTCAGAGGCGGGACACAGAGCTCTGAGTCCAGCTGCCATACCCATGCCTGTGTCCAGCCCATTTATTCCCCGAAGCCCAGGAACATTCTGGCTTTCTGCTTTCAAGATACCACAGAGCGGTCAAGCCTTAAAGAAGAGCCACAGCTGTTACCGAATCCCCCAGCTGTGTGGAATGGTGGCTAAAGGGTCTGCTGAGGTCCAAGGACCAGCTCCCGTCTTAACTCTCTGCATGACCCTAGCCCACTCACTTAGCCTTGTCCTCTCTGTGCCTAAGTTTCATTATTTGAAAGTGAGGATAACAACCATACCTCCCTCATAGGGGTTTTTGGGAAGACTAAAGAGAATATTCTCTATGGGAAGATCAGGAAGTTAATCCATGCCCGGTACTCAGCACAGGGGCTGGCATGCAGTAAGTGCTTGGCAAGTCTCAGTGATCATGACCCAGGACACGTCCTCCAAGGAGGCAGAGAACTCCAGGGCTGTCATCCAGCACCCTGAACAATGGAGCTAAGGAATTAATCAACTAATACTACTTTCTAAAGATACTTAAATCCACTCATATGTAAAATGCAAATCAAAACAACAAGATACTGTTTTTAGCCATCGGTTGGTTAAAGATGAGAAAGACTGATAATCACCAGTGCCTTTGAGTGGGAAAACAGGAAATCACATTCATACACTTTGACAGCAGATTTGAAGAAAACTCTGTATGGCACAATTCAGCTCTAGGTACTAAAATTTAAAATGCACACACCCTTTGAGCCAGCGATCCCAAATCTAGTCACTTACCCTATACCAATTATGTAAAGACATAGGTACAAGAATGATTAACGGCAGCATAGTTTAAAATAGGAGGAAAAAAAACCAGTCTGAATGTCTACCAACAGGAAATCCGTTGAATAGATGGTGGAATATTTAATTCATTCAATTAATCTTTATTGAAGTTACTACATACCAAATACCATGCCAGATGCTAAAAATATAGAATTGGACAAAATAGAAAGCAGTTAAAAATAATGAGGAAGAGCAATATGTGCTGAGAGGAAATGAGTGCTAAGATATATAGAGAGAAAAAGCAACTTATTTATAAAACGTGTTGCATTAGATTCCATTTCAAGAAATAAATAAATCCCTGCTAATATGCATGCGTGTGTGTGCACACACACTAACACACATACACATACAAGTTAATATGCAAGGGAAAAATCTGGAAGGAGAAATTGAAAAAGCCATTAACAGCAGTTATTTCTGAAGAATGGAGTAGGGGGTGTAGGAATTTTCTTTTCACTTGATACGCTTTAGTATTGGTTTTTATCACGTACTCGTATTGCTTTAATCCACAGTAGTCCAGTGGGCTCTACTCTTGGAAAAAACGCAGAATCAAACCCCTTCTTTTGGCCTCCACTGTTAACATCTGGTCCAAACCACCACTGCATCCCCCTGGATACTGCAACAGCCTCCTCCCCCACCCATCTTTCTGTTCTTGACTTTGACCAACTACAACACATTGCCACCAGGGCAGCCACTGATCCCATTTTCAAAAGCCAGGCCACGTCATTCCTCTGCACAAAATCCTCTAAAGAATCCCCAGTGTGGAGCAAAAGCAAAGTCCTTTCTAAATTCGACAAGGTTCTAGCAACCCTAGCCCCACCTCCACTGCCCGTCTTTCCCTTATTCACTTTGTTCTGGTCACACCAACCTCTGCTGTGCAAGAAACATGCCAAGCACATCCTACCCCAGGGCCTTTGCACTGACTGCTCCCTGTTCCTCCAGCTATCTCCAGGGCTCTGCTACTCACACTCTCTGCTTGAATGCTTCGCATGGAAGTGTCCCCACCAAAGTAAAAGGGCAACCACTCCCCAGCTGACCTCACCTGGCCAACATCTCTTCACTCTTATCATCTGACATACACATGCATTTCTCATTTGCTCTCCGTTTAGAATGTGAGCTCACGAGAACAGGGACTTCTGTCATATTCTCCAGCCCCTAAAACAGTGTCTGGCACATACTAGGCACTTAACAATTATTTATTCAATGAACTGACCAATAATATAATAATATGATATACTATTGATAATAGCAACTATGAAAAACAAATCCAGAAAAGAACCTCAAGTTCCAAGAGGAAAATTTTTTGAAAAATAAATAATACGTTTTAAAAAAACAGGTTTCCAGTCACAGCCACCCTCAGAACAGGGTGGGAGGAACACCCAGCGACAAACTAACACGTAAACACCTAACGACCAACACAGCACACAGCGCCTGGTTGTCTCAGGCACACAAGACCCTTTCATGAAGTCCAGGGAGTAAATATTAACATTAATACCAACAGGGTTTGGATACATTACAGCACCGGCCCCCAAAGCCACAGACTATTTCCAGGTACCAGGCGAGCCCGCACCCTCCTGAGACAACCAAACACCGTAAGTCTGCAAGCCCCTCCCTGCAGGGTTGGAGGGGACGGGGCTCCAGGACCATGCCTGGAACTGAACCCCTCCTGCTGCAAGGCACCCGGTGCCAGCTGCGTCAAAGTGACTCGGCCACAGGTGCGCCTGGGGTCTCTATCCCCCAGGTGCAAGCAGGGGGCCCTTCATCCTTTTGCGTCTCAGGCCATGCTGGCTTTTGAAACGGGAAGAGGACGATGAACACGACAGCTTTCTTCTGTGTCTCACCACACCCCAACTGCAGTGCTTGGCACAGGCTAACTTGTTTATAACTCCAGCCCACATGAGGTCACTTGAGAGCAAAAACTTAAAACCCAATGACATTTATAGGGAGGTGTCCAAGCAGTGGGACTTCACCCAAATGTCATCAGCACTGTGTCACCGCAGTCATCAGACACTGATTTTTAGACAGTCTCTGCGCACCATACTTGGTCAGGCCAGTGGTTTTCGGTCCCAGGGCAATTCTGCCCCAGAGGACATTTGGCTTTGTTTGGAGACATTTTTGGTTGCCAAAGCTGGGACAGGGCGTGCCAACTGGCATCTAGTGGGTAGAGGCCAGGGATGCTGCTAAACCTTCTAAAATGCACAGGACAGACCCATGCACGACAAACAATGATGCTGTCCAAAACGTCAGCAGTGCCAAGGCCGAGTGACCCCGGGAGTCGATCGCAGGGTGGACGAAGCTGCCCTGGGGAAGGAAGGCCCTCGGGTGACGCGGGGAGGCTGGAGGCAGAAGAGCAGGACTGGTGAGACCTGGTCCACCCCACCTGGGGGCTCCTGAGATGGGTCCTGGCAGCTGTCTGAGACTCCTGATCACAGGCAGACCCAGCCCCGCTGTGTCTGAACACACCCCCGGCCAGGAGACCAGCTTCCTCCACCCGTGGGCGAGCGAGGGGAGGCCCGAGGGGCCAGCTGGTGACGTGCTTCTTCCTTAGAGGAACTGTGCCCTTACTGCCCCGGCCACTCTGCGGACCACTCGGCATCCAGGCAGGCCTGGGCTTTCCTCATGTGGTGACAACACAGTTCACCTCCGAACCGCATGCAGGCAAAGCGTCCCGGGCCGCTCAGGTGACAGTCACCTCACTCTGGCTGCCCTAAACATCCCGGTATTCCAACTCCTGCTGCTTCCCTCTCTGCAAAGAGGAAACCAGGCACCTGAACAGAGGAGGAGGAATGTTCCCGAGAGGGCACAGAGCAAATCCCTGCCAAGACGGAGCGCTGACATCTCTACCCTCCCCACGGCCCAGGGCTGCAGGCGGCAGTGCACACCCTGCCCAAGCCTGCTCCTTGCAGTGACAAAAGGGGACAAGAGAGGTGTCCTCGGCGTGTCCTTTACGCAGCCCCAGGGAGGCGGGCATTGTCATGGCTGCTTTGAATGGTGGGGAAACTGAGGCTCAGGAGGCAGAATGCCTTCTCAAAGGTGATGCATTCAGCCAGTGAAGGAGTCAGGATTCGAACCCTGGACTGTGAAAGTAACACAGTCGTGTGATGACCATGTGTCAGGCGCTGTTCTGCTGCTTCATGTGCACTAACCCATCTGCTCATCCCAACGGCCTTCAGAGGCAGCCACTGCTGTGACTGTCACACAAACTGAGGCACAGAGAGGTTGGCAAGTGCACGGAGAGCGGGTGGTCCGCTGTGGTGGCCGTGACCTGCCCCCACGGGGCCTGTCCTCGCCTCACCAAGGGGCTGCTTGGGGCCACCAGGGCCAGCCTGCCCTGGCCCACCCTGCAGGCGAGACCCTCAGAGGACCCAGAATCCTGTCTGCGCAGGGACAGGACAAACACAATGCGCAGGGGCCTTTTATGACCAAGTGACCCCAGCCAGAGACTCCATCAAAGGGGGCAGCTGGCGGTTCCCACTAGCCGACATCGAGAGGCTCAGTGTGGTTTTACCTTCCAGTTTTTCAAAAATCCTTCACCCCCATTACCCTTCCTCTGCAAAAAAAAAAAAAAAAAATCTTCCTTGGGCCAAACAGAGCCCACGTGCAGGTCAGAGGTGACCTCGAGGAGGCCCGTGGTACAGCCCTGGGTTTGGGGCCATGTGATGAGAAAGGCACCCCCTGCCCCATGACTGGTGCCGGGTCATAACTGGGCCAGTGAGCACAGAGACTGGTCATCTGGCCACGAAGTCTCTTTTAGTCCCTTTTATAGCTGGAGGTTCCTCCTCCTAGCACTATGCTCGGCCCCACCCATCTGGCACCCGCCCCGGGGCTAACTTCAGTTTGCCACCCCGTCCTCTTGTCCTCTTTCATCCAGTGGAAAAAATAAGAGCTCTAGTTCCCAGAGCAAAGTGAGAAGGGGGTTATTATTAATTAGGTGCTTTTTTTCAGAAAGGCAGTTGGAGCCGGCAGGGAAGGTGGCCCTGAGTTCGGGGCCGGAGCTGCAGACCCCTCAGCCTGGAGGAGCAGCTCTGTGCCCACCTTCCCTGCTCCTTCCCAGAGGCTCGAAGGAGGAGCCCAGGGCTCTTCTGAGAAACCAGATTCAAACGCTGGGACAGTTGACATTTCCTGGAGGTGTGACAGAGAACAGGAAAAGGAGAGGTGGTGCAGGCCTTGCTCGTGGGCAGGAACAATCTGTCTTCTCTGTCTGTCGTCTGTCTGCTCTGGAACCACAGGCAGGAGCAAAAGGCCTGTCCCTTCCCACCCTGGGCCCCTCGCTGCCCCGCGCGGCTACGACAGACAGAAGGTGTGAGCGAATGACAAGACTCAGCAAACCGTCCCCGGCCTGGGGCCTCCCTTCTCACGTATGTGGGTCTTGTGATACTTTATTCAGCGTGGGGGTGTTCAGAATGTTTGTTTCTTGGCTCAGTTTTGGGGGCAGCTTGTCACCAACAGAATGACAGCTAGGAATATCTCTTTCCAGAACAACGCTCACACAAGTGTTCAGTTTCATGAGTTTCCCCGTCCTCTCGTCTCCATTCTGGGACCTCTCCTCCGTGTGAAGACACCCCCCTGCTTTATCCAACATGAACCAAGATGACAGTGACTCACGCTGGGAAGTCCCACTGGCAGTGCTAAATCAGCGAGGGCCTGGGTCAGGGGCCCCCAAGGACAGAGATGCTACTTCCCTAAGGCACAGCTAAGGTGACTTCACAAAGAGACTCTTTCTCAGGGAAACCAACAAGGGAGGTGCTATGCGCCACAGCAGGGCTGGCCACAGCCAGGGGCTGTCACCACCCTGGGGGCTGAAGGGGTGTCACCGGACCCAGTAGCTACAGCCATGGGAAAGGGCAGCCCCACAGCAGCCGTGGCCATGACGGGGGGACACAGCCAGCCCACAAAAACCCCCATCTCACCTGCTCCCACCCTCCGCCTCCTGCCAGCACCTCCCCTTGGCTGAAGCGCAGAGGAGTCTATGTTGGCGAACCCATCAAGGCCAGCCTCTGGGGGCCCCGGGAAGAAAGGAGAAGGGTGGAGAATGGATCTGGGGGATGGGGGGTGCTGAAGACCCTCAACCTGCTTCCTCTCGCCAACGCCCAACATGGAGATGGCCAGAGGACGCATGAAGATGGCAGGTGGGGCTGTCCCCTGAGCAGCAGAGGACCCTGGCCTGCCACTGAGACGCTGCGCAACTGGGCAAGCTGTGCAGCCACTCTGGGCCCTGGCTCTCTCCCGTGTCAAGTATAAAGGTGGACCGCAGCGTGCTAAGGTGTGGGAGCCACGGCCACGCTGCAGGATAGCGAGGCCTGGGCCCGGGCCCTCCTGCTGCCACTTGGGACTCTGTGGCCTTGGAGCAGGTGCTGAGCCTCTCTGTGCCTCGCTGTCCCCACCTGCAAAGGAGGGGAGCAAGAGCACCTTCCCAAGGGCTGCTGTCCTGGCAGATGAGATCACGCATATAAGGCGTTTCGGCACGTCCTAGGCACATAGAGTACAGGCACTCGCCTCTCCAGCCCTCAGATTCTCAAGCGTGGCCCCGTCTATGGGAGTCACACAGCTGGACGCCCTCCCGCTGCTATTTCCTGTGACAGTGATTTTCGTGATTGAATTATCCCGGCAACCAGACCCTGCAAACCCCGCCTGAACATTCTAGCACAGGAAACTTCTCTCTGAAGCTCAGCGTTTGCACAGCCCTGCCCCCCAAACCCCATGGTGAAGACAGCCCAAGCTTCAAAGACCCCGGTACGTGTGACACGGGTGCCGAACGTTAGCGACGCCTCCTCGCTGAGCCCCCAGCTTGTCGGTCGGTCGACGCAAACCCGGGGACAGCAGCCTTGTGGCTCCGCCGGCGGCACCCCAGGCTTCGGCCTCAGTGCTTGACGTGAGCGGGGGTGGGGCTGCTCTGGGAGGAGATGTGTCTGCTGGAAGGGAAATGTGAGCATCGCCTCCCCGAGGTGTCACTGCTCCGCTCGCTGTCTGCAGGGCTAAGCCTGTCATAGCCTGCAGCCCCAGCTACCCAACCTGGAATTCACTGGGTAAAGATAGATGTTTCCAAACCCATCTGCTCTGCGCTGCCAAGTGTGCGATCTGTAGCCACCTAGATCTAATCTACATCCAAATTTAATCTATATCTTCTATCTATAACATATTGGAACACACATCTGTAATCTTACCAGCACAGCAGTGACGGACATGGTGTTTCATTTGCAACCGGCCTCTGGTTCAGGTCCTACCACTTACTGACTGTATCACTTTTAAAACTTGGTCTCTCTGGCTTCAGTGGGCTCATCTATAAAATGGGGTTACGACCAGTACCTCTCTCACGGGGTTTCCTGATAAATGAAAGCTAAACTGCCTGGTTCAAATCCTGCTCCATTTGCGGCCTATTAGGCAAGTAACTTAACCTCTTTTTGCTTCAGTTTTTCATTTGCAAATGGGGATGACAGTGATTCCTCCCATCTGGGACAGCTGTACAATGCGAATGAGTAAATTCATGTAAAGAATTTAACTTAGAAGAGTACTTGGCATGTGGTATAAATGCTTAACGAATCTCAGCTAAAAATACGAAATTCAGGAATACATGTACAATGTACCAGGCTCCCATCTCAAAGTAAACACACATATATATATTCAATGTATATAGTCATTATTGACAAGAACAGTCATTTTAAGTGTTCTGCGTTAATGGCTAAAACTCAAACCTTCAACGTCTTAGGCCAAGTCCACTCCCACCAAGAACAGAGGACTAGTGATGTCAACACCATCTATTTTTCGCAATGGTGCATGTGGCTGCGCTTTGGGGAACTGGCCGGCTATTTGTGGAATGTTGCATCACACCACCCACCCTGAGTCATACAGACTAGAAAGGAGCCCGTGGCCAGGGGACCGCAAATCCTCCCCGAGGACGGTTCCACTGCCCGAGTCCAGCCTCCCTGTCTGCAGAGCCAAATCTCTGCCCAGGCAGTGGTCCGGCTGGTCACCTCCCCACCCGCACCAGGGCTCATTAGAGACCCAGTACATCAGAGGCGGAGGAAAAGACCACGGCAGGAGGATTTGGCCCCTCCGCAAACCAGCCCTGTTTGCCCCAGAGAGATTCTGCCCCCCAAGGAGGCCGACGCAGATGGGCGGAGAAGCAATTTGGGCTCACGGCGCTCTCAACAGATGCTGGGCGCCGTAAGGATTAATGGGCTGGAGACCCAGGTAAGAGCCACTCAGAAGCTCCCTGATTGCTCCAAAAACCGCTCTCTGCGGAGGAAAAGGTTAATCGAAGCCCAGAGCTGGAAGAGAAGAGAGGAGACGGCAATTGCTTTAATCCCAGGAGTGGGGAAAGAGCTTCAAGAGAAAGAAGTTTGCACGAACGAGGCTGTGGCCTGTCTTGGAAAGAGGAACCAGGCCTAAAAATCGAGATATTCAAAAAAGACCTGCTACATCGGACCAGCAGCCTCGGCCAACCCCTCTCCAAACCCCAGGGTTTCTCAACCTTGGCACTGCTAACACTGAAGGCAGGACAATTCTTTCTCAGGGGGAGGGGTGCTCTCCTGTGCACTGCAGGACGTTTAGCAGCACCCCTGATCTCTACCAGTAGCACCCTTCACCCCAAAGTTATGACAATCAAAAATGTCTCCGGTCACTGCCAAATGTCCCCTAGTGGGCAAAATCGCCCCAGTCGAGCAGCACTGGTTTATGCTGAAGCTTACGTTCAGCGGAACATCAGTCAGTTAATTAGCTAATGACAACCGTTAGCCAGATTTCTGACATTCAGCCCCATGTCAGCACAACCCTGCTAAGATCCGAAGTTCCTCTGGCCTGTTAAAATGCTCACATCACACACTAGCTGGACTGGATGGCCCTGAATGTTTCTTCTCTCCCACCTCCTCGGTCCTTTTCTTTCACCCTGGCCTGATAAGGTCATTCCTTATTCATTTTGACATTATAATGACACAAAGGCAGGGACGGAGCTTGAAGGAGCTAATGCTTTAATTGAGTCTAAGGAAAACTGGCATTATTTTTATAGGAACCCAGACATAATATGCAAAATTTTCAGAACACTATTACTGCGGTCTTTTTGCAAGGTTAATTCTGTCTTCACCGTAAGCTCTCGGCTCGGATCTCCCCTCCAGAGCCCAGACCTCACCTCCCCGACTCAGTTCTCACGTCCAGAGAGACGCTACTTAACAACCTTCTCCCCTCCGCCCGGTCACTCTCTCTTACAAACATGCTTGTCTTATTTCCATTCACTCATGACCACCTGATATTATGGGTGCATTTATTTATTTGCGTATTTTTCATCTGACTCCCACAACCAGAACAGATCCTTACGGGCAAAGGAAGCTTCTGTCTAGATCCTTAGAGTCTAGCGTAAGACCTGACGTCCACACGGCCCCACAGTTATTTATGTTTACTGAATAAGAAAACAGATGAATAGATACAATTTTTAAAGTATTAGTTTCCTTTTACAACCACTACTCATTTTCTACACGACCTTGTTGACAATCTCACGGCCCCCAGCATCATCTTTACATAACGTGAATGTCATTCCCTCTTCTCTACCCCGCAGTTAGTTGATCAGAGAAATTCAAGTATCTAGCTGGTTTTGGAAACCGATGAACTGGGAGTGCTCCTCTGGCGACCCTTGATCTTCACGTCCCGAGAGGGGGTCTCGGTGTAAAGGAAGCCCTGCTCTCCTCTACCTAGAGCTGACTTCACGAAGACCCAGACTGACAAATCTTTACTCCAGGAAAGAGCTCCTTTGCAGCTCCCAGGGCATCTCAGTGTTTCAGTAGAGGCCATTAACTAATTGCCAGAGAGGCTGTTGTGGAGTTGGGGGTGGGAGGAGAGAAGCCAGAATTAAATGACAAGAGATCTTGCCAACTGGAGTGGATTCAGAAATGATAAACCGTCCTGGGGATCGATGCGAGGGAGAGAATCAAATAATAAGCATTCAAATTTATCAAAACACTATTGACGTGCTGGGACATGTTTCCTTTCTGTTCTTTTAAAATTAATTTTCTATTGGGTTCATTGCCTAAACCATTTTACCCACAAGCCCTCTGGCAAACTATCTTTCAAAAAATTACTCATGGTGCAAAGCTAAGTATCTACCTATCCATCCATCCAGCCACCCATCATGCTTCTCTCTACCTATGTATCTAAGTACATCTGTGGACACCTATGCAAAGCATCCTTTATCCATCCGTCTACCTACGGACCTTGGACTGCACATATCAAGCCCGTCCCTCCAGCTTTGCCTGAGCATCAGCAAATCTTTCTATTAGTCAAAGCAACTTTATTTTCTGGCAAAATAGGATCGTGGTTGAGATGATAGATTCTGATGGCATACAACCCTGAGTCTAACATCCACCAATGCTATGTGCTTCCTGTGTGACATCGGGCAAGTGACTTAACCTCTCTGATTCTTAGGTTCATAATCTGAAAATTGGGTATCCTAAGAAAACCCATGTGACTGTGGCATTTGAGGATTCCATGGGAGAAGCCAGTTCTTGGCAAATGGCAAATGTTAGTAAGGGTGATAATAATAATGCCACCAAGCTGTTAACCAAATTCAAACTTCAAACTCCTTTCAGTTTTTTTTGTGTGTGTTTTTTTTTTTTTTTTTTTTTTTTTTTTTTTACAAATTTCCATTTCTAGGTCACCTGGCTCCTGGGTACCCACCATCTGGAGTCCAGAGAGGTGTTCGCCACTGCAAGCCCGGGCTTCCTTGGTATATCCCCGGGGACAGCCTGCTGCGGGGAAAGCTGACACCAGGGATTTAAACCTTACTCGGCTTCCTCCTTCTATTAATCTGGCCGTTAAGCAGAGAGGCCCGCTGATGCCGACAGATGCAGAGCTCTGCTGTGCTAATGGCAGAGCGCATTAGAGGAGGCCTCGGCAGCCAATCAATCCATCTCCCCCAACTCAGAACAGCTGCAGAGGGACAGATTAACCAAGCAATGGGTGAGGACCGCTACAATTCATACCAGAAAGAGAGGGATGCGTGGAGGAAAGGGACCCTGGGTGGCCCAGTGCTCCTGTGCAGGCTGGGCCCGGGCAAGACATGTTGCTGATGCACGGTGCAAGGAGAAGGCCTGCAGTGAAATCTCGCAGGTGGGCCCACCTGTGGGCTGGATGGAGCAGGGAACACCATCCTTAAAAGCAAAGGGCACTGGAGGAGGAAGTGGCACTGACCTAGGGCCCAGAGCACATCTGCCACCTTCCCTCTGCCTAGTTGGTTCCTCCAAGCTCGGCCACATCTGCCATCTTGCTCATGGCATATGCGTAACATTTGGGGCACCGCTCTCTGCCAGAAAACCGTGCCCTGCCACTCTCGTCTGACCTGCCTGCAGGCAGCTGAACGGGATCCCACTGTTCACCCCACAACGGGCCGAGGCCCAGCACAGAGTCAGATCTGGCCATGGGCTTGTGCCAACAGTGACAAAAAAAATTTTGCACTTTGGTTGGGTTCCAATGTCTCTTTAACACAGGAAATCAGAACTCGAGGAAAGACAACAATATCCTACGGCTCCCCAAAGAATGAGAACCAGATGAGACTGATGGAGCATTGTTTGCAGACAAATTGAGTCATTTCCCCAGTGGCGTGGCACAAATGCGGAAAGTCCGCCTCGTGCCATTGCTGGCTGCAGATCGAGGCCCCGGACCCTTGGGCTAATAATGGATGTGACTTGAACACGGGTGGGGGGGGTGTCACCCTCACGTGCTGGCCGAAGCCATCGGTATGTGACTGCTGTTTCCCACGAGGTTTTAGAGGGCTGCTGGGTGGTGTCCGGGGTGAGGGACGCAGGAGAGCGAGGGACAGAACCATCCACGGTGCACCTGCACCACCCCCAAGAGGTGAGATCCGGCTTCCAGAGTTCCGGACCCAGACCATTTGCCCATGGGTCTTCCTAAGTCTAGTAAGTTCTCCTTCTGGGGAAGGATGGGTACAGAAGAGAAGGGCCAATGTTTTAAAAACACAGCCTGGAAGTTCTGTCAGCACCTGTCGGGTAGACTGGAGAGAGACATGTTTCCCAAGGTGTGGCACACGTATTTCGGAAGAGTACATTTAGATGATTTTAAGAGAGCACCCAAAGGAAATTTCAATTTTATCTTCACAGTTGAATATTGATTTTAATGGTGTGCAAAAAAATATAATTAGCATTTCAAACTTGTGATTCCACCAACATTATTGCTTGAGACAGCCTTTCTCAACCTCGACGCCATTAGCACTGGGGGCCGGAAAATTCTTCCCTGTGGGGAGCTGCCCCCTGTGGCATGGTAGGATATTTAACAGCGTCCCTGGTCTCAACCCTCTAGGTGCCAGGAGCAAAACCTCCCCACCCCACCCCCAACCAGATGAGACAAGCAAAAAATATCTCCAGATGTTGCCAAATATCCCCAAGGAGTCCAAATCAATCCATGGTTGAGAACCATTGACTTAGGATAGTCTACTTCTGAAAGTAAAGGGAATTAAGTTAAGGAAAAATGAATTTTTAGGTGACTTAGGTAAACAGATGAAATTCACACATGGCAAACATGGCCAAGGTGGCCTGGGAATGTCAAGTACGGGCAAAGCAAGACCAAGGCGCGGCCAAACCTGCAGAGGACGCTGGATCCCCTCAAAGCCACACCCCGTATTCCTCTCTGCCAGCCGGTTGCCCGGGCATCCCTGGAGCAGGTATGGCTACATGTGTGCCAGGAACGAGAGGATGGAGACACAAAGAAACCCCAGGATCCACTTTCCCCATAACCCCTGGCCTTCCTGGATCGAGGAGAGAGAAGCAGGGATTCTTCCCTTGGAAAGACACAGGCAGGGATGCCAGGAGAGGACAACGGCCCAAGGGGAAGTGTGAAAGGTGAGGGATGCAGGTGGCCTTTGCCAGCACACTCCAGAAGCCCCTGGAACCACAGAGCTCTCATTGAGCCTTGAAATGTTCAAACAGAGAAAACTCTCTGCTGTGGGGTCTGAGTGGGGCCCACCCCGTCTTCCTTCTCTCTTTACTGTCTGACCAACCCAGAGAGCTAAGGCAGTGATCGGTCCAAACACACACCCCTGCAGATCCAGGAGGAAGGGTAACAGTTCTAACGGTTTAAAAGCTAACACTCACAGCACTTAGTACATACTGCTGACTTTATAGACATCCTCTCCTGTAATTCTCCACCACCGCCCTGCAAGGTGGGCACTGTCACTGTGCTGATATCCCAGATGGGAAAGTGCTGGCTTAGACAAGTGGCCCTGTCCATGTCGCAGGGCTGGAAGACCCAGAGCTGGCAGTCCACCTGGGTCTGTAGGACTCCAAGGCCCACACTCACAGCTGCTGTGCTGCCCTATCTCCCAGTAAAGTAGAAAGGGGACAGTAAGGGCCATGCCCTCCCCCTTGCAAAGCCCACTGGTCATCCTCTGCCCTACACGCAAATGCCACTGTGGTCCAGGTTCCTCAGAACGGCCTAACATGCAAGCAGACAGACGGACACAACTTCCTGCTGTGGCATCTGGGTGCTGCTGCCCCAACCGCCAGGGAGAAAAGTCATCCAAATCCAAGGACAGGGACGAACAACATCTTCCCACTTCAGGGGTCCCCTCCATCTCCTCCCTCCCCTGCGTTCACCTCCTCATGGCGGTCAGGCAGGAGCAAAGGACGGAGGAAAACTCGAAAGAAATGGTTATGGTTCTTGCCACAGGTAGGAGGTGCCTGCAGACTCCTAGGTGCAAATGTGCACACGTGCACACCCACACAATTACACATGTGCATATAGAAACACATGTATGCACGCACACACCCAGTGCCGTACACGGGGCAGGAGGGCAGCCTTACATGCCTGTCCAGCCTTTCCGAGCCACGGGGCCAAGAGGATGCACAAACGCCCCCTCGAGAGAGAGCTGGTCCAGGAACATCAAGGCAGAGAGAGATCAGTGACAAAGACCTTGGGGAGGTACTCACCTGGGCCTCCAGCGTGATCAGTGGGCTCGGGGCGTGTGGGTCCTGTGGGAAGATAGGAGAAAACACACATGAGGAATGGGGGAAAGTTAACCTATTACCCCAGCTTGACCTCCTCGCTGCACAAGCAACCCCAAGGGAGGGCAGCCCAACTGTGTCTCCCCCATTCTGCAGAGACGTCAGAACAGCATGGCCCCATCTGCACCCCCAACACACACCCCCACACCCAAGGGAGGAAGGAGGCTTGAGTTTTTCATTAAGGGGGCACCCACTTGGAGATCCTGCAAAACAAGGCAGTGTAAAGAAAAAAAGAAACAAAGCACCCCCTTGCCAAATATCACAAAGTGTGTCCAAATCCTCTGCACGGAGGAGAAGTTGGGCCCGTAAGAGGATTAGAAATAAACCTGAAAGAATATGAAGTCCTGATTAGGGGCAAGGCCATCAGTTTTGTCTGATCTTGGAAGGAATGAGACAGGAGCTTAATTCCTGGTATGAGGGGCACATTCCAATGGGCTGGGGAAGATCTTTTTTAGGCTAGAGAAGGCCGGAGAAACGTCCCATTCATTCCCTCTCTACAAAAGCCAATTGACTGGGAAAGTTGGTGGTGCTGTCTCGGCTCATTAGGCATGAACTCTCGGGGCTGGAGCAGAGACAGGGTGGGTACAGAAGGAGGACGGGGCGGACGGGAGGAGGTGGTGGTGTTCAGTGAGCGGTTTCCAAGGAAAACAGGAAACCCAGCACATAAAGGCTATTTTTGTCTACACCGTGTCTGCTCTGAACTTAACCATCTCAGAATTCATGATTCTGGAAAAAAACAAGCTTCAGTTGCCTCTTACAGAGAATGGGTATGATTTGAGGGCCCCTGCAGTACAACCCCAGTTGGAAGCTTTGCTCTATTTTAGCAGATTTTCCAACACGGGCTTCTAGGAAGCCATGCAAATTAGCACCAGCCCACGGGCCTAAACCGTGCACAAGAAGGAAGTGCAGGGAAATTGGACAATTCTAAACCCCTACGCTAGGTGAGCTGCCACTGACTTTCTCAATCACTGTTTTGGAACGATGCCTGATTGTGAGGAGCAGAAGTGGCAGGATCTCGGAACATGTAGGGCTCTGATCGATTCTGCCCTTTCTTTCCACATGAGGAATTCACTGTTCCCCAATTCCAGTTTGGAGTCCCATTCCCAGCCCTTCCCCGCTGGTGCAGCTCATAGGAAGTTGCCAAGAGAACGTCTCACTCTCGTTTTCACAATCCCCCGACGCTGGATATTCCACATACCCAGGAAAATACCGAGGGGAACAGTTTCTCCCCCTTTCCACGGTGCGGCCTTGGTCCATAAGGGAACTCGGGTTCGTCGTGAAGGAACTATTTCAGGGCTTGCTCCTCAAACTCTTACCAGCCCCTTCCCCAGGGTGACGGAGTGGCAGCTATGACTGGTGAGAACCCAACATTCATGGCGCCACTTTTATCAAGCGAGCAGGCTATTTTATCGTTCGTACGCAGGACGAGCGGACCCTGTACTTCCCGTTTCCTTACGTCAAGCAAGCACACACCGGGCAAGGCCCGTTTTTGTCTGCAGGGGACACGACCATCCTCCTGGCCTGTGGCTGGCTGTGTGCGTCAGACCTGGAAACATGCTGCTTAGGGAGTAAGAGTGTGAGGCGTCTGTGGTTTGGGGCAGAGCAATCTGTGTCTGTCTGTCTGTCTGTCTGTCCAAATCTCACCATCTCGATTCTGATTAGGAGATAAGGGGCTGGTGCGGTGGCTCACGCCTGTAGTCCTAGCACTCTGGGAGGCTGAGGGGGAGGATTGCTTGAGTCCAGGAGTTTGAGGTTGCTGTGAGCTACGATGATGCCACTGCACTCTAATTGGGACAACAGAGCGAGACTCTGTCTCAAAAAAACAAACAAACCAACAAACAGCAAACAAGGCAGAAGATAAGAAGCTGTATCTCAGCCTCAAAATTCACCTCAATCTCAAAGCCGAGTTCTAGCCAAGCGCTGCGCTGGGCTGTTGAGTGCATGCCCAGATTAATTAAGCTGTGCTTCACAGCCCATTTGGCTACTGTCTGGGGCTTACGCTTCATTGCTCACAATGTCTAGAGGGTGAAGAGGGGAGAATGCCATCCTGAACCCCTAAAAACAACTTCACTGGAAAAGACCTTCCTTGGGAAGCCGCAGGAAATCCCCACCAACTGTGTCAATGAAACCAAGAGCCGGATCCCTCGAAGACACAGTGAAGCACCAGCTCTCCATTCGGTGTTCCAAGATCAGAGACCCTACCAGTGCGCAGTCAGGGGTTCAAGATTTACTAAAAAGCTTCTTGGAAGACAAAAGCACACATGCTATCTATTTAGCATCTTAATTAAATAGCCAGGAAGAAGATAAAGTGCTCACAAGTGGCCACATCATTAACACTTAGGATGCACTTGCCAAGGAAATTTTTCTCTCCCTCCTCTGCGCCCATCGGAAAGGGAAGACTCTGGGCTCAGTCCAGAGGACTCAAGGTATGACTATGTATCTGTGAGGTCTCACCTGCAGCAACATCCGCCTTAATTGGAAAGGCTAACGAAGTGGAACCAGGTCAACGATTCTGTCTGCCTCATCCATCGTGTCTGTCTGAACTGGGACTCTTTTTGATTTACAGTGGAGTACAGTCCTGTCCGTCAGAGGAAAGGCTCCTAGAGACCAGAGGGGGTTTGCAACGTGCTCGCATGCTACAGCCGGTGCTTAGTGCAGGTGCCAGGAACCACAGAACTGCCTACGGCAAGGAAGGGCCTTTCATATGGCCTACTGCAATGACTAAGTTGGGGAAGTCAAATGAGGAACCAGGTAGACTGAATTCGTAGCCCCAGTTCTTCTCAGCTCCCTTTGGCCACACCCTCTGCTCATGGGACCTTGCAGTTCTTTGCAGGGTGCCTCCATCCCTTAAGCCCAGGCTTGTGCATCTGACTTGCTCTGTCCAACGGGAGGCCAGCAGATGTGATGGAAGCAGAAGCTTGAAATATGCTTGGGTGACTGAGCATGACCTCTTGTGCTTCTGCCACCACAGGAAGAACATGCCCCAGGTAGTGTGCTGGTCCAGGAAGGATGAGAGACACGCAGAACAGACCCAGACCCAACCTGCAGCCTGGAGCCCAGCCCAGCCTAGATCGGCCAACCCCCGCCCAACCTTCAGCACTGAGAAAATATATGCTTGTTGTTTCACACTGCTGAGTTTTGGGGTCATTTGTTCTACAGCCTTATTATGGCAATAACTGATATAGTTTCCAAACATTGATCTTGATAGACCAGAAAGTATTGTCACAAACACAGCCTTAGAACCTGAACAATACATACTCTTTCTCCCTAAGTCCAAAGACATTCCAGGAACCTGAAATAACTACAACCAAAAGCTGTCAATCACAGAGGGCCCACCACGTGCCAGGCCCTGTGCGAGTGGACCATTACATCAAGCAAGGAAATACTTGACCATTGGGGTCTTGTACCTGCTCTGAGTTAGTCTTCAGCTCCTGCCAAATACACCAGCCCTTCTGAATGTATTATTTGGAGGCCATTACAACAACTTTAAAGGAAATGATCACTCTGAATCCTCTTGCCCTGAAATACAGACAGACAGTTTCCATTGTTCTGGTTTATTCTAAACTTTATCCTGTGGGCATAGTACTTGAGCAAGGTTTAGAACAGTACTAATAACTGGCATTTGCTAAGTTCTTACTATGTTCTAGACACTGGGTTTAACTTCTGTATCAGCTCATTTACTGCTGTAATAACCCTAAGAGGTAGATACTCTCATTATTACCATTATACAGATGGAGCAAGTGATGACCAGAGAGATGGAGTAAGCTGTCCAAGGTCACACAGATGGTGCTGAAAGCCTGCATTTGATCCAGCATCTCACACTTGAGAAACCTACATTCCACAATTTTGTAGGAGCTCTGTTGGAGAACACAGTCCTGCCTTAGATAAAGTAGTCCTGCAATTTGGACAATGTCTATCGAAGGGAAGAACAGTAGCCCCTTAACAAATATGTAATCCTTTCTTAGCATCTGCCTTTTTGTGTTAAAGGTAGTGGACATGGTTGATAGAAATTAGCACACGTGTCATGACTAAAAACAAAACGCAGTCACTTTGCCACGGCAGGGAACCGCGCAGAGTTAGCTAAATCAATCCACACATGTTTACTAAGTTCCGACTCAGTAGCTAGCACTGTGCCTGGCGGGCACTATGAGGGAACCAGAAATGAGTTTAAAGTGGCTCTGTGTACACTGTTATTCCCAAAGCTAACTGCTTAAATAAGAGGCAGGAGCCTGATTACAGGTCTCGGAGAAATGAAACTTGTCTACACCTCACAAGTCTTGCTTGTGAGTCCAGGAAGTCAGGCTCAAGGCCAAAGGCCTCATTTTAACAAGCAATTAAACTTCAATAAAGAAAGTAGAGAAAGCGGGAGGAACTGGTTCATTATCATTCCATGCATGCATCAGACACATCTGGCTCTCCTGGTGGATGCTGGCCCCCGAGCTAAGCCTCTGCATTGGAAGGGCATTCTCTTCCTCTGTTTGGAGGGTTTTTGTAAGACAGCGCTTGCTCCCGGGTGTTAGGCAATGGCTTGGTGTAGAGGTGACGGTCCTGTGACTCACACCTTCAGAGCCAGATTGCCCCATGAGGTCCCTCAAATCAACCAGACAGACAGGACAATCCTCTGCCGCAGACACTCCCAGGGAACACTCCAGAGGCTGGCTCGGCACTCGCTGCCTGAGAGCCTGTGACGGGGGTCAGAACTGGGAATCTTCCACCATCAACCTCATTCTTAGTCATCATCAAGTCACCAGGCACCTTGGGAAACATAAGGAGCTCTTCATGGGATCCCAGACCAAAAGGAACAAAAAGTCACCGACAACTCACGCCTGCTGGAGTAACGGGCCCGCCACAGACCACCGAGTGGAAGCTAAGATAGGATGCCAAGGCGGAGCCCTCAGCGGACACTGTCACTTGTACCGCGGGCCTGGTGCAGGGCAAAGAAGGACCGTGTAGTGGCAGAGTGCCGGTTTGGGGGTCAGCCCTGGGTTCAAACCACACATGACGACTGCTGCCATCATGTATTAGTCTGCTGAGGCTGCCATCACAATACACATGCTAGGTGGCTTAATCAACTAAAACCTATTTTTTCACAGTCCTGGAGGTTAGAAGTCCAAGATCAAGGTGTCTGCACGTCTGGTTTCTTCTGAGGCCACCTTATCGCTGTGTCCTCACGAGGTCTTTACTCTGTGCACATGCACTGCTGGTGCCTGTGTGTGTCTAAATTTCCTCTTCTTACAAGGAAACCAATCAGATTGGAGTAGGGCCCACCCTAATAGCCTTATTTTAATGTAATCAACTCCTTAAAGGCCCTATCTCCAAATACAGTTAACATTCTGTGTACTGGGAGTAAGGCTTCAACATAGGGATTTAGGGGGGGGACACAATTCGGCCCCTAACAGCCAACTGGTATCACCTGTGACCTCGGGCAAATTCCTTAGCTTCTGTGAGCTCTATTTTTCTCATTGACATGATGTAAATAGGAAGGACCGTATTCTCCAATAGAGCTAGTGTAAGGTAGCAGAGGACAAAATTTATTGTCTGGGACCCTTTTAGTAAGTGACAGACAAAGACTATTATTAATAATCACACCAGCTTACCAGGTGTAAACCCAGACTGTCCCAGGCAAATCCAGACATAAGGTCTCCTCCTTGTCTTGAAAATGGGATACTACCAACACCATGGGTTGTTCTGAACATTAAATAAAAACAAGTATTTAAAGTGTCTGGTACATGCTTAGGTTACAAGCTCAAAAATAATCTTCCCTTTGTTTTCTTCTTCCAGGCTCATGAAGGCTAAGATACACCCCCTCTGCACTCAACCCTACTAAATCACAGTTTTTCTAAACTGCACAAGTTATTGCAGACACTAGCTAAACCCATCTCATGTGACAGCAGTGAAATGAGCAAATTTCACTAATTTGTTCTGGATGCTCACTTTGTGCCAAGCATATGAAATGCTGGCAACCCTGCCAAGGGAGGTATCATGCTCCCCATTTTATAGATCAGGTAACTGATGCTCACGGAGGGTAATTCGCTCAAAAACACAGGGCTTATGAGGGCTAGAGCCGACCAGGAAGCAGGTTTGTTAAGTTGCCAGAAAACTAGTCCCTTAACCAATATTCTGGTGTTTTTCAAAGTATGAACTTACTGAATCAAGATCTCTGGGCAAGAATCCAAAGGATTTGCATTTTTATTAAATACCCTTGGGGGATGCTTATGTATGTGAACCTCCACACGATGCCCACACTATTCCAGGGTAATGCAAGACTGAAAGTATCCAAAGTGACAATGAATGGGACTCCCACCTGTGATATCCAGCCAGCCACCAAGTGTCTGAAACATGCACGGAACTCTTGAGAGGGGTGGTCCTTCATGCTCTGTGCCCCAAGAAATTTCCACGAAGGGTGCAAGGTGTTCCTTTCTCCCTATTTATATGGCAAAGTATCTGTCCTGCCCTAGAAACCTGGCTACCATCCTCCCCTCTCTAGCATTCTCCCTAGGGAAGCAGGACTCCTCAACTCCTCCTAGGGGTCTGGTTGCAGCAACCAAAGTGTTGCACAATGGGGCTTTCTCTTTAGATGTCCCCGTGGGATCTAACAGTGAGCTTGTCTCACGTGCCAGTGGCTTCTGAGATGAAGGCAGAGCACGTGCGTGGCAGGCGGCATTGGGCGATGAGGGAGGGATGCCAACGACACAGAAGTCTCCTTGTTCTCTAAGAAAGGCTGCATTTGTAATGAGAGCACCGGCCAGAATCACACAGCACTCACCTTGTTGGAAAATGCCAACTCACCTGCAAACAGCGCTCAGGGGAGAAAACAGAAACCTCCACAGAGAGGGTGCAGGGATTCTCAATGCTTTAGAGAAATGTTGGCAGATATGTTTAAGCCCTCAAAACTGGATCTCTCTCTCTCTCTCATATTAAAAGTTTTAAAAATTTATAGGTCTCTTTGCTATCTTGCATTCCTTCCATATTTTTAACTCAGACCCCAGAAATAAGCAGCAGAGCTTTAAAATGAAGCTCAGGCCATTGGAGTTGGTAGTTAATCACCCACAGCCTTGGAAGATCCGAGAAACCACAAACTCATGGAAACTCAGAGTATGTATCTTTGAACACAGTTACCAAAATCTAAAGTGTTGTATATAGCTTTTTTCTGTATGCACCTCAAGAGAGCTTGTAATTCTTTAAATAGTACACAGAACTACAATCCTTGGAACTACAAGGTTTGGAATAAACCTGCCTGAAAGATTGGGGGCTTGAGCTATGAAGTGTTAAGCTAGGTATGGCCAACTGGTGGCCTGTGGATGTTTCAAGCTGGGTTTTTGGGGAGGAGCCTGCAGCATTGATAAAATAGTTGAAATCATTACCAATATTTTAAAACCAGGATATTTCACGTGAAAATTCAGATTTCTCATTTCTTTAAAGAATGGAAGATTTAGCAATGTCATATGTGTACCACTGCAAAAAAACAAAGCTCAGGACTAGACCAAGTGGCTGTGGCTGTGGCCTGGCCACTGCAAGCAACAAAATCCGTCACCACTGTATTAATGCAACTTGCCTAAGGTCACATAGCTGGTCAAAATCGACCACAATCAAAATACTAGCTAACACCGTTCTCACACTGAATGGATTCTAAGTACTATCTCGTTTAAACATTACAACAACACTAGGAGGTAGGCACTGACAGTCCCATTTTACAGATGGTGCAAGTGAAGCTCAGAGGAATTAAGTTGCTGGAAGTCATTCATTAGTAAGTAGGTGGTGAAACCAAGATTCGGTCCAGGGCAGCCTAGCTACCAAGGCTACACTTCTGGGCCACTAAGCCACACCGTTTCGCCGTGGTACAGCCACATCCAGAACTGGAATCACTAAACCGCAGTTCATGGTCCTGTGAGCAGCTGGCACCTGGGAACCACATGGAACAAGAAACTGCATCATCAGATTCTCCTAATACCTGATCTTCCCATTTCCTCGCTGTGGGTCTTCATACTGACTACTTAACTTGTTACAGTGTTAACAATGATCATGGCAGTAGTAAGAACCATCTCACACAGTCATTGTGAGGACTGACTGAGATGTCATACCAGACCCTGGCTCAGTCCTGGCATAGAGTGGGTGAGCCACACATGTCAGCTCCCCTCAGAGGACAATTGCCATCCTTTTACGATGTTTTGCTTTTCACAGCTCAGAGGCATTTCAGGCCATAAACGGGATCTGCCACGTGCCAAGAAAGAACTGAGCCATGCAGCCTCCACCCAACACAGCCCAGACAAGAGGCGCTGGCTGGATCCCTCCAGGGCCACAAGCCCTTCCAAAGATGGCCACACAAGCTCTGTTTGGACCCAAGTCTTCCTGGAGCTGGGAACACCAGCCACATCTCCCGCTCAGCCCAATAATTAGCTTTGCCCAGGCACAGGCCACGGCATCTATCAATTTTGCACCCACTTGCTGTGGTCACCAAGATGGCAGGAGGCCCAGCGGGAACCAATACTGCCAAGCGGCCTGCAGACACTGTGCAGAGTTCCAAAGACACTACACAGCTTCTGGACTGATGGGTGAATTCTCTGTCCCACAGGGAAATAGTGCAGATTTGAGCTCCAGAACCCAAGGTTGTAAGTGCAAGAAAGGGACTTAGAGATGTAGATGAGGTGTGTGGCTACTTTCCTAGGAGGTGAGTATTACTAAGCAATCACCTGGCCTCCAATTCTCAACATGGCCCTCTGAGCTGGTATTACCAATAGATTCCAGTTTCCCTATGAGATGAAACTTATTTCCATCCCTGCCCTGAATCAAACCCATCGCTTTATGGTGGGGCATACGAGATCCAGGAAAGGAAGCGCATTTCCTAAGGCCACACACAGTGTGTATCAAAACTCTGTCTAGAATCCAAGTTTCTTGACACCGAGTCCTGAGTTCATCCTATTGTGCCAAAATAAATTTCTATGCACACCCCTCCCCTGCTTTTCTTCATTTCCTCCTCTTTAGCTCTTTCACAAGAGCCCCTGACCGGGACATCTTTTGTTCAAAAGATACCGTATCCCAGCTCTGGGAAAACTGTGATTCAGCAGTGCTTCATGTCTGGAATGTTGCCAAGAGGCCACACACAGAACTGCCGACTAAAACCAGGGGGAAAAAACAGTCCCAGGAGGTGGGCAGTGGGGAGCTTTGCAGCTCCAGGCTGTGCCTTGGGGACAGGCAGCCACCTTCCCAGGCTGGAAGGGAGATGCTGAGAACACCTGTTTGGCAGGTGAGGCTGCAGGGGACAGATGGGCTTCCTACATTTAGAGTCAGGGTAAAACAAAGTGTCAGCAGAGGAGGGCCTCTGTCTGCAACCTGCCTCCCAGCCTCCTCCTGTATGACAATGACGGTGATGACGGTGATGACGAAGATGATGGCATTGACGACAATGGCCATCCTGCAGCTATCATTCGTTAAGTCCTTATGAGGCACCATAATTAGCAATGTATGGGCATTATTTCAATAAATCCTCATTCCACCTTTGCCAGGTGGCTGGCTCCAGGATGGTCATAAAGTCTAGAGACATAAATGATTTTATTTTATGCTGTTGCTATTGGGAGAAGCTCTTGATGACATTACATACATGCTTGTGCCCAGATTTTGGATACCCTGTAGTATTGTTCCTCATTTACAGAGGAGGAAACAGTGGCTCAGAGAGTTACAAGACTTGCCCAAAATCTGCAGAACCAGGCCCATTTAACCTTAACATTATCACAGAAGTTAAAAAAAAGAAACATAGTAACCAAAAGTCTTGGATGTGGTGTGGTCTGACCTATATGCTGCATGATACATTTTTTTTTTGACTATGAAAATGTTTATTATTTATTTGCAAAATGAGGCTTTCTGGGGCAAGCAGGGCAGGCATCCCAAGCTGATCCAAACATAGCTTGAGAGATCAGGGCAAGGAGACTGGCCTGGCTTTTCTAGTGGTTAGGAGCTGAGGCTGGGGTTAAGATTTCAGCACAACAGGCAGGGACAGGAAGGTATGGCTTGAAAACTATCAGCAATCAAATATCAAAAATGGAGTCAGACTCTTTATTACCCTTCTTAAGGGATCTTGTCCTATGTGACTGTATTTCAATCTCTATAAGAAAAATGAACTCCATAATTTACATTAACAATACTAACTGACCAAGTCTTTCATTCACAGTTTTCAACTATTCCTGAAGTATACTGCTCAAGTGAACCACACAAACACATGGAGATTCAGTTGCCGACAGTTAAAAATGGTAGTGATTTCCCAATATCCTGATCTATGGTTTTTCTTGAAATGTCAGAAGATCTGGCCCACTGAGTGGGCAGGCGGGCTGAGGTGGGCATGTCCCCTCCAGTCTGCCACAGCCCCGCCCTGCCCACCTGGGCTGGGCCCTGGGAGCAGGTAAGTTTGTGACCCCCCATCTGTTAGCCATGACGCTCTATCGCTCCCCCTGCAAAGGAAGGTCTCATCTGACCCAGTGAGCAGCTTCCTCAACATCACCCCTGTCACTCCCAAGCCCTAAGAAAGCAAAGTTCAGGATCCCATGACTTCACCGAAGAAACAGAAAAACTCTAATAATTCATCGATAAGTTGAGCATTGCAGGTTATTCATTCCGGAGCCTCTACCCTGATTGAGCTCAACGGCCTTGACCGTGGGGGGCCGCAGGCCCAGGAGGGAGGCGGCCCTGCAGAAGGCAGAACAGGAAGAGGCTCTGGGCGCCCACTGTTTTCTCGCTTCCTGCACGGCTGCCTGGCGCAGCTGTCTGTGCACTGCCTGGCCGTTTGTTCCTAGCTCCCTTGGAAGGAAGTGTTCTCATCACCCACGACAACAGAGTTGGCCCAGGGAGCCAAAAACGTGTGCAGGGGCTCCGAGCCCAGCTCTCCTGCTGTTCGGGGAAGCCCCGGAGACAGGAAGATGGGGAGAAAGCGCAGCCTGGGACACGGCATCCTGAGAGCCACTTCCCCCCAGCTGGGGGGAAGGGAAGAGGAGGAGGCCGGAGGAAGGGGGTCCGAAGCACACCGATTGTGTACAATGAGCTCCTTTCAGCAGTGAATAGAGGACTCTCCTCTGCTCGGTCTCAATGGCTTTGTTTCTGAAAACGGCCAATTCTACACCCAGAAAGCCAAATCTGCCAGACCTCGTGCCAAGGTCAGGCAAGAGCCTGAGATCCCCAGGCAAGCTGATAATGAACACCCAAGAGACAGCACGGTGCTAAGTCCTGTGTGGCTGAACCAAAGCCTACAATGCTCCTCTGTTATTTCGAAGCTTTCCGCATCAGGGACCCTCACGCACATGCGTGCCACGCTTGGTGTAACTGTAGGCTCTATTCAGGACACAAAGTGCTCCCTTCCCAGGCACTTCATTGAGACATTTGCAAGGGGTGGGGGGGGGGGTGCGGGCAGGATAAGAAAGAACTGGAGAAACAAGACGTGACCTGAAGTTTGCAGTCTCGAGCTGAACACATGCATGATGCAGTGGGACGCATCCCTGGTGACACGGCCACGGCCTCTGCTTAGCAGGCACTCCGGGAACGCGATCTTCACGGGTTTACTGCAGAGGTGGCAAACAGGCAGTGGGGCCTGCAAGCAGTGTTCAGCTCAGGCATATTTTGTTCAGCCTGAGCAATGTTTTAAAAAGGGAAAAAAAAAAAAAAAAAAAAAGCTACGTAGGATGCCAATGCTTAGAATTCAGAAGACCTGGCAAAACAAATCCAGCATCGCCATCAGGCCCTGCCTGCCTGGAGCTGAGGAGCAGCTGTTCCTCTCAGAAGGGTCACAGGCCCTCCAGCCTGCCACAGTCCCCGCCCCAGACACACTTCCTTCACTTACAACTGCTGGTGTGGCTGCTGTGGGTGTTGGAGTTTGCAATCTGGGGTTTAGTGGGTCCCAAGCTAAGCCCAGCACTTTCAGCTGGAGGACCTGGGGTCAGAGATATGGGACATGGACCACAGACTGGGTGACAAGCAAGCCTGGCTACAAAGTCCAAGAGTGATTTGACTCCAGAACACACACCTGGGAATATGGAGTCAGGAGCAGAGTCTACTCCCACCAGCAGGGGTGAGAGTCCTCTTTTCTCATCATTCCTGGCTATTTTCTGCTTTGACAACATGTCCCACCTTCCCGAGGCCAGGCACTAGCCCCTTCGCTTTTATGCTTAATGAAGTCCTGGAACTGGCACACAGAAAGCCCTTGGTAAATTATTGCCGAACCCAAGTCAATTGAGCCCCAAGTCGTGTTAGGCTGGAATGTGAGAGATGTATGCCGAGAGCCAACTTAGGAGGTGTAGGATGTCTTCCTCACTGCAAGTCAAAGCAAGTACTCACCAAGAAAGAAGCAAGAGTCTTGGGTGTAAATGATGGAGCAGAAGTAGACAAGCTCAACCTGCTGATTGGCTGATGTCTGAGATGAGGAAGCACAAAGGTTATAGGATATGTAGCATATCCAATGAGCTATGGTCTGCTGGGAAGGTATTACATGTGCTGACATCATAAAATTAAAGCATGTTCCCAATTTACCAAAGGATGCAAAAACCCAAGAGAAGCAAGGTATACCCCACCACCACCCCTACCCCCTCCATGCAGCTGGCAGGTGCAGCACATTTTAATGCAGCTTTTCTTGGTCTAAGAAGGTGGGTTGAGATTATCAATCTGCTTCTGCTGTATGAGGCCAGGACCAGTTTTCTTCAGCTCTGTATATGCCTGTTGTGTGCATGTGTGTGTGAATATGCATGTGTGCACATATATGTACAAACATTTGTGAGCACTCACATGTATGTGCAGGTATGTAGATGTGGTCTCTTCCATCCAAAGCCCTCCTAAAAAGCTGCAGTGCGATCTGCAGATTTTGTTTGCCTAGCACTTCTAATTTTGAGGAATTTCCTCACCCCACTTCTGGTACTAATTCCAAATGGCTATGGGGGGAAGGCAGGCCAGCTTCAGGCAAGATTCCACTAAGTAGACTTTTATTTCTGGGCTAGGATAGAAGCAGGGAAGAATAAAATGAAAAGCATGCAGTATTCCATTTCTGCACTTTGCATTTCATTATAATTATTCATGCAGGAGCATCTTTAAACACCAAACGGGGGAAATATTACAGTTGTTCTGATTTCACACGCTAACTGTGTTTACATGCTAACAGCATTTCTCAGGGACAATTATCTTATTACTAGTGCACTAATCTTTTCAATCTTTTCAACACAGTTTACAGCTGCAGACTTCAAAAATTAAGGCTAATTAAGACCCTGCTTTCAGCAGGTATGGTAAGCTACTCACACATTTTTATAGAGTACAAGAAAATCAGTTTAGGGGAGAGGACATAAGGGGGGACACAGTATCAAAGGCAGAGAGAAGAAATTATATCGTTTCCGTCAATTTGAGGGCTACACTGTCCCAATGCTGGTATTTGAGAATCCAGTAAACAAGTTTCATTAATGGAGAGGCCTGTAGAATTCAGGACCAAGGACAGCTGGTCTGGCCAATTTAAGGGGAAAGTGGGTATTTTGCATTCAATTATCCATTTCCATTCATTAGATTCATCCATGTGACTTCAACATAGAGTAGCGGCTGAACACATGGACTCTTCTATCAGAGTACCTGTGTTTGATGCTGGCTCAGCTCTCTAAACTTGAGCAAGTTCAAACATCTTGGTGCCTCAGTTTCCTCATATGTGAAATAGAGATACTAATAATAAAAAATGATGATAATAACAACAACAATACGTACCCCCTAGATCTGTTATTAGGATTGATTGAATTACTATCTGTAAAACACTTAGAATAATGTCTGATTTATAATTATTATCAAGTATTTTTTTTTAAGTGTGGGCTCTAAGGACTAACAACAACAGGCCATAACATACCTAAACATGTTTTCTAACATGTTCTTGACCTCGCACATACTCACTGCATCATGAGCCATATGAGAGCTGCTAATATATAATCATAGCTGTATTTATTGTGTCTGTTAGCAATACATTACCCAATTACTCGTCCTGCTATCTTGTTAGCTGCCGTATAAAACCAGCACCTTGAATCATCCATTATTATTTTTTGTTGTGTTTCATTTTAAATCACAGAGAAGCAGACTGCTCCCCGAACAGCTGTTGTGGAATTCTGGATTTACAGTCCAGTTCTCCGATGCCAAGCGGAGCTCTGGCATCCTAAGATGCGGCATCTGAGAAACCACCAATCTGTTTCTTCAGTGCTTGGACCCCCGAGTTCATCAGGTGCCTGCCTGTGCCTGAACATACGCTGGACAGGCTGCAGCCCACCCTTCGGAATGCCCACCCTGTGGGGTAGGTGATGCTGACCCCATTTTATAGATGAGGAAATGGAGGTTTTAAACAATTCTACGATCACACAGCTTGCTAATAAAACAAAGGCACAAGGTAGCACAAACAGATGGCGTTCTCTCCTCCAACACTTCCTTAAGCTAGTTGGCTACATTTCTCAAGATCATTACTACTGGTAGTGTTACTCTTACTAGTACTAGAACTCAGGGTCACAACCACCACAAACACCAACATACTGCTATGTGCCAGGAACTGTTCTAAGCCACTGACACGTGTTAACTCATTTTATCTTCATAACTACTCTACAAGAGATGGACTGTGATTAGCCTCTATTTTGCAGATGAGGGGACTGAGCTCAGAGAGGTTATGCAACAGACACACAGCTGCACAGCGCTGGAGCCAGAATTTGACCAAACCCAGGAGATCTGGCTCCAGACGTCTGCTCTTAAACACTCTGCTCTCCAGCCTGTAAAATTCAACAACTGCCTCCTTTTCAATGGACAAAGAAGGTATAACAAGACAGGCAGAAGAAGGGCTGATTTGATCATCCTATATGAAACAGCTGATTACAAAGTTGGCTGATTCAGTTACATTTGTAATAAATGCTGCCAAAAGGGAGGATGTAGGGAGGACAGGAAACATGGCAACTTCATCTGGGATGATCAGGAAGATTTTTTTGGAAGTGAGAATTAAACTGGGTTTCAAAGAAAGAGCAAGAATCAACTCATCGGAGGTGAGCGAGAGAACAAGCATTTTAGGCAGAAGGAACAGCATTAAAGACGGCTGTAAGGTGGGAAGGCACACATAATTTTTAAGAAACAAAGAAAGGAGGTCTGAGCCTAGAACACTGAAAAGATGAGTGGCATAAGATGAGGTAGGAAGATTCGGTGGAAGGGCTGGGTCAGGGAGTCCCTGGGGGTCCTAAGAAGGAGCCTGCATCTTATGCAAAGAGCAACAAGGAATCACTAACAAGATTTATCCGTGGATTGGCAAGAATCTCCATTAGAGTCAGTCACCTAGTCCTACCACCTAGATTATAATGTTTACTTGGCTTTTGCATAATCAGATCCAAAGGTATCTCTGAAAACCAACTTGATGAACCAGTATGCTGAAGATTTTCAGGATGAGTTTCTAATAATTCCTATTCCCCATTTTTAGAAATCATCACACACCCCACACAGTCTAAATCACCAGGTTGCTACAACCCACCAAGCTTTACAAATGCTTCAATCCTCATTATTGTTACAGACTGTGAGAAAGTCAAGAGGTGATATGTTGTAGCATATTAAAGGCAGATAAAATATCTTTTTTCTGTCTAAAATAGAAAGACTAAAAAAAAAAAAATCAATCTGTGTTAGACAAACGTCAATTTGCAACTCTGAGTTCTTTGGCTTAGGAAGAGGGCACAGGTGTTTGTAGACAGAAGGAGGTGAATAGCTAAAATATCATTCCCACTACGACCCCTCCCCCCGACACACGATCACACTGTTCAGGCTATTTCTTGCATGCACCCATTTCCTGACACCTACTATGTGTTAGGTGTTCTGGTTTATTTCAACCTGTAACTAATGTGACCAACCATCCCAGTTTTCCAGGGACTGAAGACATGGGATGTTCAGCGCTAAAATCAGGAACATCCTAGACCAACTAGGACACATTGGTCACCACACCCACTATAACCACGAGTATAAATATAAGGAAGACACAGGCTCAGAGAGGTAGAGACACTTGTTAATGTCACACAGCAGGTAAGGAATGGGGATCAAGGTTCAAGTCCTGACCTTTGTGACTCCAAATCCTTCTATAATAATAGCTAACATTTCTTGGGCACATACTATGTACTAGGCACTATTTTAAGTCCTTTATAAGCATTAATTCATTTAATCCTCACAACATCCCTGTCAAGTAGTCCTGTTTTATAGATGGAAAATCCAAGGCTCAGACTAGCTAATAACTCATCCAAGATCCTCCAGCCAGGAAGTGGGACCTGGTGTTGGTACCTACGCTATTAAACTGATCTTACCTGCCTATCCAACAAAGCACGAGGCAACAGACCACCCTTGTTGCAACACAAGAAATTTTAAGATTTTTGTTGTCATTGTTTTCTTGTTCAAAGTGATTTTTTTTTTTTTCTTTTTTTTTTTTTTTTTGAGACAGAGTCTCGCTTTGTTGCCCGGGCTAGAGTGAGTGCCGTGGCGTCAGCCTAGCTCACAGCAACCTCAAACTCCTGGGATGAAGCGATCCTACTACCTCAGCCTCCCGAGTAGCTGGCACTACAGGCATACGCCACCATGCCCGGCTAATTTTTTTTTTTCTATATATATTTTTAGTTGGCCAGATCATTTCTTTCTATTTTTAGTAGAGACAGGGTCTCGCTCTTACTCAGGCTGGTCTCGAACTCCTGACCTCAAACAATCCGCCCGCCTCGGCCTCCCAAGTGCTAGGATTACAGGCGTGAGCCACCGCGCCCGGCCCAAAGTGATTTTTTAAAAAAAGATAGGAGAGATTATTATGTTAAAGGTTTGGAAAAACAAATTGCTGTGAGTCTTACAGCCAAGATGAAGCTAGATTTGCTAGTGCCTGCTGCTTTACAAAGCTCTCTGGACAATTACAAAACCAGAAATACAGTTCAGTTGTGATGAGGCTGTTCAAGTTCAGTGTTCAAGGGCAGCCCATGCTCCAGAGGGGACCAGAACATGCTTTTGGGGCCTTGTGCCCATCAGCTATATCCCCACTGGTTTTCTGGATGGGTTTGCTGTTGGCAGGGACAGCCTGGCACCAAATTCCATGCTTCATAGAAGCCTTCATGAATCTCAACTTCAAATGCTATGCCCTGCAGTGTTACACCCGAAGTTCCATTCTTGAGTAGCTGGTGACACTGGTGTCCCTGCAACCTGTGTATAGGGGGAGGTGGCCACATTGAGGAGGAATGGTCATCGCTGCCCCACCACCACTATACTACCATGAGCACTGGTCACTGAGTGCTTCCCCTGTGCCAGGCCCTGCACTAAAGCCTGACCTGGACAAAGACCAGTTTACACGGGAGCACTGGGCCACAGCCAGCACTGCCCGGGGACTCGGAGGGGCCCATTCCACTGTACTTTTATGACCAAGGGCAGCGGTTCTCAACCGGGGTGATTTTGTCCCTCCAGAAACATTTGACAATGTCTAGAGACACGCTTGGTTGATGTAACTTTGTTGGGGGTGGGTGGTGCTAGCAAAATCTAGTGGGTGGAGCCCAAGGGTGCTGCTCAACCTCCTGCAATGCACTGGTCAGGCCCCCAGCAGAGCATTATCCAGCCCCAAACGTCAATGGTGTGGGGTTGAGAAACCCTAACCCAAGGGGACTGAGGTAGGATATAGGACCAATGACAGCCCACCAAGCTTGCAGCCACACACATCAGGGCCATGCCCCGCCCCCCCCCAGACCCTTCCCCCCAGACCCTTCCTCAGGCTACCAGCCACTCAGACTAGAAGCCAGTTCTCAAGTAGATGGGGAGATTCCTCTTTTGTTCACGATTGCATCTGCAGGGCGTAAAACATGTTAAAAAACATGTTCTTTAAAACATTTCTTTTAAAGAATAGGGATCAATGGAAGGCGAAGGCAGGAGGATCACTTGAGGCCAGGAGGTCAAGACAAGCCTGGGCAACATAGTGAGACCCCATCTCTACAAAAAAATTTAAAAAATTAGCTGGGCATGGTGGTGTTCTCCTGTAGTCTCAGCTGCTTGGGAGACTCAGGCAGGAGTATCCCTTAGGCCCAGGAGTTCGAGGCTGCAGTGAGCTATGATGACACCACTGCACTCCAGCCTGGGTGATAAAGCAAGACCCTGTCTCTTAAAACAAACAAACAAACAAACAAAAATTAAAAAAATAGGGATCAAATAATGAACAAGGAAGACACCCAGCCTAAGGCACGCACAAGCTAGCCAGGTGTCAGGGATGAAAATAATTAGCACGGGAAATTGTTTAATAGGGATTAGGGGCCCAGGGTTTTGGCAACTACTAGCTGTGGGATCTCAGGCAATTTATTTAATCTCTGTAATTCAGTTCCCTCGTTTATAAAACTGGGATAATAATACAATAATAGCATGTACATGATATAGTCGTTATGAGGAATTAGGGAGACAATGGGTGTCAAGTACACAGTAAATGCCAAATAAATCATATCCTCTCCCTCCCACTCTTCTCCTCATTGTTTTTATTTTAACCATTTAAAATAATCACTATCATGGAAATATCTAGAGGCTACAATGGAAGACGGGGGGAAAGACACATTTTTTTCTCTTATGTTCCCCTACAAGAGAATGAGGATTTTTAATTATATTTCACCCAGATATTAATATAACTGTCAGGGAGAAGGGGATTCCTGTAGACCTCATGGAGATCGTCAATGAGAGAAGCCAGCCCACTGGGACCTCGTGAGGCCACGTGGCCAGCCTGCCCTCAGCTAGACATGGCGCTAGGATTCCCATGGCGCAGATGGTGGTGCCTTCCCGTCACAGCAGCGGGACAAGAAGTCCAGGCTCCTTGTCTGGCAGGACAGCCAGCCTGTTCTGTTCCCAGGAGAAGGGCTTTGAGGACCTCTGGGTTGTCTGTGGTCCCATCCAACACCCCTAACACCTTCCCAACCCCCACCCAACACATCAGGAAGGCTGGACGACCGTGCCTTCCATGGAATGGAAGCTATGATCCGTGCATTCAGTCAGCTTCTCATAAACTCCCTGTTCCAAAGATAACTAGAACAGTCAGGGAGTCCCCAAAACCCAGACACGACTTGTTTTCTATTTCTGGCTTAACCACGTGATGCCTGGGAGTTTCAAGCATTTTGAGCATCCCAGTTCATGCTGGAACCGTCGCATCTAGAGGGAGGGAGGGAGGGGTGAACGAGCAGTTTTGGATCAGCCTGCTGGGGTTCAGAACAAGGAAAGGAAATTCTTCACCCCTGCTGAGTTCTAGCATCAAAGGGCTGCAAAGAGCCTACAAACCATTAAACCCAGCTGTGCTCATTGTACAGCCAGAAGAACGGAGGCTTCGGAGAACACAGAAGATAAAGGCTATTTGCATTGTTCTTTTTCTCCTTTGCCTCTTTTTCCACAGTTAAACTGGAATAGGTCAAACACGTACACAGGACTTGAATGTCAGTGGTGTCCCCCACGCACACCCCTGCCACCGCCAGGCATGGCACAGAGCTTATACTCCATAAATGTTCAGCAAATGAACGAACATCAGCAATTTCTTAGTAGGCAACTTTGGGGAAGATTCCACTTCCTCTAAAATTAAAAACAACAAATGGCATCAATTTTGGAGGGATAATATGTGTGTGTGTGTGAGAGAGAAAGAGAGAGAAATACTGCAGTTCCCATACCAAATGGGTGTTTGTTCCCAGACATTTTTTTTAACCAAAAAGATAATTTTAATATATTCACCTTTTAAACAATATACACTATAATCTTAGTTGTGTCTATTGGATTTGCTCAAAGAGGCCAGGCCCTTGCAGGGAAAAGTGCTTGAGGTTTCCTTCTGCCAGGTCACCGGTAAGTGGCCACTTTCCAAAAGGTGAACCTTTTCATGTATGTCTGCATAATACAGCCTAAAATCCTAGTTAGTATTCCAGCAAGATGTCTCCTTCTAATTGAGGTAATTTCTAGGAAGATATTGCTAATAGTTTCCTTTTCAACAAATAAAGCAGTAACAAGTGCCATTTATTAAACATCTATTATGTGTCAGGTACTTTACTGGCCTTAACTCTTTTTAATTCTCATTTTCACCTTCATGACAACACTATAAGGCAAATATGCCCAGTTCACAGCTAGAAAAAACTGAGGCTAAGAGATAGGAAAATGTCCAGTGTCACAGAGCCCGTGAGAGGCTGAGCTGGGATTTGAGTCCCAATGGAGAGCCCAAGTATTTTACACAACGTCCTATTAATCTCAGATTAAAGCATCTACTTTCTTGTTAGTATATTTTCCATGCATAGATTACTTCAGAAGATTTAATTTTTGCTGCAAGGGACACAAAACAAGGAATTGGAAAACCTCTGTCCTGTCTCGACTTTATCACAACTACTTTACTAAGTCATTGTGGCTCAATGGCTTCATCTGCTCAATGGGTATAACTCCCTCCCTACCATTTCTCAGGATGCTGCCAGAAAGCTATGCAACCCAAAGTGCATTTTCCCCCAGAACTGTCAGAGGCCAGCACATCTTCCTGCAAGATGTCAGCCTCAGAGAGCTTTCAAAATGCTCCCCCGGGCAAGCAGCCCAACCCACCATACCATGCTGGAAGGAGCCTCCTCCTAAAATAAACCCTGCTAACTTTAGTTAGCTCACCATAAAGACTATATATAGAAGAAAACACTGAGGAGTTCCCATCTGGCAGGAGCTTCTCCAAAACTCAGCCCAACTGGCTAATTTCTAACTTAATCTGCAACATCTGAGAGGCAGCTTTAAATCAGGGAGGCTGGGGGAGAGACTTCACCCCTCTGGGCCTGCACAGGCTGTCGGGGCAGTGACGCCCCAGGGCTTCTAAACAAACTCTTACTGCATGAAATGGGCGTTTGTCCCAGGGGGGGTGCAGGAGAGAAATTAGGCAGAGTGCGGTGGGTGGGAGCTGGAGGGAGCCCAGCGGGGACACTGGGTGCGTCCCAGGCTAGCTGGTGGTGAAGGACAGTCATTTATACAGCAGGGGCTACTGTGAATTCTGAGCCTTAGTGTCTTCTGAAGCTTGTTAACCTAGGGAATGGCAACTAGTTAGGCTCTGAGCTTCCCATCTATGAAATGAGGGATATGACTCAGTCTGACACACACACACACACACACACACGCAATCCAGACAGCCACACACATTCTCAAGACATACTTGAAATGTTGGTATTTCCTCCTGGAAGGATATATAAGAAATTGTTAGCACTGATTTCTTTTAACAGAAACTAGAAGAGGAAAAAGAGAGAGAACTCTCCTTATTTTATATCATTTTCTCGTGGGTGAATATTCTCATCATGTGCTTATACTTCTTATATTTATTTAAAAAGCAATGCCACTTAAAAATGGAAGGGGAATATGACAGCTACTCAAAAAATTAAACACAGAATACCACATAATCCAGACATTCCACTTCTGGGTGGTACATCTTCAGATGAATTAAAAGCGGGGGCTCGCACAGATATGTGCACACTCACTTTCACAGCAGCATCGCTCACAACAGCCGAAAGGTGGAAACAGCCTAAGTGTCCATCCATGAAGGTCAGCATGGATGAACAAAATGTGGCATGGATACACAATAGACTATTCGGGAGGAAGGAAATTCTGACACATGCTACAGTGCGGATGAACCTTGAAGACATTATGCTAAGTGCAATAAGTCAAATGCAAAAAAAAACTGCTGTATGATTTCACTTACGTAGGGTACCCAGAGTAGTCAAATTCAGACAGACAGAAAGTAAGAATGGCGGTTTCCAGGGGCTGCAGATGAGGAAAATGGGGAGCTGCAGTTTAATGGGGCCAGGGTTTCAGTCTGGGAAGATGAAAATGTTCTGGAGACGGATGGTGGCGATGGCTACACAACAATGTGAATGCACTTACATTGTTGACATGGTAACTTTTATGTTACATACATTACACCACAGTAAAAAAGAAAGACAAAGCAAATGGAAGGATAAAACAGAAACCGATAAAAATAGGTACCTTTGGGTAAAGGGAGGAAAGGAGATAGAGGCAGCAGTTTGGAAAGAAGAATTCTCCAAATCTCTCTTGTTTTGCAGATTTGACTTTGGGAACCATGTAGAGGCTTTACCTAACCATAAAACATTTTTATAAAGGAAATACATTAAGAATTATTGGGGCTGAGGAATGATGGGCAGCTTTTGTTTACTTTTGTAAACTTTCATTATAATTAACAACCCATATTTCCCAGTATGAAAGAATAAACATATTGTGGTACATCCATATAATGGAATGTTACTTGGCAATAAAAGGAACAAATTGTCGATGATTGGTTCGTCAGTATGGATCAATTTCGAAATCAGTATGTTGAGTAAAAGAAGCCAGACCCAATGGCGCATGCATGCTCTATAATTCCATTTATATGAAACTCCAGAAAATATAAACTCATCCAAAGTACATGTGGCTGCTGACCACTTGGAACATGGTTGGCACAACCGAGGAAATAAATTTCTATCTTTATTTGATTTGAGTTAATTTCAACATAAATAGCCACAGGTAGAGAGGATTTCATAGGCTCTCTGTGTCAGCAGAGCACAGCCCAGACCGCGGGGCACAGCGGGAAGGTTGGCATCTCAGGACCTGGCGCAGGCCACTGAGGGTGCAGCCAGCCCATGGCAGATGAACTTGGCCCTGCAGAGGGGCCAGTCTGACTGCCCCTGAATGCCCCATTATACTCCTGACTCAACCAGGATCCCAAAGGCCACGTGGACACCCACACACATGTCCCAAGTGGTAACAGTCCCCACATGGGCACTCGCTAAACCAGAGGTCTTGTGCAAGGAGCTTTAGTGCATTACCTCCTAGAGACCCCCAAAAGGAGCTACTCTCATCCCCATTTTCCAGGTGAAGAAACTGAGGCTCAGAGAAATGAAGTGACTTACTCAGGGTCACAGTCACTTAGCAAAACCAGAATTTGAAACCAAGAGGTTTGATTGCAGAGGACAAGTTCCAAACCACCATCCCGTCCTGTCTCCCAAGATAAAGCCATGCCTTGCTGCCTGCCTGACACCCATCTACTCACTCCCAACAGGCTGAGGGCAGAGACTTTTCATTTTGGTGGAAGGAGGAAAGCCAGGTTTCCCGTGCAGAGTGTTGAGAAAGACACAGGCAGGATCCTCGTGCAGGGACAGGCAGTTCTTTCTAGACCACAGTCACCCGGGGCAAACACAGGAAATGCACTGAGGCTTCGAGCCCTCCTCCTCGCATTTGCACGGCCAGTTCTCTCTGCCAGGAATACCGTCTCCTCTTCCCAGCTGGAGAATTCATGCTTATCCTTCCCAGTGCAACTTGCACTTTTTCTTCAAAACCTTTCCTGACCTCCCAAAGATAAGCAGACCACTCCCTCCCCCTCCTTAGCTGGTTGTGGTCACCACCACCACTGTGTCTTGTCATTATGTCTTCCTAAGCCCTCACCTTCCTCACTCCATGGTGAGATTTGAGATCCATGGTGACAAGGGCTGGCTGGGTCTTACCCACCCCTGTTTTCCCAGAACCAAATAGAGTTCCTAACATACGGTCCTTGCATAGCAAAATGTTGACTTTCAATGGCAATAATAAGATGAATAGTTTAAACAAAATGAATATTTACATTTTAAGTGCTGAATTAAGAACTAGCTTACGTCAAAGGAAGGGAGTAGTGAGTATCTTTCCCTGTCTCGGGCCCTGGACACTGGCCAGGGTGTGTGTTCCAACTCAGCTACTTTCTAGCTCTGTGTGGCCCCAAGCAAGGTTTTATCCTCTTGGAGCCTCGTCGTTTCCTTCCATAAGGTGGGGATAACATTAGGATTGACCTCTGAAGGTCGTCGTGGGATCACCTGGGCTAATAATGTCTGTAAAGTGCTTGGCATGGAACCTTGGCTCAAACAAAGCAGTTCCAGCTCTGGGCCCAACACACCAGAATGAAAGCAGATGAGTGTGAAGAAAGCATAACAGAGTAGCCACCCATCCTCCCACAGATATGACAGTGAGGAATAATGTACCAGAGGAAATGGCCTGAAAAATAAAAAAACAGCAAAAAAATATTTTCTGTCCATTTAAAACTTCCCCTATTCTTTTTGGGAACTGCGGCCTGGACTGCATCCCTAAGGCAGGGAGAAGGTCTTTTTTTGGTGGGCCCAGGTCACAGGCTTTGTCTTCAGCAGAGATGGGATGATTAGAATCATTAACATAGCATTGAGGGCCCTCCTTTTAAAAGCTCTGTATTTCTGCTTATGTGCAGAAAATTTGGATTTTGCCATTTTTCTTCCTTTGCTGGGAAAGTAATAAACTTCTCTTTCCTCCTCCTCAAACCACTTGTTCTTGTTCTTCTGATGCAGCCTCGAGGACAAGTGCCAAGCTTTGGGTAACAAAAGTGGCACTATAGGACCAATCCCAGTTAATAGGTGATTTTTTTCAATTTTTTTTCCCCTTTACTTCCCACCAAGTTCTGAAAGACCCTGGGCCCATTCTGTCTCTCAGCTGGCCACACCTGGTTTTCAGGGGCTCTCAGACAAGAGGTCACTGACTGGTCACCCACTCGTTAAATCTGGCTCTCAGGTATATTTTGTTTTGACCTGCAAAGTGTTTTTAAATTTTTCAATTACTGGCCAGGCGGGGTGGCTCACGCCTGTAATCCTAGCACTCTGGGAGGCAGAGGCGGGAGGATCGTTTGAGCTCAGGAGTTCGAGACCAGCCTGAGCAAGAGTGTCTTAGACTCCCGTCTCTACTAAAAAAATAGAAAGAAATGATCTGGACAACTAAAAATATATAGAAAAAATTAGCCAGGCATGGTGGCGCATGCCTGTAGTCCCAGCTACTTGGGAGGCTGAGGCAGGAGGATCGCTTGAGCCCAGGAGTCTGAGGTTGCTGTGAGCTAGGCTGACACCACGGCACTCTAGCCTGGGCAACAGAGCAAGACTATGTCTCAAAAAAAAAAAAAAAAAAAATTTTTTTTCAGTTACTTACCAATGTCTGAACCCCAGGAAGACCATGTGTTCAAATTTTGGATGCACGACCTTCCTTGTAAAATCAGACAGGGCCACACTGGCTCTATATTTTGAATTGGCCAGAGCTGACGTCTGCTTTACACAGGGTGTGGGCAATCTCAGTCCCCACGTGGCCGACACACTCAGTACCTGCTCTGCCCAGAAGGCATCTGACTTTGCAACTCCCTGCCCTAGGAAAGGGATCTGGCCAGAAACGGGCTGTTTTGTTTTGCAAAGTGGTTAGCTTAAGGCAGGGAGCAGCTCTGAGTGTGTGTAAAAATCCATATTCCAAACCCATCTGGCTTCTCTTTGACATCACCGGTATGCAAAGACACGGAGGAATAAATGGTTCTGTTTAATAATAATATAACCATGTCGCCGCTGCCTCTCTCGCGGAGAAAGCTAAAAATAAATCACTCGTAGCAGAGCATATCGATCTACACCTGACAGAAGGGTATCAGGTGGTGCTGCCCCCGTCCTAGCATCGGGCCCAGAAGAATTCCTGAGTTTAGGTGGCTGCAGAGTCCTCGAGGGATGCAGCAGCTGCTCAAAGCCCTGGGCCTGAAGGTTCTCTGCATTCACTCCGGTTCCAACAGCAAATATCTCTATGACCAGGTGATGAGACACACTTGTTCACGCAAATCACCTTCATGTCTTATCTGAAGTGTCGCCTCTTCACAGAGGTGACAGAGAGATTAACCTAGTAACACCTAGTAGAAGCAGACCCCCACTGTCTGCCCTGTGCCCGTAACACACATACACACACATGTACTCTGGCACGCACGCACATGCACACACACGTGTTCCACTGTCAGCATCTCAGGTGAGCGCTTCTCCCAAGCTGCAAAGACTTATTATTTGTTCTTTTGTGCACTGTCTCTCTTCAGCTAGATCATATGCTCCACAAAGGCGGCAACCTTGTCTGATTTGGTCTGCTGCCAAATAGCTGTCTGTTTCTGGAACCACACACAGCACTTGGCACCAAAGAGGCCCTTACTAAAAATTTGCAAATGCATCTTTGACACGATACAGGGTTTTCTGTAATGTTTCCAAACTTCCAATGCTGATATGCTAGTTTCAGGATTTTCGCCAGATTTCTGTACCACCCATACAGTAACTTAGTAATTTCTATGATCAACTCTCACTCTTCATGGAAATACATCTATTTTAAAAATAAAACTGTATGGCAGCGTATTTAGGCAACAGAGAGACATCTGTCATTGGCAGACTTTGGAACCGACCACCACTTATGAGCAGTGTGACCATGGACATAGTTAACTATGTTGTGCCTCAGTTTCCTCATCTGTAAAATAGGATCGACAATAGTACTTACCCCTGTATAGAGGCTGCTAAAGAGTAAATGAGTTAAAACATGTCAAATGAATTCGTGGCAAGTGCTTCAAATAGTGCCTGGCACAATAGGATTGCTGCTCTTGTGTTAGTATTATTTACGGGAAAAAACCCAGCATCACTTGCAATATAAATATATGAGAATTAAAAGGGAAAAAATGTCACTTGTGTAACAGCTAAAAAAAAAAACACTTTTGGAGACATAGGCTAAGCCTGTGCTTTGCTACTACCTCGGTGTGAAAAGCCCGAATCTCCCATCTTTTAAACGAAGCCGTTGGGCCGGGCACTCTAAGATTCCATGCATCTCGTAGTTCTGAATCTCTGACTCTCAATCCATGGGTGACGCTACCTTAAAAGAAACGAAAATTGGAAAACTCGAAGTTACACAATAGAAGCCACAGGGGGGGGGAGGGTATTCACGTTCATAAAGGATTTGCTTTTACAAAAGGATTAACGGCAGAGTTGCTTTAAATAGCAGCTTAAGCCTTGTTTATGGATTACTAAATACTTGATGGAGAGGTGGAGGAGCCCAGGAACTTGGGAACAAAAGCATGATTAGGCCCAGCCAGAAATGAAAATGTGCGTGTGCTTTCTTTAAAATTATAACCAATATCAACAGGAGAAATGATGCCACTTCAAGGAAACTGATTCCTACTCAATAATTTGGTTGCATGTCAATTGCATTAAAGAAGGTGCGCCCATATCGATGGACCAGTTCAGAGCAGTAATCCAGTATATATATTTTTAAGCCCCTAAGAGCTGCGGTCCCCAAACCCCGGCCACGGTCCAGTATCAGTCTGTGGCCTGTTAGGAACTGGGCCATGCATCACCACCTGAGCTCCCACCACCCGTGGAAAAATTGTCTTCCATGAAAGTTAGGAACCAGGTCGCACACACACAGCAGGAGGTGAGTGGCAGGCCAGCGAGGGAAGCTTCATCTGTATTTACAGCCACTCCCCATCGCTCCCATCACCACCTAAGTTCCGCCTCCCGCCCCAACCCATCCCCAGTCAGTGGAAGAACTGTCCTCCATGAAACCAGTCCCTGGTGTCACAAAGGGACCACTGCCTAAGAGCACTGATAATCTATTAAATGTAGCAAGCACTTGTAACGTGCCAGGCACTATTGAGCACGTGACATGCATCACTTCATCTGATCTTCACAGTAATCCAATGAGGCAAGTGTCATGGTTATATTTCACAGAGGGAGAAACTGAGGCTAAAAAGAGGGGAAATGACTCACCCACAGCGAGTGGGTGCAGAATATTCAAGCCAACGTACCGGAACGAGGCACTGAGGTTACATTATAAAAGATCTGTGCCCCAAGGAGGACACAGACCAGCCAGGAAGGTCAAAAGACACAGCTACGATGATAAACGAACAGAGGAAGAGGACACCAAGGGCTCAGGGTGTGCCAAAGCTGGGTGTGACCTCAACCAACACCCCAGGCATTAGCCCATACTCAAGTGTCTCTGAACACTCAACGCCTAGATTCCTCTTCTCTATCCTTCATGCGCAGGGACACTGTCATCAGAACTTCCCTGAGCACAAACCAATCTGTCCTGGGCAACTCTATTCCCCAAAGGTAGGCTGTGTCTCTCCCAGCCTCACGCTGCCTTACTAGGCTACCTGAGCACTTCCCACTGCCTCACCTTCCTCCCTTGAAAAATGGGGGTATTAGCTACCCCCCACCTCCCTCGGCAGGGAAGCAGTAGTGATTAATTAGGTAACATCTGTGCAGCACTCCCGGCTTTCTGGAGAAGGGCACCTTGGGAGAGGAGCTATAAAAACACAGAGGCACAGGCTATTATCAGCAGGGTCATTATTATCATCATTGTCATCATGACATTCTCCTGCCCAAAGACCTGCGGTGGCTCCCCACTGCCCGGAGAAGAAGGTGCAATTGGCAGCCCGGCAGGCAGGGCCACTGGAGCCATCCCTGACTGACAGCTCTGTCTCGTCCCCACTCATCTCTACCCTAAGCCCCCTAGGGGAGGGTCCTGCAATCCCCACATGGACCCCATTCTCCAGGGAGCAGCTCCAGTCCTGCCTGGTCCAAGCACCCTTCCCAACATCCAAGCAGGAAGCTCAATGTCCATGTGTCCATTTTTGTTGCAGTCCTCACTATTTTTCTACTCCTGAGGATTTTATTTGTACAGGGACATGCGTGTGTACAAAATAGTGACCTTGCACAAGTTTCTCTTTTTCTAGAGCTCTAAAACAAACATGCTACACAAACCATGACTCAGTATCTTATACAGATGCTCCTCAACTTATGATGGGATTACAGCCAATAAACCCACTGTAAGTTTAAAATGTCCTAAGTCAAGACTGCACTTCATGCATTTGACCTACCAAACATCACAGCTTAGCCCGGCCTACGATAAACGTGCTACACTTACCCTAGCCTACGGTTGGGCAAAATCATCTAACACAAAGCCTATTTTATAATACAGGGTTGAATACTGTACACAGATGGGTGTTTTGCAGACGCAGCGGGATGCACAAAATCACAACACAACATCTAAACATATTGCTACCAAGGATATGATCAAAATTCGAAGTATGGTTTCTGCCAAAGGTGAATCGTTTTTGCACCAGCATAAAGTTGAAAAATCACGAGGCCAATCACCGTAAGTCAGTGGATATCTGTATCTTTAACGAGGTGATAAGCACATTGAGGACTGATGGAGTTCAAATAAAGTCCGAAAGTCAGGAATGAAGGCTTGGGAACTAGTTTGCGGCACAGACTCTGGGTTTGGAGAGATCAGAACTCGCCGTCTGCCTCCTACCAGCCCTGACTTCCTCCTCTACAAAGCGGAGATCACCACACTTGACACGCACCGTTACAAAAACACTCATCCATACTTAGTAAGCAGAGACTTCAGCTGAACGGATGGTTGGAAAGGAGATAAAGACACTATTGCAATAAGGAGATGCCTCGACCATAATCCCAAGCATCTTGAGAGTTAGGCAAAAAAGGAGTTTTCTTTCATGGAAAAGAGGAAACTCACGAGAGAGACCAGGTGTGGGAATGCAAAGGGTGGGACGACCAGACAGTGGATCAGAGAATGTTCTACCCTATCACCAAGCCCATGTATTCTCAGCAGGGGCCGTGTGCTGGCGCAGGCTGAGGGGACAAGGGCCTGGAGAAGGGACAGATTCCTAAGCAAAGCCTGTTCAGCAAGCAATTTGTCCTGATTGATCAGTGGGGCCGAGCAGTCCAACTAACCATTTATGAGGCAAAAAATGGGAATTTGGAGGGTCTGGCTCTGGCCTTGTCCTAGGGGAATAAGGGGCATCCATGAATCGTATCTAAGACATATGGGGAGCAGTGGTTCTTGGCAGTAAGCCATGTTCTGGAACATGAAAGGTGAGGGGTTACTTCAACCTGAGCTCAGGTGAAATTCAGCATTGTCAATACTCAAGAGGGTGGTTGTGTGGCTTCGCTGCGATCGCGCACAAAAAGCATTTAACGCACATTCAACAAACACCGGCTGCTTTTATGTTTAGTTAATTATTGTTTACTTCCAGGATACTATAGAACTGCGGTCCCCAACCCCCAGGCCCTGGACCGGGACCAGTACCAGTCTATGGCCTGTCAGGAACAGGCCACGCAGCAGGAGGTGAGCAGCGTGTAAACCGTGCATGGAGGGATCTTGCAGCTCCTTGTGAGCATCTAATGCCTGACGATCTGAGGTGGAGCTGAGGCAGTGATGCTAGCGCTGGGGAGTGGCTGCAAATACAGATTATCATCAGCAGAGGTTTGACTGCACAATAAATGTGGTGCACTTGAATCATCCTGAAACAATTGTGCCCCCTGCCATCCTCGGAAAAACTGTTTTCCATGAAACTGGTCCCTGGTGCCAAAAAGGCTGGGGACCGCTGCTATAGAAGGATAAATATTAGAGCCCGAAGGTCGAGAATGGGGTAGAGACATTCTGGATCCGTCTTGTAAATAATTATGTAGCCTGGAAGTGGATCTGTGTGTAGCCAGCGAGACACAGGGTGCTGCTAACCCACACTGACCTCACTCTCTCTTCAGCCCCAGGACATTTTCACGTCATCTTCTCAAAAGCAAGACGAGTCCTAAGCCTAAAATACATTCAACATAGACCCTTGCCATTGATAAGTTACAAGAAAAAGAAAGGTGAATATATAACCCCTCATCCCGATTCACCCAAGAATCAAAGAGAGAAGAAGGACCCAAGGCAGGGTGGAGAACCAGGAGTTAAACTAAACGTGTTGCAGAAAATTCTCCACCAACTTTTTATCCTCTGCTATAATCAGTGGCACGCAAACCTGTTTTAAATTTACTGACAGCTTAAGCTGCCACCCAGCTCTTGAGGTATTTTTAGTCAAGTAGAAATTCATTTAGAGCCTTAAGTCAGGAAATGGAAGCGTGTCAGGTGTCGCTCTCCCAGGATCCCGGGTCCTGCCCTTTATCTGTCTTAGTCACCACAGCTCATTTGCACACAATTAATAATCACCTTACCCCCCACCTCTTCGGCATCTTTAGCATCTCCCCACTGGGGGTGGTGGGGGGGACAAAAAACTGCCAGGGAAGTCAACTCCAGGTTTAAGAGATCTGTTCTTAATCTGAGCACCATTTCCATCGGCAGAAACAGACCCGGGGGGAGGAGGTGACAAGGAAAACAGGCCCTGAACCACACTGAGAAAGAACAAATCCCTCTCGCCCTGCTCAAAACAGACTTATCCAATAAAGCTGTGGCTCTAGCTACGTTAATATGTTGCCAGAAAGAACGAGGCAGACAGAGGAGGGAGGAAATTAAAACAATACCGCGGGGCTGGAGGCAATGCATGAAGGTAGCGAGGTCGCCGGGGCCCACCCCGGCGTGCACACCAGACGCGCGGGAGTCACCCCTCATTCCTGCTGTCCCCGCGGGCCCCACGGCCAACCCTCCCCAGTCACCGGCAAGTCCAACAGGACGTGTCCAGTATGGTCCACTCCTGATCTTGACCCTGCCGAACGAGTCTAAGTCACCGTCATCTCGGACCCCAACATCCCTCCACACCCCAGCGTCCCTTCTTTTTCCAGCAGCTGCGGAGGGACCTTTATTAAAATCGCAAACCAAATGACACACCACACAGCAAATCATAAATCCACACGCCATCCAGGGCCATCCCATCTTCCTGGACATCAAATCCGAACTTCTCACCCTGGATCACAAACCCAGACAGGCTCTTACCCCTACCTGCTTCTCGAGTTTGTCTCACACCCCTCTCTTCCTTCTTCCTCTTGGCTCCAGTACTGACCAGTACTGAAGCTGCTGCCTTCATCAAGAAGACATAAATAATTGTGTACAGAATGCTGCTAGACACACGGAACTCCACACCACCCTGCTCTGCTGCAGCTAGACCGTCAGGGTGTGCATGCCAGCAGCGCCACTCACGAGCTGTGTGCCCCTGGGCACATTATTTAACCTCTCTGTGGGTCAGTACTTATAGGGAAAAGGTCAGTACCTAATCTGCAGAAGAGGTGAAAGTGTCGCATGGGACAGAGTATGGAAAGCATCTGTCACAGTGCCCGGCACGCAGCAACCACTCCACATAAATCATCCTAATCATTATTATTCCCCGTTATGATACTCTGAGCTCTGCTCACAGAACACATGTGCCCCAGTTAAACTGAAGCCGAACTTCTAAAACAGATAAATGACTTGGGGATCATCCACAGCAAAAGGGGTTTCCACTGGGGACTCTTTTGGCTTTTCCAATAGGAATTGATTTACCATATTGACATGGAATTCTTCAGGGACGCTTCGGGGAAGGACTCAGATGGTGTGTGTCCTCTGTCACTTTTATCTGCACATTGGTTAACGGGAGACTCGGTTCACTGTTCCTCCGAGCAGCCAAGGGAGGCTGCGGTGGTTCCCGAGGCGCCGTGGCAGAGAGATCAAAGTTGTTATAGGTCCTGTCAGATTTTAGGGCTGCTCAGAGAACCAGATGTTCAAAAGCGGCCCCTTTGCAAGCCCGAGCCAGACCTTTCCACCCCCAGTCGTCAGCTGCCAAATTCGTGTTGCAAGGGAACAAAAGCGCCCGCTTGGAAAAGTCTGCTCCAGGAGGACTGCTGGAGTCTATTTGGAAACGGTCACAAAGCAGTGTTTTTATGCAGACTCCTCCTGTACAGGTTTGCAAAGCCCAAAACAAAGCCTGTCACTCACACAGTGACTCCTGAGCACAACCTTCAAGTCAGACCCTCTGCTGGGCACCGAGGAAACGCAAAGATGAAAGGCAACATCTGCTGGCTGAGCCAGAGAAGCCGAGTTTACTTTAACACAGTGTGAAAACTCAGCTCTGCCTTCATGAGCTGGGTGTCCTTGGGCAAGTTGCTTAGCCTCTCTGAGATTCAGCCTCCTCATCTGTGAAATGGGGATAGTGGCAGGACCTTCCCCATCAACTCGTGAGAACTGAGTGAGTACCAATGAAGGGCCTGGAACAGCTCCTGGCACTCAGTAAAGAAATGTAGCAAGGGGCTGAGTTCGGGGTGTTAGGGCAGCGCACAAAAGAGGTACCTAACTAGGGGATCAACAAACGACGACAGTCCGTGGCCAGATCCAGCTGGTGGCCTGTTTTCATAAATGAAGTTTTATTGGGACCCAGCCATGCCCATTTGTTTACATATTATCTCTGGTTGCTTTTCCATTGCAGAAGCAGAGTTCAGTAGTTGCCAAGGAAACTGAAGGGCCCCCAACAACTAAAATTTTGCTATCTGGTGCTTTAAGAAAAGGTTTGCCAACCCCTGATCCAATTTGATTCTCATGATCAGGGAAGGCTTACCGGAGGAGGTGGCAACATAACATTTCCTTGGTCTGTATCAATTCTTGCATTTTTATGGAGTTCTTGAGGATGATGCTTAGACCAAGGGGTTTAGGTCACAGAAAGGAAACAAGCATTGCCATCAACCTCCACCTGGATCAAATTCAGAAGCCACAAAATGGCGGCTCATGGGGCCAAAACAGTCTGCAAATCTATTTTATGAGAACCTTGTGGTGCTTGAAAACACGAGACAACACTGGAAAACGGGGATGTATCAGATAATCTGCCTTTCTGGCTTCTACTAAAAACTCTGAAGATCTGGCAACCCTGGGCCCACCTTCCCGCCAAGCTCCCTTTTGGTGGGTTTCCTGTTCTCCAAAGCACCACGATCCTCACGAGAAGCCCTCTATCCCCCGTTTTATCTGAGTCTGTGGCCTCCGCTCCACCGTTGTCGAAGTCCTCTCGCACACGTGTGTGGTCCCTGCCAACTCACGATGTAGCACACGGCAATCGTCACCACTTTACAGCTGAGACAACCAAGGTTCACAGAGGCTAAGTGACTTCCCTAAGGATGGAATAGTGACAGAGTTGGACAGGAAGCGTGGCTATTTGAGTCTAGCTCACTGCCCCTCTTCAGACACGCAAACAGAAGAACCAGTCATCTCTACCGTTTTTCTAGGGCACTTTACAGTTTGCAGGGTGCTTTCACCTACCCGAGGCATGACCGGAGAATGCAGAAGTTCTTAGATCTGTGCAGGCTGTGTCAAGATTGAGCAGCAAACAGTCATCACAGGACTAACAAGGCAAGAGGCTAAAACTCCAGAAAGAGAAGGACCAGAAGCAAACAGGTCTCCAGGTCAGAGCCGGCAAAGCCCCCGAATCCAACAAGGGCCGATTACGCACTTGTTGGAAACAAGACCCGAAGGAGACCAGCTCCCTTCTGGGTCTCGCAGTGAGAGAGGGGCGTTTCCCGCACAGTCACGCCGCGAGGCAAGGCTGACGGGCAGCCGCGGCTGAAATTCAGGTGGCCTACATGGCGGGTACAGGGCCTATGACGCAGGACACCGGTGGACATGTGGATTTGACTGGGTAGGAGTGATTATTTCCAGGGAGTAGGTGATGCATAAGCTGTGACCTTTGGATGATATATTCATGTCTTACGGCTGCTGTAGCAAAGTGCCACTAACTAGATGGTCTAAACAACAGAAATGTATCATCTCCCATTCCTGGAGCCTAGAGGTGCGAGACCAAGGCTCTCCCTGTGTGCATGTCTGTGTCCGTATTTCCCCTTTTCATAATGACACCAGTGACATTGGCTTAGGGACCCACCTTACTTCAGGGCGACCTCGTCTTTGCTAACTACGCTTACAACAACCCTCTTTCCAAATCAGATCAAATTCTAAGGGACTTGAAGTTGGGACTTCCACATGTGAATCTGGGGAACCGGACACAAATCAGCCCAGAGCAGATGATTTCCTCGAGGTCACAGGAAAACATGGGGACAGGGGCAGAGGTGCTCAAGGCCACCTTTGAGTTTCCTCCCTATGAAGAATAACGAGCTGGGTTCTCCCTGGCCTTTCCGGGCAGAATGAAAGTCCCAGAAGGTCCTGATGCTGCTGGAAGGATGCCGAGAGCGGAGGGAGGGGTGTGGACAACTCCAGGCACCCAGCACCGAGAGCAGGAGGGAAGCCCTTCTCCCTTTTCATCACACCGTGGAAAGCAGAAAACTCAATTTATTTAAGAACAAACAGGCTTTAACTTGAAGTTCATTCTCCTGCTCGACGATTTCTTAGCATCTACATGCAAGAGCAGCTATCAGCATCACGCCCCGGCCACACACTCCAAGAGACCTATATTGGGAAAATAATGGCATTTTCTCAACAAATTATCTCACAGCTGAAGTAATAACTTGTTTATAGATATGCCAATTCAGATTTTCATCCCCTTAACCTGCCTCTAAAAGAAAATCAGAGTCGTCGCCACAGCAAAATGGCAGCAGTTTAATCACCTCTGCGTCCCCGTCCTCCCTGCCCCCGCCACCTCCGGCTGCACCTTTATTAATTTTCAGCCATTGACAGAGTCTCTTTGGAAACTATGTTTTTCCACATTTCAGGTCAACATCCTCCTGCTTCGTTATAATAAAATACACACTGCCAGAGATAAAGCAAATAATATTTCTTTGGGAAGGGGAAAAAAAAAACAAAAAAACAAAGAGAACCACTGTGTTTTCAACACAAGCACTAAGGATTCAGCCAACTAAGTCCTCAAACAGCTGCCATCAAGTTGACTGGTCCTCGCTGGGGTTCACGTTTATTATGCAACATGGAAATCACGGCCTCAGACTCTCTCCTGGCACCCACAGGCTTCTCAGTCTACGGCCACATGGGCAGAAGGGCAGGTGCCAACAGAAAAAGGAATGCTGGGAGCCATGTCAAGCATTCAATCAACAAACAGTGAGTGCAGCTTACCATGTGCCCGGCACTGTGTGAGGTGCTAGGTTCCTCAGTGAATGATGGAGACATGGTACCTACCGCATTGCAGAGCTTATGGTCTAGGGGGGAAGCCAGGCAACCGATCAACCATCCCATCAACCTGCAAAAGTCAGCTTGCAATGAAAGGTACAAGTGAAGGAGGTTTCTTGTGCGCGCACTCCCCACCCCCTCTCCCCCCCATACACAAACACACACACACACACACACTTCTCCTCTACAATGTATTCTTAAGAGTCGATTCTTCAACATTAGTCCTTGACTACATGCAGCTCGCCCTGGAATGGATTCTGTACTCAGCTCAGCCTCAGCGTGGATGAGTTCTTTCGGAGTGCAGCTGGAAAAGTTGGGAGGGAGACAGCACGTTAGGCCACTGGGCCCTCGGGGTGGGAGGACGTGGCAGAGGACAAGGCAAGGGAAGCAAGGGAAGCAGCAGATCAACTTCCCGAACTCGCCCACCACGTCGCCCTGAGGTTGCCGGGCACAGTACAACACAGGTGAGAGTCTTCACGCCACGCCAGGAGGGACTTCCCGCAAGTTCAAGCACTGCCTACGTTTACACAGGGAGATATACTCATGGGTACACTATCAGCGTGTGCTAGCTCAAGTGGTGGCAATGGTTATGATTCCCCCCAAGAACGTGGCCAGGACAACTTTGAGCTTAACTGCAATCCTCTACAAGCGAGTCCCTTTAGGGAAGGGATGATGTCCTTTAACGTCCTTCTCTGGGCCCCTGGGCACATAACTGAACCACTCTTTGCCTCAGTCCCTGCATCTGTCAAATGGGAATAACAACACCCCCCCCCCCCAAAAGCCTGGGAGGAGCAAACACGAGAACCTCTGCTAAGCACTCAGATGACGCCTGGCCTCGCTGCTGAGAGAAGGGTTAGGGCCTGTGGTATTAACAGTTATTATTACTGTATCAACCTCCACAACATTTAGGAGCACTAGGAGTTTATGGAATGTTTATTGGCCAGTTATCTCATGCTTGAACATTTATTATGGAAATAATTGAAAAAAAGTAATCAAATAAAGGCCACACGTCCAAAGATGTTTACGACATTCAACAGTTCGAGAATGGTGACATTAACTAAGGTACATCTACTGAATGGAAAATCATACGCTAATTAGAATGATTAATATGGAGACTACAGAAATGTTTTAGAAGTGTTTACAAAGTGATGTTAAGTGGATGTGAAAAAGACAAAGTGTACACTGTTTAAAAACAACGGGTGTCGATAAACACCGGAAGAGACTAGGAAGACGTGAGAACTGTGGCTGGGCTGGCATGGTGGGTCACGGATGGCATTTTGAGAAGACGCAATGCATCTGTAAAAACGTGGACACACAGAGGCTCTCTCGTCCACAGGACGGCAAATGCCCAAGCGGAAGGTGGGTACGTCCACCATGAAGCTCTCCCGATACTGAGCTCGTACTCTGCGTCCTTGAGTGTCTGTGTCACTACGTCCCATTTTCTAATGAATGAATTGAGCATGTCAAGTGCTCGTGCAGAATGGCCACCACCCCAGCTTCAAGAGTGAGAGACTCAAAAATGAAGACACACAGATGGACGAGTACCTTATCAGTGCTTCCTGTGTGCCAGGCATCATGCTACGGGTTTCACGGGGATAACCCCTTTTGATCCCACATCCAACCTCAGATACGGTTATAGCCATTTGACAGATGAGAAAACTGAGGCTCAGAAAGGGTGAGTGTCTTGCCCAAGGTTGCACAACCATTTTAGTGGCAGAACCCGGATTTGATCCTATGAACCTACCTCCGGGGCCCATGCTCTCACCACCCCACCTCCGACAAACAGCCAGGAGAGCTGGTCACAGTGGGAAGGGTGAAAGCCCCTTTTCCCAGACACCCATCTGGAAACAGTTCACACCCGTCTCTATTTCAGACACAGTTCTCCACCGACAGCCGGCTGCAAGACCTCCAGTCCCGAGGGGCTAGAAGGCAGCCTGAGACGCCACACCTGCCCTTCAGAACCAGAGGGCAGGCCAGGTGAGAGGCCTCTACTGGGTGGGTCAGGGACAAAGAGATCCTCTCTGTGCGGTTCAGACCACAGCTATGCAGAATTCTTTAAGGCCCTAGTGGGAAACCGCAGGGACGTCAGAAAGATTCGTGTGTGTGTGTGTGTGTGTGTGTGTGTGTGTGTGTGTATGGGGGGGGTTAAGGGAGAGGGTGACAGGCATGAATGAGCAAGGAGGACACAGAGCCCAAGCAGGGACAGACACCCCTCCCCACCCAGGTGCCACAGACGAGATGGGCAGCCCCTGAGGAGACCAAGAGAGTCTCGGACGCTGTCACTTCTCAAGAGAAAAAGCCAACACTGGCCTGGTCAACACTGAGGACGAGCCATGAGGCACATGGAAGAGCACACACACACGCAGCAGCACGCGTGCACGGCCAAAACAGTGACAGCCACGGTCACCGACGTTTATCAACCACCGACGTGGGGGCCAGGCATCGCCTCACACATCCTCCACGACCCTCCTGTGAGGTGAGAACCACAGCGATCCCCATTATACAGGTGGGAAAACCGAGGCTGGTGGGAGTGAACTTGGGCTGTCAAGGTCACGTGGTGAATAGATAGCAAAGTTGTGATTTGAACCCAGGCAGCCGTCTGTGTCAGGAACACACTCATGACACACAACAGACACACCGATGACATTCAGAGCTGTGTCCATTCCAGGAAGGCACACACAGGCACACAAACGCACTGTACGGATTTAAAGACAGGCATAGACGCATACAGAAAGCTGCACCCCTGTGCACCTGCCCCCCATCTCCTCTCAAGGCTGCTCTTCTGCACACCTCCAGGGGGTGCCATCCGCACCAAATACAAAATAAACGTGTGATACTGCCATGCACAGGCACAGAACTTTCTGGAGGGATCACTCAGCTTAGACAAACAGTATTCAGAGTTGGCCTGGCTAATCAAACGGCCTCACCACCCCCACCGCCCCCCGCACGGCTAACACTGCTGATCAATGTCGGGCTGTGCAAAGCAGGGATCTGATAGCACGGAGGGCGCCAACTCCTGCCGGGCAATGAATGTGGCGCTTGTCAGCTCGGCCCCAGGCGGCAGCACAACACGATGCCCTGTTTCTCCTGGAATCGGAGCCCTGCATCCGCTCCAGCCCTCATTTTCACGTCTTTCTTCCCAACAGACACAAGGCCTGCTCAGTTCTGGAGAATCGCCGTGGCTGCCAAGGCCCGGTGGAGGGAGAAGGCCTTGAAAAGTCACTTTATAAAACATCCCTGCTCGCGGTGGCCAAGCCACAAGGCCGGGGCGGCTGACTTTCCATTCACCGCACCCCCCACCCAGAGACGAGGGGCTCTGTCACAGCCGGCCCTTGTTTCCACCCGCTGGGAGCCCCGAGCAGTCGGGATTCACGGGGACCGCGTCGGGGAGCCCTTGGCAGCAAAGCCCACTTCTGGCATCTTCCTCGGGGACCGCAGCGTGCTGTGGTCAGCGGGACTGGACTGGCGGCAGAACTGAAAGATGCCCATTCAGTCTGGGGATCTCGTGAGCCAGGAGATGGCCGGCAGGCTGGCTGTCACCTGCGGTGGCAGGAACAAACCCCGGGGCCTGAAGCCAGCAGAAGCCAGGCCGTGGGGCCCCGGAACGTGGTAAGGGGACAACAAAGCGACGGCAACGGCTGCCCCAAGCCCCTCCCTCCTCGCAGCGACCTCCCACCCTGTGGGGGGGGCAGAGACGAGACTTCGCTAGTCATGTCCTCGTCCACCCATTCAGCAAACACGACTGAGGACCTACTATGTGAGCGCTGATTTAGGCTGCGAGGATGCAGTGATGAGGGAAACGGTCTCCGCCCTCCTGCAGCTTGTTCTCAAAACTCTCAAGCTCTCCCCAGCCCTCCCCGTAAGTGACAGCGCTGTGACCCAGAGCACGCCACCTGCTTCCCCTCTCTGTGCTCCAGTGAGGTCTCTCTCCCAGGGTTCCCGTGTGTGAATCACCATCTGGGAGCCAAAATTCCCCCCATGGGGCCTAAACTAGACTAAGTTGGTTTCCATCGCTTACAGCCAGAAGGGCTCTGCCTAGGAAATTAGGAGAGAGAGCGGAGAAGACACAGAGCAGGTTTGGGAAGGCTGCAGGGAGCTGATGAGTCACAGGCTCATCTGGAAAGCAGATGGGAAGACACGTGGAGCCGAGGCGGCCCTGGGGAGGAGAAGCTGTGTTCACGCCAGTCTTCTCCAGCCGGCCGCAGGAGCTGGGGGCCAAGAGGGACCACAAGACCCATTAGGATGAGGAGGAAGACGCGGAAGAGAGAAAGGGTTAATTCAAAGGAAACAGAAATGAGAAGTGGCCTTTTCTCCTTATTCGCTCAATGTTCATTCAACAAATTATGCTGTGTGCTTAGAATATGCTAGGCCCGGGCGGGGTATAGGGATGCAAGAGGAAAATAGAAGACAAGAACACAGAGTGTCTCTTTTCATGGGATCCTACAGTCTTGCAAAAGTCACCCTTTTTATTTTAACCCTTTCACTTCTTTTTCTTTCTTTTTTTAAATTTCT
>CM052448.1:10432928-10500469 GCA_028533085.1 Varecia variegata | reverse complement strand
TGTATTTGTCTATTTGGCATCCATTCAGCACAGGGCCAATTAGATTAACTACACCTGCTTATTTTCTGTTTCCGCGACGTTCTCACGTTGGAGGTCTTACAGACCCGGGGAAAGATGGGGCCTCCCAGGGCCAGCCGATTCTTAGAGCAAAGTGTTCAGCCAGGACCCTGCTGTCATATGCAAACCACCCAGTCTATCCGGAGTCTACACTCCCCCAGCCGTCACCTTATCTAACCCTGACATGTCAAGCCAACCTTTCCCAGACCCTAAACGGTGCCAGGGCCAGGGAGCAGGCAACCAGAGACCACTGCCACGGCCCAAAGCCGGCCAGGATTATTCAGACCAGCCCATCGTAAGCTGCTTCCCCTGCCTCGCCTCACCTTTCCTGGGGGAACCCCAGCACAGGCTCTGCTTCCGTCCCTGCAGCCTGACCAAAACCGGGGGCTTCCCCTGCGGCCCTGTGCGGCGCGCTGTTCCTCTTGTTTCCAGGGCAACCGTGAATAACACCAAACTTTCCTTCCCGTGGCACTGCCCTCTCTGTGTCGTCACTCGGACCCCTTTATAAAGTAAGACCCCAGCACAGAACGGGGTGGACATGCAGGAGGGGCTCCTTGCAAGCGCCCTGCTTCTCCTCCTCCCCCCACACTCCACGCACCCACAGGAAGCCCCGACACATGGAATGAAAAAGGAGAAAAAGAACATTTTTGCAAAGTGAGACGAAAAACAAATCTTCGAGGTTGGCGTCCTGGCTAGACGCTGGAGCCAGACGAAGCGGGTTTGTGTGAAGGTCCCGTCTGCCGCCCTTGACTGGCTCTGTGTGCCTGCCCGGCACGGCCCGGAACGATGTTTGCTCACCTGCAGAACAGGGATCAGGACGACAAGAGACTGTGTGCGGATCAGAGCACGTGAATCCACAACTGGGCCCAGCACGTGGGAGGCGCTGCACGGATATTCACGTCGATGATTCCTCGCTGCGCCACCTCCAGCACAAACCGGGCGCACAAAGGAATCAGAACCCCGCACCCTGACAGAGGAAAGTCAGCCTGATGATTGTACCCTTTATCCAGCACTTCCTGCAGCACAACCTTGGGTATAAACACCGAAAACCGTCCTCACACAGGGTTGAGATAACTACCATGTCCATTTCACAGAGGAGAAAACTGAGGCTCAGAGAGGGGCCACAGGTTTCCCCCAAATCACAAAGCTGGAATTGGTGCATGCAGCCAGGATTTCTCATTCCAAAAACTCTCTCCTCCTCTCCCAATTTTCAACCTCTCCCATTTCTTCAACAAAGATACATTCAGCTATACGCCAGGAACTAGTTTAGGAGTCAAGAGCACAGCAGTGAGCAACAGAGCTGTAGTCCAAGTCTTTATGAATCACACAGGCCGTGGGAAAGAGCTCACGGGGGCGGGGGTGGGCAATCTCAGAAATACATGGAGAGTTGTAGACACGGGATAAGAACTATAGAGGAAGGTCAGGAGTTCGAGACCAGCTCGAGCGAGGGCGAGACCCCCTGTCTACAAAAATAGATAAATTAGCCGGGCGTGCTGGCATGCATCTGTAGTCCCAGCTACTCGGGAGGCAGAGGCAGGAGGATTGCTTGAGCCCAGCAATTTGAGGTTGCTGTGAGCTAGGCTGACACCACTGCACTCTAGCCTGGCGACAGAGAGAGAGAGACTCTGTCTCAAAAAAAAAAAAAAAAAAAAGAACTACAGAGGAGAGGCAGAAGCTGCTGCAGTGGGAGAGAATACAGGGGCCTACCCAAAACCTGCGATCAGGGATCAGAGAAGAACATTCCAGACAGAGGGAACAGCAGATGTGAAGGCCCTGACACAGGACAGGGCTTGGCACGTTTCAGGAACTACCAGAAAGCCAGAAAGGCAGTGACACAGTGACAAGAGGAAAGCAGAGAACTAGTGAAGAGTGGGGGCCTCAGGTGGGGCACACCGACACTTGGGGCTGGGTCACTCTCTGCCTTGGAGCCGCCCCGTGCTCTGCAGGACGCGTAGCAGCACCCTGGTCTCTAGCCACCAGATGCCCACAGCAGCACGCCCCTCGCCCTGACAGCCAAAAACGTCTCCAGACATTGCCAAATATCCGCCCCATACCCCGTCGGGGTAGAGTGCCAGACGTCACCACCGTGCTGTTCCAGGGCAAGACAGAAGCCGGCACGGCTGGAACACAGGCTGGCCTTGTTACAGAGAGGACGCACTCCACTCACTTGGGGGATTATTTGGGGAAAAGTAAACTCCGCGGCTAGAAGGCTGGCACACACATCAGCCGACGCTGGCTTTGATACGGGCCCTGGAGGAGCTGCAGCCTCTCTGGCGTGTCAACAGCCCTTACTTCCCCAGCTCCTCAAATGGCAGAATTTAGATTCTGAGTTCTGCAGAACAGGACAAATTTACAGAGCTCTAAGCTGCTGCATCCACCGGGGGCTGCCCCCCACCCCACACACAGCACACATCTGCACCATGGTGAAGCATCTCTTCAAACAAGGAAGCGAGAGTGAAGATGTGTGTTGACCCCAGCCTGAGAGGTAGGGGCAGGGGGAAGATATGCAAATCAGCACGGACAGAAAAGCAAAGACATTTAATCTTTGTGCAGTACCCACGTATGCTACTGAGGTGGTTGGGGTGACTTTAAAAATTAAATAATAACCAGGCAATGGTTTAAGGTCCATTTTGGACCCTTCGCAAGCCCTAGGACTGTGCTTTACAGTTTAGGTAAAACTTCATGGACAGCTTGCGACTCAGAAGGCACAGCTACAAACTCAGTCTCGACTCTGGTATGTTTTCTTCCTCTGAGCTGGTGCACATAGCTTCAAAGCCAGAAAAGATCTGGGTTCAAATCCAGACTCTGCCACTTCCTAGCTGTGTGACATTGGGCAAGTGGCTAAACTTCTCTGAGTCTCTATTTCCTCGCCAATCAAATGGAGGTAATAACACCTCCAGCAAACCTGTGAGGACTCAACAAGATAAGGCCGACTAAGTCACCAATGGCACATGCAAGTTATCCTACGTGGTTCCTGAACAAACCTTTTTTTAAAAATAAAACTTCAATAGTTCTGTATTTATGCTGATGTATGTTAGAAGAAAGCAGGCTTCATTAATACCATGATTTTATGAATAATATAGCTTAGGTCAAGCAAGGCTAAGTAAAAAGTAAGTAGATTTAAAGAAAAATATTAAGTAACCATTACCATTTACATGGATGCTATAGAAACACTGAAAATAAGATATGTGGACACACATCTTCAACGCTGCACCCACACAGTAGGTATGGACACTGCCACCACCACCACCACTGGGCACATAGTAGGTGCTGAGTGTCTGCTTTGCTCTCCTATGGCCCCCTTGTGGCATCAGCCCCAGCCTTGAACATGGCTCCAGCCTCATTATTAGGGTTTGGCCAAGGCTTAGACGTTGGAGGCAGACTCCCCGCAGTCTTGGGGACGTTTCTCACCAGGCTGATAAGGAGGACAGTCTTCACCTTTGCAGGTCGTGATGTCCCTTTAAGCGCCTCGTAAACAGCGGGGCTGGCCCACCTCAATAAAATTTTATTCAGGGCTTGCAATTCCCCACTCTTCCACAGCCAGATGCTGCCCTTCGCCGTGTTTTTAACTCCCCGCTGACAATTGATGAGATTTAGATGCATCGCAGGGTGATAGCCTGAGAAGACGGCTCATTAGCACCGTCTATATATTTTAAGAGCCAAGAAACCATTTTTCTTGGACCTACCAATTATATAGGATGCCAGGTAGCGCCCTTCCAAATGTCGGGCCACCCTAGACAGTTGAAGCTAAATCAACTGAGAAGGTGTATTAGCTTCAGCCTGACCCACGGACGAAGAATTCTTAAACTTCTATGTAGCAATGGAACATTTCAATTCCCCTGACACCAAAGCCCACATTTAAATAAGGGCACCGAAGCCCTTATGTCAGAAAAGGCCCTTTGTTAATTGTTCACAGGAAACTAATCCAAGAGGGTCCCCAACTTTCACCTGGTGCTGTTCACGCCACCTGTCACTACACCTGGGCCTATTTACTCCATCCACTCTGGACTGCTTTTCCTTCCCCAGCACACAGTCAGGCTGCTTCCTGTCTCCATGGATCTAGAGATCCAGGCTGTTCCCTGGATCTAGAACACCCTTCCTGCCCCTTCCTCCCCATCCAGACAGCTGAAACACATCCTTCACACTCAGCTGAAACGGCACTCCCACCAAGAAGCCACCTCTGACTTCACATGAGTCACACCCTGCTATGCTGTGCTTCTTCCTGCCTCGTTTGGTTTGCATCTTCCATGCCTGTGTGTGTATTTGGCCCTGAGTTCTGTTTCCAAAGTTCTGCACAAGGCAAAGAACAAAGTAAGTGAGCAATACACGCCTGGAGAATGAATGATTCCAGGAATCCCACAAGTAACAGTATCTATTCATTTAATAGATATTCACAGACCACGTACCACGTGCCAGGTGCTGAGCATATCACACTACACAAGAAGGAAAGACACATTCCTGTCCTCATGGGGTTTATGTTCTAGATACGAGGAGACAAAGTTATGCACAAATAAATGAGATTATTTGAGACAGTGATAAATGTTATGACAGTGAAACAAGGCAATAGCATAGAGCAGGGATCAGCAAACTAGAGCCTGTGGGTAAAATACAGCCTTCACCTATTTTTGTAAATAAAGTTTTACTGAAACATAACCACGCCCATTTAGTTATGCACTGTCTGACGGCTTTCACACAACTATGGCAACAGAGACCATATGGTCCACAAGCTTGAAGTACTGCCTGGCCCTTTACAGAAAACATGTGCAGACTCCTCACAGAGAGAGTAACTAAGGAGAAAGGGAAGGCCACTCTAACAAGGGGACATTTGAGTGAAGACCAGAATGATAAGAAGGTATCAGCCACGCAATTACCTGGGGAAAAGCATTCCAGACAGAAGAAATGGCAAGTGCAAAGGCCCTGTGGCAGGACAGAGACCAAGAAAAGGCAATGTGACTTGGGTGTAATTAGGAAGTGAATGGTACAAAACAAGGCACCATGGTAGGCAGAGCACATGTGATGTGGAACCTCACAGGCCACAGTGAGGGCTTCTCACTAATGCTCGTGACTAATTCTGAAAGTCAGTGAAGGTGTCTGGGTTTTTGGCATCGAGTGGTGAAATAATCTCCACGAAAGGGGAGGGGGTGACAGCACCTCCAGCATGGATGAGGAAGTCTAAAATGTTGACACTTAGCTCAAGACTTCTTTCCTACCATGAACCACGTCTCTGTGTCAAGTTCTGCAGGGCTGTTCCAACAGCTCAGGCGAGACGCTTCTAGAACAGCTGAAACAGTGGCCATACCGGTGTCTCATCCATCTTTTCTTACATTCTTGTAGTAAAAGGAACCAGTAGTTCAGTTAAAAAAAAAATCATTGTTTTGATACATCAGTTGTATCTATTTCCTTTAAATACAATAAATATATCTTTTTGTAAGTATTCACCTGTGTTCCACCTACAGTCATCCCAGCTACACTTTGGGAAACAATTGCTTAGAGTTCAAATTGATGGGAACCTCATTAATTTCCACTCACGCCCAACTCCTGACACCACACATTGGGGAGGGAGGTTTGTAATAGTTTTTGAGGGGGACAGCGAGGACAAGGGGAAGCCTAGGGGGGCATAGCACAAGCTCTGGAGTCAGAGCTTACACCAGACCGTGTCACTCACCAGCTGTGTGCTCTTGGCCACACTGAACCGCGAGAACCTCAGACTCCTGTCTGTAACATGGAGCTGGGTCAAGGGGCAGCTGTAAGAATTAAGAGATGTACATGACTCGGCCCGGGACTTTACAAATGGTCGATGCTCAGTAGATGCCCACGGCTCTGATTACAAATGCATAATTATTTACCATCATAATTATGATGATCAAAATGTCCTTTGCTCTCTCAAAAAACGCTAAAAGCATCTCTCACCATCGATGTATCTGAGCTTCTGAGACATCTGCAGCCCCGGCCCACTCACCCACTGATGTCCCCTTGCCACCCAGGGGTTTCGGGAAGCTCTCGGCAGTGTGGGACTTTTCCAGTGGGGTCACCAAACTAGGTCTCCTCTATCTTGCTTTCCTTTTATTTTTTTTGTTTCCAAAAGGCTCCTGATTAGCAATCTTCCAGAGGGGGAGGAGGAAAGAAATTACAGGAATGTTCCTTACTCTGGTCCCTGCTGGGCTGGGAGGCTGCTATTTCAGACTCAATCAGCTACCTGCAGGGTCAATGGATGAAATTCTTCCCCACAGGGATCAGGGGGAAGCGGCACCACTGCGAAGCTTCCAAAAGTCACCTGTGGCCTAAAAACCCCAACTGCTCCCAAGACCCAGGGACCTCAACCCTAAATGGGGACAGGAGCTCAATTTCTTTAAGGAACACCCCTCTTAGAAAGCAGCACCTCTCGCTCTGGCGCTGCGGGGGTGGCGGGGGGAGCGCAAGGTACATCCCCTGAAAATAATTACTGCCAGTTGTGAGGTTCAAACACCATCCTGAACTGGAGATAATCCGAAATTCACTTTGAAACCCTCTACGCAGGAGCAGACTTAAGTCTTTAACTGCTTAATTCAAGAAATCATTAAAAGTGGTCTTTTTTCCCTCGGCACAGAGTAAGGTGAAAGGAAGACGGCCAAGAAACCCATCGGGTTGCTGATGAGAAATGCGACAGCAATCAAATCACTGGCCCAGGACAATTCGGTCTCTGGCTGATTCGACGGCACATACTGCTCTCACCTCCGGGGATGACGCACTGCTTCCATCGATCTTCTGTTCCTGCCACCATCTTCTAGGACCGGCTACATTAAATTGCAGAGCTCCGTGCAAAACAAACTATATATATGCTTTAATATACAGGTTGAGCATCCCTAATCCAAAAATCTGAAATCCAAAATGAGCCAAACTTGTCGAGAGCTGACATCACGCTCAAAGAAAATGCTCATTGGAGCATTTCAGATTTCAGAGTTTTGCATTAGGGATGTTCACCTGATAAGTATAATGCAAACAATCCAAAACAAACAAACAAAAAAATCCAAAATCCAAAACACTTCTGAGCCCAAGCAATTTGGGTAAGGGATACTCAATCCTCTGTGTGTGGTTCTATTTCTCTAGAGAACCCTGCCTAGTACAGGTGCCTGTACAAAAAATTATTACAAATTTCAAGATGATGAGAGCAGACATTAAGCCAAGTGAGGAGCCCTTCCGGCAGGGCCCCTGGGGGCTGCACAGGCCATGAAGCCAGTCTTACCAGCTTCCCTTTCTGGGGCACCTCCAAGACCACTCTCCCTAGATTTTCCCAGCCTAACCAGACCCCATGATCTGACAAGAAAATCCTTTTTTTTTCTCTTAATTTGTGAATGTCTATATATGGACTTTCTGATTTACAATCAATCAATGAATCCTCTTTCTTGCAAAGAATAAAATGACATAAAAACAGAGCTTACCAAGAACACTCAGGGACCCCCAAAGGTTTTTACTTGGTGGACCAGGACCTGAAGCCTAAGCTTCCTTTCATTTCTACCATTTCATTCTAAGAGATAAAATCCAAAGTAAATCTAGGGCTTTATTTTACACTCATTACTTAGTTAAAAAGAAAAAAAAAAAAAAAAAGAAAACTGGAATGACCCAGAGTATACAATAAATGCAAAATGGGAAAAGTCCAATAAGAAAAAACCAGCAATTTTAAAAATACATAAGTAAATAAAAACGAAGCCATCTCCGAAGCAGAAATGCGCATGCTTTTTCTGTAAAGATGCTGAAATAATGGCCGTCTGGTCTCTGTGGCAGCCATTCAGCTCAGGAGTGGAGTGCCAAGTAGCCACAAGAAATACAAAAATGAATGGGTGTGGCCGTGTTTCAATAAAGTTTTATTTATAAAAACTGGCAGCAGGCTGGATTTAGCCCTTGGGGCTTTATTTGGCTGACCTGATTCAGAGCAGCACTCCTCAAACTTCCATGTGCACAGACATCGCCTGGGATCTTGTTCAAGGACAGACTCTGAGTCAGACGGTCAGGGGTGGGGCCTGAGACCCTGCATTTCTAACAAGCTCCCAGGGGATGCTGATGTTTTCAGGTCCAAGGATCCCACTTTGAGCAGCAAAAGAGCACACCCAAAAAAGAAAAGAAGGAAAACCTACTAAAGAACCCGAATTTAAGAAGCGCTTAGCACGACACGGAATAGAAAAGTAATTTATTTTCTCATCACCAAGGAACAGAGTTATGCAATTGAAGTCTATCTTCAAAAGAGGAATACCATGTCATTGGCCATCAAGGATGGAGTTAACTGTCATTAGGAGAAAGCAAAACGCTACACAGTTTCTGAGCACCGCTGTGCATTTTCCAGTGGCAGTTAACAGCGACATATAGCAATCAATGCAGGTAAATGAATCCATTCGCAGGCAGGCCATGGATGGTAAATCACATTGTTCAATAACGTTGCTAAACTAGCAACAGGGTGACGCGGAGCATTTTTTATAACAGCGAATCCTCTTTGGATGAGATGGACCGCAGGGGAGCATGGCGAGCTAGTCTGGACAGTAGAAGGGGAGTGGGCTCCATGGCCTCAGATCCCTCTGGGGTCTGGAAGTTCTGAGTTATGCTGGGGAAACCTATGTGGACACGGTCGAGGCTCTTCCAGTGTGTTGTCGCGGTTCCAGTGGGGGCCTGTTTCCCACAGGCAGGGGCCCATGTTTGGATTCCACGTGCAGCACTCTCTAAGTTTACAGTTAGACCAAGAATGGTTGCTTATGTTCATACACTGCTGGCTGGAATGTAGAATGTATATTTCCTTAAAAGTTAAATATAACTTTGCCCTAGGATCCAACAATTCCCCTCCCAGGAATCTGCCCAAGAGAAATGAACACATTAGGTCCACACAAAGACTCGGACACAAATGCTCCTAGCAGCATTATTTGCAATAGCCAACAAGTGGAAACAACCCAAGAGTCCATTGACTAATGAATGGATAAATAAAATGTGGTACATCCTTACAGAGGAATACTATTCAGCAATGTGCCACAATACGCACAGACCTCAAAAACATTATGCTGTGTTAAAGCAGCCAGGTGCAAAGACCACATACCGTCTGCTTCCATGGATACGAAATGTCCGGAATAGGTAGATCTGTACAGACAGACAGCAGATTAGTGGCAGCCTGCGGAGAGACTCGGGGGGCACAAGGAATCTCATCGGGGTGATGAAAATGTCCTAAAACTAGATTATGGTGATGGCTGCACAGCTCAGTCCATTTACTAAAAATCACTGGATAGAATCCTTAAAATGTGTAGATTTTACAGTATGTAAATTATACTTCAATAAAGTTGTTTTTAAAAAAGCAATGTTTCCCACTGTGGTCTTTTGCTTTTTCATGTTTCAGCTCCCTCGTCCTTAAATAACTTAGGAATCCCGTCAACAGCAACAGACCCAACGACATGTTGGTTATTCTAGATGCTGGAGCAAGTCCTCTGGCCCAGGCAGATGTCCTGGAGATGGCGCAGTAAGTGTTCCGTCGAAGGAGGGAAGACACACGCGCAGGCACCAGGTCCTTGACTGTAAAAGTGACCGCTGACTCCATCTGTGGTCAGAGCATCACCTGGGCAGAGCAGGGCAGTGCCCACAAAGATGCCACCGAGAGACCCACAGCCTCGATCCCCAACCCAAGCCCAGCCTGCCAGCTTGCACAGGCCTGAGTCCCGATGGAAATCAGGAGTGAGTCTCATGATGACAAAGGCCCTAAGCCATCAGCTGTGTTAGGAAAAAAAAAGGAAAAGAAAACTTGCTACAAGGAGAGTCAAATTCACACCCCACACTCCCCCCAACACCTCCACACTCACACCCAAGAAGCATGCTATCACCCTGAAAAGTAACTCTGTGAGGTCACACTCCGATGCCGGAAGTGACTCCCCTGTGCTGGGAAGAAAATGGAAACTCTAACAGGTGATACAGCTTTGGCTTGCCTCCAAATGGTGCAAGAAAATCTTAAGAAATTCTCAGCTATCACAACATCCCCTCCTTTGGAAAAACAACCTCTAGCTGATGGAAAACTGCAAAAAGTAAGGAGGTAGGGTCGGGAGGGGTTGTCTAGAATGAGCGACGCTCTCTACTGTGGCTTTCTTCCCTAACCCACTTCACACTTGATGGTGGCAGCCGGCTCAGAATCCAAGGCAGAGCCTGGGGCTGGGAACTGGAACTCGAGATGGCCCACAAGTGAGTCCAGCCGTGACCTTGGTCACCTGGGTGCCGGGCCCAGGTAAGCTGAGCCCACCAGGTATGGAAGGAACCCTGCCGAGGAGGCTTCAGGGCCTGAAAGATGGAATTTGGGCTCCAGCTACGGACTTAATAGCATTCTCTTTGTAGCCCTAAATGTATCTGGATCAGGAACACTAGCTGCACAGCCAGAGACCTGATAATCTCTCTCTCCCTTTTCATTGAAAAGGAAAATATCTAAAATACTGGAGAATACAGTAAAATCCTTAACTCCATTTTTTTTTTCTTTTTCTTCCTTCTTTCCTAGTGGCAAGGCTGGATAAGCTTATCAAGTGCAGGCAAACTACATCTTAGCTCTGATCCTTTCAAGAAATCCATCGGGCGCCTTTAACGTTTCATTTGGCAGATTGAATTCCAGACATGTATTTATGGGGCTGGGTTTGCCCTGAACAGAGAATTGCATAAATCCCATTACAGTATCCACTTTGGCGTGTTTGGGGTTTTCTAAGTCAGGCCTTTATCTAAGTGGACAGCCCCGGCATGACCTGCTCTGGCTCAGAAACTCTCTTTTTGCAGATTGTCTCCATCATCATCAACGTCAAACAATGTTTTAGGAAAAGAACTGAGCATGTCCCAGGCTCAACGAAGACCGTGACAATGTGTCGTCACCTGCTGGTAAGTTACAAGGTTTCCTTCCAGGAGCCACTTCACCCCACATCCCCCTTCCTTCTGGCAACAGCCAGAGATGGTGTGTGACCGACGCAGTGCTTTTGTCTTTCCTAAGTAGCCAACGATGAGGGTGTAGCATTACTGGTAATTTCTGAAAATGGAAATGTTAAAAAGAAAAGCGAAAAAATAAGGAAACAGAAAAGATCTGGGTGAACCACACTAAGTAAACCAGTGCTCTTTAAACCTTAGGCTAATCATTTTTTTAGAAAATGGGACTAGCAACCCTGATGACAGATGAAAGGAGGAACGCGAGAGGCCGTGCCTGGCTGCCTGGCCCCGTGCACCGACATCTCAGCTACAGTCCTTCCTCGCTTGTTCTCTCCTGGCAGGGCTGGACGGGCCGCTTACTCTAGAGGCAGCAAGGCACAGATGCCCCTAAGATGCCTTCCAGTTTGTAGCTCAGGGCTCCAGCGTGGCGTGCACCGTGCACAGGAGGCAAGGGTCGCGCCAGGCTGCGGCGTCACAGCGCCTCCTCCCCAGAACTCAGCAATCCAGTGACTAGTCACTTTCTTCTACCACACAGGCAAGTTTCAAAAAAAGCCGACAGCAGCTGCAGTAAATGAAGAAGTGTGCATGATTATGAGGGCCCTTTGCGCTATTTCAGGCTCCGTCCCTGTCTGAAGGCGGCTGTGGGTTTGGTTACATCTAAGTTTGGCCTCAGAGCTTGTAAAGGTAACTGCTCCTTGATGAGGGAAAAAAAGAATCTCAAGAGCCTTCACTGATTCACTGAACTAATATTTACAAAGTGCCTACTATGTGCCCAGCTCCTGCCAGTGACCAAAGGGAATCTGGTTACTAAAAATCCAGTGACCTCTCTCCAGGGCTTAATCCTCTCTCTAGAGATGCTCTCACTGACTATTTTCAACCTGCCTGTGAGCAGCTGAGGATAGAAGCTGCGCAGTTATTGAGTGATTTTTATGCACAACTGGAGGCATGAAGTATGCATGACTTCATTTACTTCCAACTAAAGCAGGCAGGAGTAGTAATGTCCCCATCTAACAGATGCGGAAATCCAGGCTCAGAGAGGTGAAGTGACTTGCCCAAAGCCACACAGATGGGAAGAAACGGAGGGCTATGAACCAAGGCTGTTTGGCTCCAGAGTCCCCCCTCATAGCCACTATGCAGCCACCATGTCTTTCCAGAGGTTGCTGTGGCTCTGATCTCAGCACTGCCTCGGTGGCCGGTCCATAGTAGGGGCTCAGTCAGTGTCTGCTAAACTGAACTTGACCGTCTTATTTAAAGCTACTGCAATCACACCCAGTTTTTAAACGATGGGTTGGGAATGAGGTCATTGTATAAAAATGGAAAGCAGGAATTTACTCTGAGGAATTTCCTAGAGTTAGGGATGGAAGTCCAGCAAAGAAGCTACTTCAAATGGCCAGAGAGCTAAGACACAGCCTCAATCCACTATGATTAAATGAGAAGATGCACTGGAGAATTACATAATAATTCAGAAAAACAATTTAGATTTACACTAGTGCTTTCCTTTTTGCAAAACTAGCATTTCTGTTAAGTTCACAGTGTAAGAGAATCTTATATAATATAAATGCTTGGGTCCCATTGGGGAGAGAAAAGTGAAGACTATTCTATTTACTTCGTAACAGATGTGCTGCCCAGAGAGAAAGTCCAGGGAGCCATCCATGTGAAACAATAATAACTTTGACAACAGCTGCCCTCTCAAGTACTTCCTGGGGGCCAGACCCATGTTAAACGATCTACCTGCCTTATCTCATTTGATCCTCACTGGAACCTTTTGTGGCAGGCCAACAGTATGGGTTCCATTTTACAGACAGGAAAACTGAGGGAAGCCAAACTCTGAACTCAGGCCATCTGTCTGAGGGTTCTAAGTCCTTAGATTACATTTGCAACACTTTGCACAAAGAACACCAAAGATTATGTCAAGAAAAAAAAAATGCTTGCCACAATCCTGACATCTCAGACTTGAAGGCAAGAGATCCGGAGCCATCTGGGCCCGTGTGGGGTACAAGCTGCCTGCTTCCCACTTTGATGTCATTCCCCTGGGCTAAACTCCCACGTGTGGCCACGGAAACGCACTCTTCAAACCCAGCATCCTCTGCATCCGATCCTATTTGGCTCCATACAAGCCAAGAAGGCATCTGGGGACAAGAGATCTTTATCTGTACCAAATGTTTATTGGAACCGCTCCAGGAAACGGTCCCACGTGAAGCCAGTGTGCACGATGTCACCCACATCTGCTTGGTATTCACTTCTATCCACACTGCAACAACTGAAATTATCTCTCTCTTGGAGCACCACCCTGGACAAACATCACCAGGCCCAACAAGACGGACAGCCTGCTTTCTACGGAGCCGTTTTCTAGATAAAGAGAAGAGAGGGAAGAGGAATCAGATCTCCCCTTCAACATATCTCTTCTCCATGCACCAGTTATAGAAAATTGTTCCCTGGGACAGGAGGACTTTTAGGAAGTGTGTAGGAACATAAATCTGGCCAGTTTTAAAAATACAGTGAAATTCACTTTCCTGGACTCTAGCACCGTTTCCTCTGAGCCAAATCATGGCTTCACAGCATTTGCAGAAAAGGGGCTGAATACGGGCCGCTGGTTGGAGCAGCCAGCCTTGGGATGGCACTGTACACACGGAACAACGGAATTCTTGAGGTCTGCAGAGGAACCAAAATTACAAACTGTCAGAGGAGGGAAAACCCGCACACCGAATGCACAGGAACATTTAGAAAGAGAGAAAGGATTAAACCTGGAAAAGACAGAATCCCGTCCCACCGAGCAGGAGGAAAAGGCACTGGCTTCCAAAATCATTAAGGGCTCCCTGAGGGTCAAAGGTGCATTTAAACAGGTCTGCTATTCGGGATTCCCCGGAGCTGTGAGAGGAACCTGATGGCACAGGACAATGCGGGGAAGATGACGATGTGAACAGTGATGTCCCTTAAGTCTGGTTTGGTGGTTGACATGTTCCAAGGCATTCTCATACCCATTATTTCACCCAATACGGTAACTTCGAAGATGAGATAGAGAGTGAATGACCACCACTGCTTTACGTCACCAAACAGTCCGTGTATGGGACACCAGCGTTCTCACTGCATAGGCTGTTTGAGAATAATCAGGGCCAAGCTCACTGCAAAACGAAGTAGAAGTACAGGACTGTTGTGTGTGTGACTCAGTGTGGGCTCCTGAATCAGACTACTTGGGTTCATATTCAAGTTCAACAGCTCACTTACTGGGTGAACTTGTGAGCGTCGCTAAACCGCCAGGTCTCTGTCTTCTCATCTGTCAAATGGAGATTATAAGTGAACCTAACTCAAAAGAGATGTCGTAAGGCTTAGTACAATGCCTGGTACATACCAAGTACTCAACAAATACAAGCTGTTGTCGCTATCGTTGTCATCATCATGCTGGCTAAAGGGGAGTGAAGCAATGGTCCAGGATCAGGCATGGCCAATACATAGCATACGCAGCACAATTTCTTCTTCCTGCGTCCATGGCAGACATGGCTAGTGGATTACAGAGCTCTGCCTTTGAACCCAGATGCAACTGCACAAGTCTCAACTCAGAATTCCAGTTGTCCCCAATCATCAGAGTTGACAGATGGGTGAAAAGAATCCTTTTTGCCACCCTCTAGACCCTCATCAGAAACCAGATAAAACCAGCCATTCCCAGAAAAATAGTCACCTCTTGTTTGACGATTCCAAAGAGTGGCTCCTAAATTACAGTCATGCTTCCACTTTCATAATTTTCGCCGTATCTGCATATATTTTATGTTATTATTTATGCAACATTTACTTGAATAGATTATTTAAAAGAGAAACTTATACCTCTGTTCTAAATGAAAAATGAGTATCAAAATGACTGAATGGGGATATACATACACATGTACATGCGTAGCTGTCATCAGTATAGGCGCATTGGGTGTCAGTTATTTGTATCAGCTCTTTCTCATCCTTTGATCTTAATTATACGGAAGAGTAGCAAGACCGTGGGCCTTAGAGGTGACCTTGAAATAGAAACAGAATCTTATTTCCTCATTGGTAGAATCTGGATACTATGATCTACTTCATCTCGTCCCATGAAAGGGTTAGACGCATTTATATTTGAAAGTGGTTAGCCCACTTTGGTCTATGGTTGCCCAAGAACGTACAAGCGTCCTTGTGTAATATCCTCCACGGCTCACTTGCTCTCTGCTATGGTCAGTGATAACCCAGCCGAGAAGGGCTCTGATGTCTGCAGCGAGGGTGGGTCTCACGCTTTAGGGTCAGCGGACTCATCACAGCATGGAAGTTAAAGCAAAGGCGCCTGAGTGAGAAAACCCGAGTTCCAACACGTACTAGTGGTGTGGCTGTGCGCATGTTACTGACCCTCACCCATAACAGGGAAATGACACCAGTGTCCATCCACCTCTGTTCTGATGACTGAATGAGATAATATAGTCAGGGACTTGGAATAGTGCCAAGCACATAAAACAAAGAAACGTCAGATATTTTGTTGAAATTATCACTGATTGTTATCATTATCATTATTTAACCCATAAGCAGTTACATAGAGGTCCACAGGATCAATCCAGTGCAATTTAAAAAAAAAAAAAACAAACTCAAATTAGTAGCCAATATTTATCAGAGATCACACTTAAAATTCCAGATTTCTATTTTCTTTTTAAAACCTGAAAAAGCAGATAACCATAGCCTAATACTCTTATAGCCACGGACAGTGGAGCCAAGGAACCACTGTCCACTTTAGGCAGAGCATTTGGTCTTTTGTTCACCAAAGGCCTCACCACTCCCTATCGCCCTGTACCTGTCCTATAGTACACATTTCCCTACCCTGGCCTTAAGAGTATTTGGGATTTCGACCTTTGCTTTAAATCCTTAAAGTCCTGTCTTCATTTAAAATTCCTGGACGGTCTTTTTTAATACCAAGTACTCTAAGTAGCAATGGCAAGAATAGATAATGAATAAGATTAAGTCTCCCTTTGGGAAATCCTCAGGCTCAGGAAGTGCCAGATAATGGCTGAAGATAAAGACAGCATCATTATCAAAAGGAGGCTAAAGATCCAGCTCTTTGCAACAATCCTCCACTCGTGACCCGAAAATGAGCCGCCACAACTTAAGCCTCAAAATCGTTAAAGTTATTTCTATCCTCTCCGTCTGTGATGGTTCATTGTACGTGTCAACCTGACTGGACCACAGGGTGCCAAGATATTTGGTCAAACATTCTTCTGGGGTGTCTGTGAGGGTGTTTCTGGATGGGATCAACATCTGAACCAGTAGACCAAGTAAAGCCCTCCCTAAGGCAGGTGGGCCCCGTCCAATCAGTCGAAGCCCTGAGTAGAACAAAAAGCCTGACCCACCCCCATATAAGGAGGACTCTTCTGCCTGACAACTTGAGCTGGGACACCAGTGCTTTCTTGCCTTGGGGCTCAGACTAAAACATTGGCTCGGTTTTCAGACTGGAACTACACACCAGCTCTCCTGGGTGTCCAGCTTGCCCTGCAGACCTTGGGACTTTGCAGCCTCCATTATTGTGTGAGCCAATAAATCTTTACATATCTACATATGTGTGTGTGTGTGTGTGTGTGTGCGCGCGTGCACGTGCATCACCCACATCGTGTTGGTTGTTTCTCTGGAGAACCCTGACTAAAAAAGCTGTGATTGAACTGATGGTACACAGCTTACAAGCACAGCAGAATCAAATAACCACCCACTGCCCCATCTCTTCCTGGGAACCATGGTTAAGCTGAGGGTCAACTACCTATAGGTCAACCAGCTGCTACAGGCTAATGGAAGCATCCTTTCTGGATCCTGGCGGTCCGAGGCTCTGGATTCTCAATGAGCTTGTGGATTCTCCTGCCCAGGGCTGGGCCACCCTAGGGAATGCTGGGAAGAACTGCAGAGCATCCTCCCACAAGCCTTTGCGGCTCTCCTCCCGCTTCCTCATCCCCCGAGCCCAGCTCTGTGCATCCCCAGCCTCTCGGAGGAGAGACGAGAACAGCGGGACCACCTCACTCATACTGAAATCAGTGACTTCCTGGCCTAACCTTCTTTCACAACTAAACTGAGAGCAGTGTTTGGAGGACCCGGGTTTTCTTCCTCACGTGCTCCTCTTCCCAATTTTTCTCAGGGAACGTGTGCTACTTTAATCAGCAAAGATGATACAGGTTACCGATTCATTGTGCACTCACGCTCCGGGAAGCGGAGTTAGCCCCGTGTTCAAGGGCTAGGGACACTGGAGCCAGACTGCCTGGGTGCAAATCGCGACTCGGCTCTGTGACCTTGGGCAAGGGTTGTAAACTCTTCTGTAAAATGAGGATGAAAACTGTAATGACCTCACAGGGGTGCAAGGATTGAAATAGTTATTTCAAGCAAAAGGCTTGGCGTGTGCCTGACAAACAGCGATGCTCACTAAGAACTTGCTATCACTATTATCCTTGTTTTATAGTATTTGTATATATAGCACATTATATATAATATAAGTATATATTATATACTATTTATTAAGTTCCTGTTATATGCCAGCCATTAGACATACAGTAATAAAATTAACCCTGTGACCCTGTGGGTCTTAACCTATCTAGTGGAGGTTCAGGCATTATATAAACACACAGCTCTTTTCCAGGGTCCAATCCAGATAACTGTGTTGCATTTTGTTGCCATATTTAGACCAGGGTTTGTCTATTTTTTTTTTAAGCTCAATGTTGATTATTTTCCTGCTTTGTGCTCCCACTAATTTCCCTTTTCCCTTTGAATAAAATCCAAACTCCTTGTCTTCGTCTCAATCTCAAAGCTTCCCAAGATCTGATCCTCATACCTCCCACCACCCCCACGCCCCTCGCTCTATGTGCACCAGGGACCCCAACCTTTCATCAATTCTCTGAATCCCAGACCTCCTTCATTCCTCCTGCTGGTTGTGCCTTCTGCCTGCAAAGCTATTTCCTCATAGCGGTTCCTCCTTGTGTTCGGGTGTGAATATCACCTCCTCTAAGAGGCCTTCCTTGGTCAACCCAGGCACACCAGCCTCAGCCCATCTTGGTCGCCCTCTGTCACATAGTTCTCTTTTATTTTCATAACAGCACTAACGCTGCCTAAGCTGATCTTATTTATGTACATATTAGTTATGGTCTATGCCCCTCTGCTAGAGTGTAGGGACCTTGTCTGTCTTGTTCACCATTTTATCTTAAGCGCCTAGGACAGTACCTGGCACACAGTAGGTACTCAACAAACATTTGTTGAAATCAATATTGTTGGAAGGAATGTATAGATAAAGGATGACACCTGTTTTCAAATGTTCACTGATGTGTCCTAAGAACCTAGTACAGTGCCTGGCACATCGGAAGTGCTCACTAAATGTCTATTGAAATAAAAATGGATTAGAAGAAGGAATGGATAAAGGGAGGATGTCATTTTTTAAATACTGGTAGATACATCCCAAGAACCTAGCCTAGTGCCTGGCACATGGTGGTACTCAATCAATATTTGTTGGATGAATGTCATCCATTTTCAAAGAAAGAGGTGACCACGCAGAGTGAGTCAGATGGAGGCCACTCTTCTGCCCAGGGACCTCTCTCTCTGAAGGGCCGGGAGCCTTTCTCGACAGCTGCCTGGACATCTGTCCAGAGAGGGCACCAGGCCCACACGGGCTGTGCTGAGGCCTGCCCGGGGCTCTTTCGAATGACTCTCGCTGCTTCCTCAGGAAGTCCCAGGCGCTGCCACCCCAGCATGGAGGCTCCCGAGCGCCGGCTGCGGTGCGAAGTTGCCTCAGTACAGGCAGCTGATTAATACCCTCGGAGGGTCTATTGTCTGAATCCTGTCACCAGTGGAGAAACAGCTGTTTACAGTTTGTTTATTCATCTCCCTTTGGAGCCCTTGGGAGGAAACACAAATGCTTGTTCTCTGGGGCACAACTCCGCAGCTGAAGTGAGTGAAGAAAACGGTGTTTATTTTTAACAGGATAAAGAGGGGGAGCTCTTAGGAAGTTTGGACACTAGGAGGAAGACAGCTCTCTGGGAGGTGCTAGGCCCTGTGGCGATGTCTTGCACTCTGCCTCTACAGTTATGCCTGTGAGTCTATTCCAACTCTCAGCTAGAAATTTAGGCTTGGGCCATAAGTGGCAGCCAAACAGTAGGCTCAGGTGAACACCGATGAGTATGAGAGACCTAGAAAAGCTCTTCAGGCTTAAAAATGAGAGAGCAAGATACAGCGACCACCTGCTACTCGATACAAGTGATGTCCTACACAGGGCCACCATGTACAGTTGTGCAGGCTGTGCACTGCAAAAAAGGTGCCCAGCTCAGGGAGAAATCCAGCCTGTGATCTGCTTGTCAAGCCATGCTCCACAGTCCAGGGCTATATTGTTCAAAGGAAGGGGAGCCTTTTCTCCACACAAATATTGTTTATTAGCCATGCCATGCTCCCACCTAGAATGGGCACTTTTCCCTAACTCACACCATAAGCAGACAGGGTCCACCAGCTCAGGCTGGGTCCACCACTCACAGGAAGAATGGAGGCCTCACTTCCTTCCCCACCCAGGGCTTCTCCTGCTTCTCCTACCCCCTTCTCTTCTTCTTTCATCAGATTCCTCCACCATCCCTTTCCTGAAGGGCAGGCTAGCAAGCACAACTTCTCTCCACCTAGCCAAGTATCCCCACGAGGTCCAGCTACACTGGAGAGTCAAGCAAGGCTCTCCCTCAAGTCTGAGGAGTAAGAGAAGGTGTCAGAAAACCGCTGGGTCTTTCAGCCTCTGACTGTGGGCTATGGGTCCCCGACTCCCTCAGCCAGGGAACGTGGGGTCAGGGGCACCTGGGGTCCACTGACAGGCTGAGGTGAGGGAGAAGGAGGAAGAAGGAGGCAGGGTTTACAGAGACACAAGGATAAAGGAATTTCTGGTCTAAGGTCAGCACTGAGCACTCAAGATAAAACATAGCCCAGAAAGTAGCCTTCACCTGTTGTCCCTGAAGGACCAGGGACAACATCTCCCTGCTCTAGACAGAGGCCACGGTGCCTTACAAGGCTGCTGGTGGCAGCACATCCATGACCACCACCCTTCCTGGACAGCAAGCAGGGACCACCCCCAAAGCATCCGTGGACCATGCTGGCAAAGCAGGCCTCAGACCCCACCTGGAGGGGGTCCATGTCCCATCATTCTTCCTGCTGTCCCAGGGGGACAGCAAGGTCCCAGGTGAAGGCAAGAATGGGAGAGCTTGGGCCCTGAGACAGAGCACCTTCTAGACTGTGTCACCAAGCTCTGTCCCACTTTCTGTTCTTGGGGAGCACTTTGCACCAGGGTCTAAACACAGGCACCTGCAAGATACCTCACTTGGCTTACACACACCCAGGTGCATGCATGCACTTGACTCCATTCTGTACACTACCCTCTAGAACTGCACTTCCTCTAGCAGGATTTTTTTTTTTCTTTTTTAGAGCACTTACCACCTTCCAATACTTGTCTATATCACGGGCTGGCAAACTATGACCCACGGGCTAAATCTGGCCCATTGCCTGCTTTTGTAAATAAAGTTTTATTAGAACACAGGCACATCCATTTGTTCCTATACTGTCCATGGTGCTTTCACGCTACAAAGACAGAGCTGAGTGGCTGCAACCGAGACCGGATGGCCTGTCTGTCCCTTTACAGAAAATGTTTGCTGACCCCTGCCCTAGAGCATTCGTTTATGTATTTATGAAAATGTTTATTATTAGTTGCCTTCCCCTATTAGAATGTTAAGTCCACAAGGCAGGGACCTCTGTTATGTTCATGGATAGATTTCCAACTCTAAGAGTAATTATTCACTAAATGGATGAATGAGTGACTGTCACCTGATGGGGCAGTGAGGCTCCAAAGAGTCCAGCAGCACTGGGCAGAGTTTCACTGGATTTGAACCCAGAGTGCACGAGGATTTGAGCCCAGCTCTTTGCACTAAGGAGGACAGATCCCTCTTTAACCCAGCTGTGCGGCTGTGGGACCATCACTGTACCTCGTCTGCCTCTGCCATTTCTTCTGTCTATCCTGTCTCATCCTGTCTTCCTCCGGGAGCTGTTAAGAGCACTAAATGAGACAACAGTCACAGCTTTATTTTGTGTATGGATGTATTTATGTATTTTTATGTTTAAGTATTAACTTATTTAATCTCCACAATAATTTTAAAGTAGGGAACCATCGTCACCCCCATTTTACAGATGGAACACTGAGGCAGAGAGAGAGAAAGCGACTGGTCCAAGCTCACACAATTAGGTACAGGTGGATCCAGGATCCAAACCCAGGCTCTTGGCTCCTGCCAACTAGGCAATTCTGCTGCCTCTTCTAGAAACAAAGGGGCTAAACCAGCCCCATAGTGTCATGCTCAGAAAACACAGCGCCCCTCCCAATCTCGGGAGTCAGATCCCCAAGATTTCAGAAATGTCTATGTCTCCCGTCAATGTGCTGCCAGGCAGGCAAGGAGGAGGTGGGAGGAGGTCCCGCATTCCAAGGTACCCCTTTCTAAGGACTCCAGGAGATAGCCTGGGGACCCCACGCAGCACAGAGACTCAACCAACCCTCACGGGGAACAGTCCAACCCAACGGGAGCCCAGAGCCAAGGCCACCCACGCCCTCCACAGGGCCCAGGCAGCCAAGGCCATCTCCAAGTCCAGGGGCCACAACCAAGCTCCCTGGACCAGATAAGAGGGCGCCCCAGGGTGTCCGCTGGGCCCAGGGGAGAAGGGAGTCCTCGTCCCTGTCTACTCCTCCAACCTCCCGGCTCCCTCCCTCCCTCAGAGCCTGCAGATTGGAATCTTAGAAAATGCTTTTCACAACGCAGTTAGGCGCAATTATTCACGACCTTGCTGCCCCACAAACTCACAGACTGTCACTGTTAGCGAGGTAATTTCTGGACTCTGCCCAGCAGCCCTGCTCTAAGCTGCCAGGGGGCCCACTCTTTATTTCCTCCCTCTCCAAAGACCCCGAAAGCCCACCACCAGCCACTATCCATCTCAACACAGGACAGAGAGATGGATGGGAGATCCCCTGGGGTGACGGTGGCTGGGGAGGGGCCTGATGGCCAGGGACTGCTCCCAGCCCGTGTGACTCACTTTGGGCTCAGGGCAGAACGTCTGACCTCAGTTTAATCCAACTGGAAAATAGGGCTCAGGCATTCCAGACCCTCCGCCAGGCTCTGGGACAAATCCCACGTTATTTTATAAAAGGCTTCGGCTCTGAAAACATTGTGTTCTGCAAAAAGCATGACTTGGGAGGGTCTCCCAGACATGCTGTCCCTCTGCCGAGTTCATGGTCAAAGACATTTGGAACTTGGAAGGGGCTCATATCTTAAGACCATTAGCATTTTCCTCCGAAAAACTTGAGGCTGCCGTCAGGAACACATTCCCACACCCCGGAGAGATGCTCATCTGACACCCTCGCAAGAGTTTTGTGCTCTGGTGTCAGAACCCATCGAGGGTGGCTATCAGCTCTGCTGCTCGAACAAATGTGACCCTTCCTCAAGCCACCTTCCCACTCTCTAAGCCTCAGTGTCCGCATCTGTAACATGGGAAAGTCAGAGTATCTACCCTGCGGTAAGGATTAAACAAAATGCAGCATTAAAAGCAGCACCTTGCTTGGCAATCGCAGACACTGTGGCCTCTCTACACAGCTCTGAGGCCCCGTCTCTGGGGAGGTGCGGCACTGATTTAATAACCACCTGAGGGCCAAAGGCTGCATTCTGAAACATTAAGGAAATGTACGCATCAACTGTAAAATGCACCCCAAATTTCAGAAATATTATTTCCTAAATATAAAAAAGTGAATCTTAAAAAGAAATTTAATTATTATTATTTTTACAACTGCAACATTAATTTTTTGCGAGAAGATGGGTACAGCGAAGCTACGTGACTGACTCAAGGCCACACAGCCAGTCAACAGGATCCTGTCCCCACATGGCTCCAGGGGGAGGAGGGAGGGGAGGAGGCAGAGGAGGGAGAGGAGGAGGGAGAGGAGGGAGAGGAGGAGGGAGAGGAGGAGGAGGAGGGAGGGGAGGAGGCAGAGTCAACAGGCAAGTCCTCCCCCTCGTCCAATTCCTCCTCCCCTCAACAAGGATCAGTAATAACAACACGTTATGGAGCTTAATACGTGCCCAGGCACGGTGCTATGTATCAACTTATTTACTTCTCCAGCAACCCTTTGAAGTAGGTTGCTAACCTCTCCATGCTACAGATGAAGAAACTGAGGCACAAAGACGTCAGCCACACAGCAGGCGAGTGGCAGAGCTGGGATTTGAACTCACGCAGCCCAGCACCAGGGGCCGTGTGCACTTTGTCCCCCCACTGAGACAAACAGGGACACTTTAGGGGAGAGGGGATTGGCATCAAAACGTCACGCCATGCGGCCTCTCGCACAGCTCCCCAAGAAAGCTCCTGGGCACCCAGAGAGCACCCTGTGTCCTCCGCAACGTGAGCGCGAGTTTGCGCCTGTCCTCACCCCTGTCCCGCTGAGATAGGCCAGCTGGGCACGCCAAGGCAGGCAGGGCCAGGTCCGCAGCCCCATCCCGGGTAAAGGCTCTGACCCCGGGGGCCAGCTTCTGCGCGAGCTTGGCAGCCATCCCGCCAGGGCCACCAAGGACAGGAGACCCTGGAGGGGGCAGTGGTACACTGGGGTCTGCCAGGCCTGCAGCCACAGATACCTCCCCGCAGGCCGGAGAGGGAGGGGCCGGGGCCGGCAGGAGGGTCACCTCGGTCCCACCAGCCCTCTGTCCCATCCAGAGGACTCAGCATCAGGTGACGTGGTAGCTAAGGGTGTGGGCCCCGCGCCAGCCTGCCGGGGAGAGGATGCGGATCCGCCACTCACCAGCTGTGAACCCCTGGGGGAGTCACTTCCCTCCCTGTGCCTCGCTTCCTCTAGCCACAGAACGGTGACTCACATAGCGCTCGCATGGCAGGGGGCTGGAAACGTCAAGTGCAAAATGCTTGGCAAGTAGTACGTGCTTAATAAATGGTGGCTGCCATCATTATAATTATTATTACTTAACATCATCGACAGGCCTACGCGTCAGGTCCCAAGAACACAAAGAGAACCTTAAGGTGCCATCAATATGGGTGAGGAGCTGACAAGAAACCCACACAACGAGACGTGATTCTAGGTTCCAGAAAATCTTTGCCCTTTAGGTCTTCAAGTGTCATTTTAGAGCAGGGCTCCACAGCTCTTGCTGTCAGGGCGATTCCTCCTCCGATCTTTCAGCCAAGTTCAGAAGGAAACAGAAGCATTTACTGAGCACCTACGGCGCCACTCCCTGCTCCAGCACCGGAACAGCCTGCGGGGCTAACAGGCCCAAGACCACCGAGGACGGTGATGGAGGCCCCCAGCCAAAGGCTAGAAAGACTCGAGTTTATCATCAGGCAGAAGGGGGAGGTGCTGGGGGCCGAAGACCCTTTTCTGCACACGGTCGCACCTGAACAGCCACGTCCACGTGGAGGTGGGAAAGGATGCCAGTGACCCTCCCTGCTGAGTGCAGGTCACCGTTGGAAGGAGGAGTGGTGACGCCTGCAACCAGGGCACAGGTAACCACAGAGACCTGAAAGTTCAGAGCAGACGGGCCCCGGACATCCCGCAGTCCACTTCGAATACGGGGTGGCAGAGGCGTGGAGAGGCCGCCCAAGCCACACCAAGCGAGTTTCGGAACACGTTCTGGGCTCAGGGTGTCCTGACTCCTGGAAGTCCAGATCCCTGTGCCCCCTTGGTAAACCGAGTAAGAGATTTCAGCACAGCACAGCCCCCACCGCAGACAGACGCTGCTGCCACACCCAGGCCAGAGGCTCGCCCCCTCTCTGTCATGGCTCTGGGTTAATGCTACCAGGCTGGCAGTGGTGCAGGACGTCACCATCAGACACAGACGCCTTGACAACAGGACCCAGGGCAGGTACATTTTGATTGGAGATGCAGGGAGAGAAGAGCTCCGAGGTCATCATTCAGCAGGGGCAGGTGGGGACCCAAAAAGCCACCACGTAGGCAGGAGTGTTTTTTTATTGGAGGTGAGGTGGCAATAACGGCAGAGAAGCACTGAAAAGACTGTAGGAGACACAACGGTTTTGTTCCAACAGGCAACTTTTCTCATGTGCTCAAGTCCCACTTCCAAATCATGTAATTGCTAAACCAATTTCTCCAGGTTTCCAATAAAATGGGGCTGATGAACCCATTAACGGGGCTGTTGGGAACCTCACGTACAAGACTGCTTCCCAGTGCCTGGAAGCCACTGCAGGCTCTGGCTCTTGTCCTTCTCCCCAGATGACTTCTATTGTCCTTGCTCCTGAAATCACATGTCTTCCTCCTCTTCCCCTAATCCACGCCCAGCTACCTTTTCCTTGTTCCATCTTAAATGTCACCTTGTTGGAAAAGTCCTTCCTCCTCCATGACTCACTGTCCCCTCCACCAGGACCTGAGCCGCAGGAGGTCAGGGACTCTGTTTTGTCCACTGCTCCAGCCCCAGCTCCAGCATAACATGCCTGGCGCATAGTAGGCCCGTGGCAAAATTAGTTGAATGAATGGGTAAGTATCTGCGGATGCCCTGGGGAGATCTATAAGGCAATATGCTGGTGTAAAACTTCTAGTACAGCACACAGAGTAGATCAGCCATGGATGTTGCTGGGAGTACATCAAAGTAAATCTCCAACCAACAAGGTCAGCTTCCCATTTTCGCCGGAGAGTAGCCTTGTGCTTAGTGAGACAGAAGTCTCTTGCCCGTCACCCTAGGAACCTGCTCCCCAGGGCCCCACCCACCCCAACAGGGCATTCAGTGACAAGGAGAACTCTGCCTTTACAAGACAGAGGAGGGCATCGAAATGGGGGGCGCTCGCTGGGAACCTGCAGGGTACTCAAGGTGTTCTACAAAACAACAAAATGCCCTGCCATCCTTACTACTCTTAAAGGCAAGAAGAAGTTGGTTAGTGTGGAAAAAGTGTGTCTGGTGTGTTTTGCTTTGATGTGGGCAGGCTACAGGATGACTTCCCCTAACTCACCCGTCCTAATAACAGAAACCTGTGACCCCTCCCCTACTGAGGGTTTCCCCTACTCAATGGCTGTAACAAAAGTGTTGAGCGAACACTGGGCACTGGGAAACAGACCTGCAGTCTAGTCACAGATTCTAACCCTAAGAGAAACGAAATTTACATTTTGTCCTGTTGGTTCATTAAGGGACCTCATGGATCAATACTACTGTGTTTGTGTCCTATGTCACAAATTTCTGCCTTTAGTTGTATTAATGCCCCTTTCCTACTTTCTTCTATTTTCGATCATCTTCCTTTTTTTAAAAAATGGACTCTTATTTTAATCTTTTATATTTAATGTCAAAAATCTGAAGTGCTTTTAAAGTAGTCTATCAATTTCCCTCTGGACAAATTCTGAGCCTTATCTCAGGTTTTGATATGAAGTCTTTTCATTTTCATTAATCAATATCTAATCTGAAATGTTAACTTTGACTTCTTCTTTGATCTAAGAGTTATTTAGAAGGGTTTCGTTTGTTTAAATTTCTATGTGATTGCCTTTTAGAAGCTCATTTTTAATATTTATATATTGTATTGTTTTATAAATAAGGCCTTGAAGATTTCTACTTCTGAAATCTATTAGGTTTGAAACCAAATTAATCAAAATTTCCATTAGGGCATCTTGGAACATCTAGAAAGTCGTCCTTTAAAAAGAAAAAGCCATCCCTAGAAACACACACACACACACACACACACACACACACAATCTTTGTAATGAGTCCCAATGAATACTTACAACTCTAAAGTTTTATCTTTTCAAAAGTAAATACCCCGAGACAAAGAAAGTAAACAAACCATTAAGCCAGGGGGGAAAGGTGCAAAACCACCAGAATTTAAGGGTTAAGTTTCTCACGTCTAGGAATTCCACACCCAGGAATCATAACCACAAGGGCATTGCAGCCTGCAGCCCCATTTTAAAGACTAAGACTGAGGCTGCCAGAGGCTGAGTCAGATATAACCGATTTTAGCTGAGACCAGGTTTCAAATCCACTCACCCTTTCTGCATTAAATCCAAATTTCTTTCCAAAAGAAATACTAAAACAGCAGCTACAAGGTCTTCTCTGTGACTTTCCTTCAGTTTGTTAATTGCACAAGGCAGAACCAGGATTCAGGCTCCCAGAACACCCAGGACTTTACTCCTGGTAAAGCGGGTTGGCTAGATGTGGAACCTGATGCGACTCTCTGACAAGCCTCAGAAAGAATATTAAGTCATTCTTCAGCCAGCACCAAGCAAACCTGAAAGACGGGTGGATCCCAGGGAATCCTGACATCGTTCTCCCAGCCCTGTCAGTGCCTGTGTCCGCAAAAGTGGGACAGCAAATGGAAAGTGACCAGCCTTCAGAACTGACGCAGGATCTCGTGCCTCTAAACAGTGCTGACAATGCACTCGAAGGCAGCTCCTTGGGGGAGTCTCCGTGCTCCGATGCCGTGGCCATGTACAACGTTATGCAGTCCCAGAAGGGACATTTCAGCACCGTGTTTCAATGTAAAATGACATGTGCTACTGCAGGCTAGCGATCTTATTGGGGCTGCATTCGTCTGCTTGCCAGGCAGAAACCCAAAACAGCCAGAGAGAAACAGAAGTCAATCAAAGCAAAAAGTGACATCAAGAAAAAAAAAAAAAATGCCTAATTCTACCAGACCTGTTTTGCTAAATAAAGATAAGAGCCCTTCGGATAATATGGCTTCTGTATAAGACATTAAACGATGGCGCCATTCCCAAAAGCAACTAAAGCAGTTGACATCAGGCATGTTCCCACCATCCTTGAAGGGGCTGAGAATGGAAAAACGGTCGTCAGTTTATAAATTGAGGTTCTACAGACGCTCCACTTTGCAAGACTAATTAGGAAAATAAGCCTTGCTACAGTATCAACAGACGAAAGTATCACCAAGCTTCACTCCCTACCATGACAGGTAAAACTTCCAAATTAAAATACAATTGTCAAATCAACCAGTTAAAAACCAAAAGCAGTAGTTTAAGTCAATTCTGTTCCTCAGTATATACCCAACAGAAACGTGTGCATATGTTCACCAAAAGACATGCACAAGAATGTTCATAGCAGCACTAGATTTAACGGCCCCAAACTGGGAACTTCCCAAATGCCCATAAACAGAATAGATATGTAAACCTTGGTATATTCCACAATGAAATAAGCAGCAATGCAAAAGAACAACTACAACTCCATGAAAAAATACAGATACGCAGTTAGCAAACTTTTGGGTAAAGTGCCAGACAGTAAATGCTTTAGGCTTTGTGGGCCATGCAGTCTTCGTCTCAACTACGTAACTCGACCGTTGTAGCACAAAGCAGCCATAAATGAATGGACACGGCTGTGTTCCAATAAAGCTTTACTTATGGACACAATTTTTTTGTTGTTGTTTTTTCAGTAGAAACGACCTTTATTGGTTCCAATGGTAAGTGGAAGAGGTGAGGATATGACAGTTCCCGATGTTGGGGCAAGTGACTGCAGACTCGGTCACCGCCCTCCAAAAGCACAAATTTGAATTTCATATAATTTGCACATGTCCGCCAAATAGTGCTCTTCTTCTGAAATTTCCCCCCAACCATTTAAAAATGTAAAATCCATTCTGAGCTCTCAGGCAGCAGGCTGGATCTGGCCCGCAGGCTGTGGTTTGCCAAGCCCTATATAGACAAATGTCGCAGATGCAATGTGAACCTGAACAAACCAGGCGTGAAAGAGCAGAGATCACATGATTCCACTTCTAAAAAGAGGTGAACGTAACCGATGGGGTGAAGAAGTCACGACAGAGGTTACCCTGGGAAGCCTGGGGTCAGAGTGGGCGCGAGAGGGACCCAGGGGCTGGTGATGCTCTGCACTTTGGACCTGGGTGCTGGTTAGGTGGGTGTGGCCACTTTCCTGAGCTGTTCATTCATGACTTGTCTCCTTTTCCATATGTTTGTGCTACTTCAAGAGAAGTTTAACAAGCTTTTATAATAAGGTAGCTGACCATTCAATCAGCTTCAAACAGATGTATAAAGAGAACCACAGCAACCAAACTAAATTAGCTATGACTCCTTCGCTATGGCCAGGGATTAGCTGATGCTGGAGTATTTATGAATATTTAATAATAAAAGGCAGATTTAAGTTGTTTTCCTCCCTCTAGCTATTAGTGTGTTTCCTTCTAGGGTGGGTTGTATTTTCGTGGTTTATGGGATGGTGCTACCATCAGAATCCAGCCAGGTTATTTTCCTGGGTGTCTGCGAGAAAAGGTGACGCTTACCCAATTCCCAGCGACTCTTCGCATGGAAATGTGCCATGAACAGTGTTAACCTAAACAGCATCTGGCAAAACACGTGGCCTCCAGCCTGCAGCCAAACCTGTGCCTGGACCCTCACAAAGCAAAGAGGCCAGGCCTGCCTTCCATTCCCAGAGAATATGCAGTTAATTATTTTTTCTCACAGGCAGCAGCTGAGTCTTTCTGAAATCCGTGCTTGTAATTATCGCTGTAATTATTATTTTAATACAAATCAGCAACTTATCAAAATATTACACTTTAGATGCTACCTCTCCGCTACAAGACTATATGGATGGAGGGCGGAGGGCGCCGTCCCTGCTCCGTTCTGTGTGTGCGGAGAGTGGGGACTGGGGTGCGGGGATGTACACCAGAGCCAGACTGCCAGCATCACAAGTGCCCAAGTGCACCACGGTCATTTTCATGCCTGTCCTCTCTTTACAGACAGTAAGTCACCTTGTGCATTCTACACGATGGTTTGACCTCGGGCCACTCACTCACTGCTGCGTCTCAGTGGTTTCATCCATGCAATGCGCAAGCAGTACCAACTTTCACGCAGAGCCACTCTGAAGAACACCTAACGGCCATCGCTTTGTTAAACTTCCTGTGCAGCACACGCAGGGCCTTTGGCACACAGGCTCCCACGTCACACTGCCTGAACTGAAATTCCAAGTCTACGGCTCTACAACTATGGGCTATTCCTTACTCTCTCTAAGCCTCAGTTTCCTCGTCTGTGAATGGGAATACCGTCAACAGACACTTCATAAGGCTGTTGTCATGATTAAATGTGATAATCCCTAAGATGCTGCTTAGCACAGTGCCTGGCAGGTAGTGACATTTAATACATAACAGCAATTATTGTTGTTACTACAGTGAGAGCTGTAAACCCAACTCCCAACAGCGGGGTCTTGCAGAAACAAATAAGCAAAGCACCCCTGGTGGGCCCCCTTGCAAACTGGAGAGCTGGGGTCCCGTGTGGAGGGGAAGCTGCACCTCCCCTCACTCACATTGTCACCTCTTTGGGAACAAAGGCCAAAATTTCTAATTTTTTAATAGGCACTCCAAATTAGACTTTGATTTGAAATCACTGATTTGGGTTATGAATTTAAATTATAATTTCAAAAATCTGCTGTTTTTTCTTAATTAAAAAAGGAGGAGGAGGAGGAGAACTCTATGCTGCCATCATTCCATCTGCAGCCCAGAGCTGATCCACAAAGGGCCAGGCTGACCCCTGGTTTACACATTCCCCATCATAAATTTCTAGTGCCCTCTTTTGTTGGAGGATTATATCCACCTGCTCGCTCCGTAAAAGAGTCAGTCTCCTCCAAATGTTGCAGTTGTTTGTTTTTAACCCTAAAACAAAGCCAAAATAGCAGTCAGCCTCTAGACCTGAGAAGAGTTAATAATCTCACGCACGCCCATCTGCAAAGCACCCAGTGTTTCTCTGCACGTCCTTCCTTAGATGTTTCTCTTAACATCTGTACCGGTTCTGTCTTCACCTCACCTTCTAAACAAGAGGAAATCAGACGTAACAATTCAAAAACTACTTTGCAATAGGATGAGAAAAAGCAGGCAGTAAGAGCATTTCCCATCCAAAACAGAATAGTCTGTAACGCTTGCTGACAAGCAAATGGGGTTCTCCGTGTCTTTTATAACAGCTGCCCCTTCTGCGCTGGGGATAAAAGAGACAGAGGAAGAGACACAATGAATAGGCTTTTATTTCAAAGAGAACATCTGCAAAGCATGGTTCTACATTAAAAAATAAACAGAAAACAGCACCAAGTCTGGGGGAAAAAAAAGAAGATTTCCCATTACATCTCTAATTAATAAAGCCCCATTTCACAAGGAGAGGAAAAGGAAAAAAAAAAGAAAGATAATAACTTTTCCATATCCCCAAAGAAAGGATGCTTAATGAGGTAACCGCTATATTACTTGATCCATCTAATCTGGTTTTAATACTATCCTTAAATAATGTATACATTAGCTCTCCATTACCAAAAACATTTGTTTATTTTATGAACGTGAGTCTGGTTGAGTGCTAAGACTTTGCAAAATTATCATGCCGTCCTTGGGCTCAAGGCTTTTATTTCTTCTCCCTGTGGCTCATTACGAAATGATTAGTTGTCTCCACTGCCCTTTTGGATTGCTGCTAATGTTGTACTGCGGTTCTGTTACCCTGGTTCTGAACAGGACAGTCTGGGTTCAGGGTTAAGTTAATGCAGTCATTACCGGTCCATTTGGGGACCCATTGTGCATGCTAATTTCATGTCCAACACATGGGGGACTAGAAGACAAATTATTAACGTGAAGCAAAGGCACGGGGCGGAATCCGAAAGATGCACACGACACGCCCAGACCTGAGTCACAGAAGACGGGCTTGGGGCAGTTACTTTCCGTAACTGTAGGAGCCACGCAGACAGCAGGTGAGAACACCAGAAAGGGCCCAGCATGGGGACTTCCATTCAAACGAACCCAGAGCACAGTTCCTCCTCATGTCTAACCGAAATCTTTTCCACTTGAACTTCAGACCAAAGAGCACAGCTGTTTACCAGAGGAGCAAAGGAGCTTCAAAATTGGTAAGCTGACATCTACCAAACCTTGGCCACTCCAGCACTTCCCTGACCATCAGTGACCAACCAAGCTGCAATCAGAATTACGAATAGAGTCAGGGTTTCCTACTGTTACTTACGCGCGTTTTAATTTTGTCAACTCACTTCTTTGTACTTAAATGCCACTCTACCTGCATGCTAAGGAGGAAGAACCTTGAAGCTGCCATTTTGATTGGTTATATTTACATATTTTCCCCAATATAACGTGCAAAGAAACATACATCTATTGACAATTTCTTAAAATGTTCACCAAAGAACCTAAGAAGTAGGGGACAGCGACGGCAGCTGGGATGTTGTTGATGTTCTCTTTCTTAGTCTGGGTTAACCTGGGTGTTTGTGAAAATTCATCAAGCTGTATATTTGGAATGATGTATACAGAGTACATTTTGGTTAAAAAAAAACAGTTAAAAGAACATATGCAAAATTTAAGAACTGAATAGATGTTGCACAGAAAAGCTGTTATATTCAAGACTGTTTGCCCATGTGGCAACTCCAATCACCAGAGTATCATGATTGGTGTCTACACCATATTTGGGATTCCTGGGGCTAGTTTGGAACTACACTGGTAAAAGGCCAAAATAAATCCCCACCCCAAAATAAGTAACATAAGCCCCCACCCCACCCAGAATAAATGCTCATCCATAGCCCCCTATTTTCATTCAGCTCCCCAATTGCTTCCTTCACTGCACTTGCAACAATTTGATTTTTTTTTTATGTCCTTGTTTTGTTTGCTTTTGTTTGGGGGTCATCCCGCCCCCAGACCATAAACCGAATGAAGACAGGGGCGTATCTGTCTTTTCCTGCTTTGCATAAAGCCCTCGCCCAGTATCTGCTGGATTAATGGACAAGTGGGTGGGAAACTTCAGGTGGGTTTCACTGGTTCATTCGCTCCTTGTACCCCAGGTGTTGCAAGACAATGTGAGGAGGGGCACACAGATGACGGGTCCGAACACCCCCACGTTCTACTCTTCCTCTCTAAGACAGGAGCCTGTCTCACGTGCACAAGGGGCTTTCTGAGCGTCAAAGCGCTTTCTCATCTGTTTATCAGATTTAATCCTCACAAGCCGGGGAGTGAGGGAGGCTTATTAACATCATCTGATGAAACGCCAGAAAGACACAGAGATGAAAGTCACAGTCCGTCCCTGACAGAGTTGGGACCGAGCCAAGGTGCTCGGGAACGTTTCATCCTTCCACTCGTCCCTGGTCTCTAGAAGCCCCCAACTTCCCAATGCATGCTCTTGGGGGCCAAGGTCATGGTGAGCCCCGAGAGGGGAAGGTAGCCGATTCAAAACAGCCTGGTACCCGCATTCCCCCGCCTGCAGAGGGGAAACGGGCACACCAAGTTGCAAAACGCATCATTCTATTTTTGTCAAGGATGTGTGCCTTCTGAATGGCCTAATGCTTGCAAGAATTTGCATATTCTGGGGGTAGGGGGAAAGAAACCTCCATTGTGCCCAGGGTAGGCAAAGGCAGTGGGAGGTAAGTAAGAGGTGTGAAAAAGCCACATGGGAATAAGCCGACCACAGCTACTTATTATTAACCCTTCACAGTGAACACAGAGGTCTTCCAAATGAGTTGCAAACTCAACAGCCTAGAGGGGCCAGGCAGGTATCACAGGTGACAGAAGAGATCTGAGGGGACTCTTGAGAGCCTGGTGGGTCTGCGGCATGACCATTCTTCAGCTGGGCCATTTAACACCAAGCAAGAGTGTGGGCCCAGTGCTGCTGACCTCAAGACTTTTGAAAGAACTCCAAAAACTGACCTCAAGACTTTTGAAAGAACTCCAAAAACCCACATTGTCTTATGGCATATCCTAATCTTTACATTTCTGTGCCTGTTTATTCTCTATTCTAACACCCAGTGTGGGTAAAACCAAATGTGCCCATGGGCCACGGATTTGAGAGCCCCCCTCCTGCAAACATCTCTCGTGCGGTGGCTACGTCAGGGAGGGAGAACAGGGCACTGCCGGGGGCCAGGCCTGCCCCACAGCACCACACCCTGCAAGGCAGGTGCCGTAGCAGCCCCTGTGCTTCAGATGAGGAAACCGAGCCCCGGAGAAGTGAAGTGACAAGGCCAGGTCACACAGAGGTGATGTGAGAACACTGCCCCCCTCCCAAACAGCACACGACCCGCCTGCCAGGCGCTGCAGCATCTGCCCACCTGCTCGTCTCCGGGCCTGTCCCCCCAGCGGGAAGATGAGTGGCACCGCCCAGGCCTCAAGTCGGGCAGTTCTGGGACGGCAGGAACCTGAGGACGCCCAGGGTCCTGTGTCACACTATTCCTCACACCCTCCTTTCCAAAGGACACCTTCATCTTGTGTTCAAGAGGTCACCATGGGGAAAGGGGGTCAGTGGTGAGCCAGGCGAGGACGTGACAGGAAGCTCTGTGGCCAGGCCATTTGTGAGCAGGAGCCCTGACCCTTGCCTGCTAGACTGGTCCTCCTGGAAGGCAGGGACACAGCTGTCCTGTTCACAAATGCAGTCCCAGTGCCAGGCACACTCTACCGGCTGGAGTGGAGGATGGGTGGATGGGTCAATGGTTGCACAGGTGGACAGATGGATGGATGAACAGATGGACAGACGGAAGGATGCATGCCTGCATGAATAGATGGGAGGAAGGGCAGAGTGAGCGGCTACAGTTAAGGGACTTACTGACTCTGAACTGGGTAGTGACTACACATACAGCCTTCAGAGTCACCACCCAACTTCAATTCCTAGTTTGGTCACTTTTCATCGGTTTAACTTTCATCCAACTTATTGCCTTAGTTTTTGTTATTTTTAATCAGTAAAGTAGGGATGAGAACAACAGCCCTTAACTTGCAGGATGCTGCCAGGATTCAGTAAGATCATGTCTTTCTACTCCTTCCACGTTGTCTGGTGCAGGGTAAACATTCAATAAAATAAATTCTCCTCCTCCTCCTCATCACAGTTACAAGGCTTGCACCCCGTGGGTAGGGAACCTTTGCATCCATCTCTGGGCTCCACGAACTCGGCTTACAACAAAAGCCTCATGCCCAAGGATTACAGCAAAGGATTCCTGGGAGGAGAAACAAACGCCTGTTACCGCATTGCCCTGTTAGCACCCAGTGACACATGAGCCTGGATTACATGCCCAGATAAGCCAGCAGTCACCTGGCCGGGACAAACCAGACCTGAGACAGAACAAATCCAGTTCACTGCCCTCGGGGGGGCCTTCCAGGGGGAGACCCCACACACATGCCAGAGGCTTAAGAATGGGTCCCACCTCTTACCCATCTGGCAGGGTATCTGGGGCCCCCAGTCCCTGACACTAATCATGCCCGTTTCCATGCTCAGGGTTAAGGTGACACACCCCACCACCCCCTTTGTAACCTCTGGCTCTGGCTTCCAATGGGGGAGGAGACAACCTAACCCAGGGCGCACAGGGGCCCGACCCGACAAGTATCTGCGGGCAAACGGGTAGTTTCTGTTGCGGGCGGAAGGAAGTACCCACAAGGCGATCCGGACTGCATGTTTGTAGAGATAGCTCTCCCGTGGCAACGTCCCACTTCACCCCAGCTCTCAGGGGCAGGTCGTGGGCTCCTCAGTGGGCCAGCCGGGAGGAGTCTAGGCAGTGTCCACCGGCCAGCGAGACCTGCACAATATCCTCGTGCCCCTCCTCTCCTGGCTAGAGAGAGCTGAACTCAAAACTTTCTCCAGCCAACTCAGCAGTTCAAGTTCAATTACTCCCTAGCAGGCTTGCTGCATATTTCACTATAGGGTCACACTTTCTTTTCCAAGACCATAAAATCCTGTCTTGAAAGGAGACACAGGTCAAAGAGTCCAAAGTAGCAGATATGCAGGATGAACAAGTCTAGAGACCTAAAGTACAACATGAGGGCTATACTTCATAATATTGTACTGGACTCCGGATTTTTTTTTTGCTAAAATAATAAATTTTAAGTGCTCTTGCCACACACACACAAATGGGTAAGTATGTGAAATGACGGATATGTTTATTTGCTTGACTATGGTAACCTTTTCACTACTTATACGTATATTAAACATGTTGTGCACCTTAAATATATAAAAGAAAAATCTGAAGAATAAAATAAAATCCTGCCCTTGAGGTTGGGCATTTTGACAGAACCAACTACCGTGTGCCCCCTTATATGAGTTCTGTGATTCTGAAGTTGGGGAACTTCGCAAGACACTTATAAAAGGCAGGATGTAGAATAGAGCAGTTAAGGGCACCAACTGCCTGGGTTCAAGTCCCGGCTCTGCCACTTACAACTGAGGACCTTGGGAAAGTTGCATACACTCCCTGTCTCGGTTTCCTCGATACAGCATGAGGTTTGAATGAGTTTGTATCTACAAACATCTAGAACAGGGCCTAGTTACATTAAGCACCATGACTGTTGGCTGTTCAAAATATAACAGTACACAGCTTGAAGGATTAAGTGAGTTAATACATACAAAGGGTTTAAAACAGTGCCTGGCAAACAGAATAGAGAACCCAGAAATAAATCCACACATTCACAGCCAACTCCTTTCTGACAAAGGTGCCAAGAACGTACACTGGAGAAAGAACAGTCTCTTCAATAAATGGTGCTAGGAAAACCAGATATCCATAATCTTATGGACAAGCACAAGAATGAAACTAGACCCCTATCTCTCACCATAAACAAAAATCAAATCAAAATGGTTAAGGACTTAAATCTAAGATCTGAACCTATGAGACTATTAGAAGAAAACATTGGGGAAACACTTCAGGATGTTGGTCTGGGCAAAGACATTTTGGGGTAAAGAGCTCAAAAGCACAAACAACAAAAACCAAAACAGACAAATGGGATCCTATCAAGGTAAAAAGCTCCTGCACAGCAAAGAAAACAATCAACAAAGTGAAGAGACAACCTACAGAATGGGATTAAATATTTGCAAACTACCCATCTGACAAGGGATTAATAACCAGAATACATGAAGAACTCAAACAACTCAACAGCAAAAAATAAACAAATAACACAAGTGAAAATTGGGTGAAAGATCTGCATAGACATTTCTCTAAAGACAACATATGAACAACCAACAGGCATATGAAAAATGCTCAATATCACTAATCATCAAGAAAATGCAAATCAAAACCACAATGAGATATCGTCTTGCCCCAGTAAAAATGGCTTTTATCCAAAAGAAAAAAAAATAACAGGTTCTGGTGACGATGTGAGAAAGGGAAGCCCTCATACATCATTGGTGGGAATGTAAATGAGTACAGTCATTATGGAAAACAGTATGGAAGCGTCTCAAGAAACTAAAAACAGAACTGCCACATGATCCAGCAATCTCACTACTAGGTATGTATACAAAGGAAAGGAAATCAGTGTATCAACAAGGTATCTGCACTCCCATGTTTACTGCAGCACTATTCATGATAGCCAAAATATAAAATCAACCTAGGTATCCATGAAAGGATGAATGGATTTAAAAAAAAAATGTGGTATATAAACACAATGGAATATTATTCAGCCATAAAAAAGAATGAAGTCCTGTCATTTGCAGCAATGTGGATGGAACTGGAGGCCGTAATGAAATAATGAAATAAACCAGGCACAGAAAGACAAATATTGCGTGTTCTCACTCATAAGTGAGAGCTAAAAAACTGGATCTCAAGAAGATGGAGAGTAAATGAGTGGTTACCAGAGGCTGGGAAGGGTAGGGGAGAAGGGAGATGAGGTTGATTAATGGGTACAAACATGTAGTTAGATAAAAGGGATACGATCTAGCGTTCGATAGTTCATTAGTATGACTATAGTTAACAATAATCTATTGTATATTTCAAAATAGCTAGACAAGAAGAATTCAAATGTCCCCAGTAAATAGAAAAGGCAAACGTTTGAGGTGATGGATATCCCAATTACTCTGATTTTATCATCACACATCACACGAATGTATCAAAGGATCACATGTACCCCAAAAATATGTACTACCATGTATCAATAAAAAAGTGACCACCACATCATAACTGTTACACAGACATTATTACTGTTACTATTACCCTTTTATTTGCACCATTATTTACCAGCCTTATGGAGACAGAAAGGGCCAAGCCGGGATGTGAACCCAGGTATATCACACCCAAGGGTTCATTTGTGCTGGGGCCTGGCGCACACTTCCTGTGGCTTTTCCTCCTGTTCCCACACACCTTCTTTGAAATGTAGGTTTTGATGGGGTTGATTTTTTTTTAATTTTTTATTTTCCCCAAAGTATTTTCTCTTTGTTTCTGGTAGATGGGGATCTGGGTCCAGAGAAATGGGGAAATGCAAAGGAAAAGGAAAGAGAGCTGCTTTAAGTGACAACTCTTAGGGCAGCATCAGCTGAAAGACGGAGATGAGGTGAACTCTCACCTGTGTAGTGCAGCAGGTGTGCACGTTAACTCTTTCTGCACTGAAATACTAACATATTATAGACTGATGACTCCGCTGATCATGAACAGCTCTGAGCGGGAAGGCAGACTCTTATTTCAGAGATATCCTTAAAGATACTTTTGTTTTCTGGGGACACACAATGATGCAATGATGGCTTTAGCTCAAGCCACCAAATTCATGGATCAGAGTTGGACAATTGCCAGTAAATAAGAACTTATGCCTTGGCTGGTTTCCAATCCAAAAACAGCATGCATTTGACCACCCAACTTTCTGGAAGATAAAAATTGAACTGATAAACTAGAGAGAATATCTAAAGCGTGAGAAGACTAGAAGGAAACTGAATATATATGTGTGTGTGTGTGTATATATATACATAAAATAGAATTAATATTTTATATATATCTTCTACTTTTATTTATCTATTTTATTTAACATTTTCCAGTATATGATTAAACAGATGGCAACATTTGCAATAAGATAAATATTGTTCAATGATGCATATTTCTGTACACAAAGTGTAATGCATCATTCCAACAAAATAAAACTCCACTGAGAGTGTGAAAAAAAAATGAACCGTCGACAAAATACCCTCTGTTTCCTCTGATCTCAAAACTTTGGATAGAAAGAAAAGCTACACACCTCCGAGGCTGTTAGAACCAGAGGCGATCTGGATCCAGTGAATGGATCTTTCAAAGTCACTGTCAGAGTCTTCAGAAAGTCCCAAGCTATCTGAGTAATGTGAAGTATGAGGAATTTCTGCCAAAAAATCAACATTTCGATGGGGTCAGATAATACAGAAACCCCATTCTACTTTGCAGGGGATGGAAAAGCAATAAAAAATTAGATTTCTGAAATGAAACTTACTGAGTAAGTTTATCTAACAGCACAAGCAATAAATGTGAGGATTTCAAGAAGAGCATCACCAAAGGGAAATAAAATAAACATTCATTACATTAACACACACAGCTCTCTTTCATTTTCTCCAAAATTTACTCAGAACCTGTAGGCTGATCTTTTTGACAGCTCTTCTCTGCCCCCCGCCCAAGATTTTCCCTCCCTTCGTAAGTCAGCCCATCTGTTTCTTAAATTCTGAGATGACAGTAAAACCCACAGCTTACTGGAGACCCAAAGAAGGAATCAGTGTCATGGCCACAAAACTCGGCCACAGTCCACCCAATAATTCTAATATTTTAAGAGCTTTGAAAGAGGCTGAGAGAAAAAGGGGAACTTGCAAATCTTTTATGGCTATGCCCTCTGACTCTGGCTGCTGGAGAAATTGGGTGTTTCTTCTTTTTAAATGCACCCAAAATATGATCAGGTCTGTCCCCCAGGTAAAGGTCCCCAAACATAACAGGGGCAGAAGCTCTGAGACAGCAGGCATAAGGAAGCAGCAAGGCGTGGTCTGGAAGATGCTCTCTATACCATGCCTGCCTGACACTCTGCAAAACGCCCACCACCAGCCCAGGCCACAGACTCCCTCTACATGCAAAAGCCACAGTTGTCCACCCCACCCCACCCCCGCCTGCAACAGAGCACAGACATGAAGCATCACCTCCTAAGCATGTGTCTGACCCAGCTCTGTACAAGAGCCATCTGGAAAATCACAGGGATTTTTTTTTTTTTTTAATGTCCCACTCCTGAATCTCCCCGCAAAGCATCATGCTGGCAGCCCTGGCAAGGTCTGGAAACAAACCGCATGTTGCAAGGGGCCTTAGGCCTTGCGAAACCCTCTGGTCCTCTCCTTGCCTGCAACCCAAGCTCCAGCTACACCGGACTTTGGGAACAGCCTGCCCCCTTCTGGTCTCCTGGAGCTCCACGGGAGGGCAGGGGCTGGGTGGGCACAGCCAGAGTAGGACAGACCCCGGCATCCAGCCAGCCAGTCTGTGCTGCAATTTCAGGATCTAGCCCGCCATGGAGGTAGGTGTGAGGGAGAGGAAAGAGAGCAAAGAGACAAGCAAATAAAATAAATACGAATCCAGGAGCGACAACAGTCAACAACAGCTTGGCAGACACCTACCAGGAAGGAAGGGAACCAAGAAAAAGGGAGACAGAGAGAAAAGAAAAAGAAAATATGTAAATGTCTATATCAGAAGGTGAAGAAATTGAGACACTGGGACACGCAGGTGCAGGTGGGGGTGGGGGGACAGTAACTGAACTTGCAGATGAACGCAGAGTTTCCGAAAAGCAAAGCAACTCTGCTGCTGGAACTGGAATTCCAAAAGGAATAAAAAAGGAAAACGGCATGCACCCACCCACTTCCCCAACTGCAAATCCCTCCGTGACGGAGCTGGGATATGAGAGAATAAGACACTGAGCCGAACACGCCAAGCGGGGTTGTGCACGGATGCCCAGAATGTCGGGACCTATAAAGAAATCAGCCAGCCCGCCTCCTTCCCTCTCTTCATTTGTTTCAACAGGTGGTATGTGCACCCTAAAGGCACCTCCTGAACCCCATCTGAACCCGAAATGCAAAGCGTACAGAAAGTCCCATGCCATCCCCATGTCCAACCTACACGTCCCTACACTGGGACAGCAGGACATGCTCCATACCCGTCCCCCAAACTCCCAGTAGGTCTCCGACTGCAGAAGGAACTTCTAACTGCATTTCTGCCGGAACACATCACTATCAACTCCAAGAGTTCAAAGGCAGTGTCTCGGAATATCCTTCCCTGTAAAGAAGAGGCCGCAGGACATTGGGAATGTTCTGGTTCTCCGTCAGGAATCTCACGCCACTCTCCTCCCGACACATGAGGGAAAGATCTCTCCCTGCTACCCACACAGCAACATGAAATGCCATCACATCACGTCTCCGGGCTGGCTCAGCCCGCGGACACAAAGGACCGCACTCCAGCAGAGAGGGCTGCACAGACTCCAAAGAAGTTTAGCAGATCAGAAAGCATCATGCTGTGTATGGAGGCAGTCTCCAGTGAGGACTCCCCCAACGTGACAAATGATAGGGACATGCATTCAGTCCTAAGGATCCTGAAAACGCCCCCCCCACGCCCACCCCGTGTCTAATATCCTTTAGGAGCTAGGCAAATCCCTGCAGGCAAGTGGCATGATGAAGATTCAGACAGAAACACAACATGCAGGGGAGCTGACATCCTGGCCCAGACTTGGGGACTCTGACCTCCTGCCTCATGTGCTCCTAGCTCAGCAAGGCAGCCCAGAGAAACGTGAAAGGTATCCCTGGAGAAGTTGGGGACAGGGTAGGCAGACAAGTCAGCTCCCCACCCAGATGGTCCCAGATCTGCAGAAAAAAACAGTTTCAAAACCCTGACTGTTCACACCCAAGGAAGGCAAGGAAAACCCACAGGAGCAGATGCCGTGACAGTGTGGTCGGACACATAGCTGGTGACTGGAACCGGCCACACACAAGACAGAGAGACAGAGATAACCAGTGAAGAGAAGGAGCCATGCCTTGAAACTGGAGATGACTAGGAGGCAAAGCCAGAGAGGGGCACGGGAGACGGCAAGGTTAGAGACAGAGAAGGTGAAGACGGAGACTCAAACATCCAGACAAGAGAAACAGGAGACCCAAAGTAAGAGCAGGCACGCAAGGCTGAGTCTCCATTCAGGGACATGGTCAGGCGCTTGGACACCCATCCCAGACCCCATCGCAGGCCAGGTAAAACAGAGGCTCGGTTGTCTGCACCCAGCTCGGCAAAGACCACAGAGATGCTGGGCGAGAACCACCCAGGAGCGGAGACTGAGGATCCCGCACGATCCCGCACGCAGACAGGGAACGAGGCACCGACACTCACGCATAGAGCAAGTCGGGGTGCCCAGCAAGAGTGATGTGAAACGGGAACCCGGCCAGACTCATAACCCCCAAAGCGCCTTCTCTGGAGATAACTTCCCCCAGACCCCAAAGGGCAGTCCTCAGACTCTGGAGGGGGCAGCCCACGACCCCTGCGCTTGGCAGGGACCCCACCCGCCTTCCAGGGCGAAGAGACGTGGAGTCAGCAGGCTCGCAGAGTCCCAGGGTGATGACCGGGACTCAAGGGCTGGGGGGCGTGGGGTTGCCGCTACCGGCCTCCCTCCCTCCACGCGGGACGCGAGCCGAAAGGGCATCTTACCAGCGCCCCGGCAGGCAGTGCCCCCCGGCTGGCCGGCTGCTGCGCCCGGGGTTCTCCGGGGCCGCCTCCTCTCGCCCGCGCCGGGGGCCCCCGTCCGCGGCCGCCGCCGCCGCCGCCTCCTCGGGCTGCAACCGGCTCAGCGGGCAGGTCCCGGCGCTCCCGGCGCGGGGCCGGGGCCGGGGGTGGCTGCTCCGCGCCGCCGGCCGCTGCGCCCCCGCGGCGCTCCCCGGCCCCGGAATCGAGGCTGCTGAAATTCCACACGACCAGCGTCTGCAGCAGCAGCACGGTGAGCGCCGCGAGCAGCGCCGAGTGCGAGCGCCGGGCCAGCCTCCGGGCGCACGGCGCCGCCACCATCTTCGGAGCGCGGCGGGCGAGCGGGGCGCGGGGACCCCGGCACGCTCCGGGCCGCCCCCGCGCTCCCCGCGGCTCCCGGGGCCGCCGCCTGCCGCTCGGGCTCCCGCTCGGGCCGCCGCCGCCGCCTCGATCGCCTCTGCGCCTCCTCCTCCTCCTCCTTCGCCGCCGCCGCCGCCGCCGCCTCCACCGCCGCGGCGCGGAGTTTTCAGACGGGCAGGGACCCGGACGTCACCAGGAGGAGGGGAAGGCGGGGAGGCGGGAGCGGGGAGGCCGCGCAGGGGGGCGCTGGGCGCGCGCTCGGCCCGGGGCGCGCGGGAGGGGCGGGCATCTAGCCTGCGCGGCTCCCCCCTCCCCACGCCCTTGTCCCCGACTTGGGGGCGGGTGACCCAGAAGGGGCCCGGGGAGGGGGGCGGCGCGGGCCGGGGGTGGAGAGGGCGGGGCCTGGGGGCGGAGCCGAGGGAGGAAAAGGAGGAGGGAAGGAAGGCGGTGGGGGTGACCCAAGACGACAGACGCCCCCAGGACAAGAGTAGCAGTAGAGTGGGGAAACGGAGACAATTCCTGCGGCCGAGAAGTGGCGGGGGCAGGAGCACAGGGCAGCTTTGGGTGAGAGGGTGCCGCTCACTAGCGGGGGAGGTCAGGAAGACAGGGGTCCTGAGATCCTGTTTTCCATGTGGGAAGCAAGCAGGAGGCACAGGAGCGAGGAAACTCCTCGGTGGCCCGGAGCTCGCGGTCCAAGGACCTCCCGTGGGCGCGAGAACTGGTTGGCAGGTGGAGACGTGCGAAACATTTCAGGGGTGTGCGAGCCACGCAAGGTCCCGGCTCACGCAGCCGGATCCCTGGATCCCGGCTTGAAGGGCTGAGTCTCTGGGAGTTAATCAGCCCATGCACTGTGAGTGACTCCTGAATCACACGCAATCCCAGTGCCAGCGATGTACTGAATGCTCGTTGAGTCACTTCTCTGGGCCCTGAGGACTCACAACCCAAGAGGCTCTAAGCCCAGTTGGCAAGTAAGTGCTTTCGTGGCAAAAGGAAGACCCATGGAGTTTCTCAACCTTCACAGACTGCACGCCCCAAAGGCTGGCCCCTGAGCCGCCCACCTGTCCTTTTTCCTGTCCATCCTCAAGTCCTGTCTGCACAGGGCTGGAGTCTGCACAGCTCTCGAGAAACAGGGCTTGCTTTGTAAGTAAAGTGGAGTCTTTCCCCATCCTGGCTGGTCTGTCCCGGTGACCTTGAGCCAGGAGGGCGAGGACTCCTCCCTGGGCCCGAGCTTCCTCTTCCATCCATGAGTTTTAGGCAGAATGATCCCAGCGGACTCGAGTTTTGTTCCCAGCCTTTTCTGACTCAGTCTTTCCAGCCTTTCCCTCTACTGTCCTCTTGCTCAGGGCTTTACGCTCAGCAAACGCTGAACACTGAGCTTATGGGATGCAGCTGATGTCCCATTCGGGACTTAGCCCTGTGGGCATGCAACAGCAGATCAAATCCTCAGTTTGTGAATTGGGGGCTCGGGGTGAATGCTTGCATCTCGTCTACTGTGCTTTTTAACCTCATCCTATTCTTCAAGGGAAGAAAGTGGAGTATAAGGAGAATCCGCAGAGAATGAGGCAGGGAGTGGAAAGAGATGTTTCATCCACTCTGCAGGCATCGGTAAACAATAATCTGAGGTCAGACACTGGGCCAGGTGCAGGCATCCAAAGGTGTGTAAGGCATAATCTCATCTTTAGCCAGATGCAGGTATGGGTCGTTAAAACGTAGTGAGGTAGGCATCGCTGCAGAGACGTGCACAAAATATTCAGGGTTTATGAGGGTGGGACTGCAGCGGCCACCAAGAAAATGCTTTCTGGACCCGTCTAACTGGCCAACCCGCTCCCCTGAACTGGGAGTGTGAAATGCCTGCTAGTGGGGATTCTAAACTGCAGACTAGAGTCAGCCTTAGGAGCATCGATAGCCTAGCCAGGCAGAGAGGCCTTCCTTTTGGGCTCAGCACCTAACCAGGCATGAGACAGAAGAACAGAGGCAAGGTCTCAGGGCCACTGGTCTGGGGATATTTTGTTTACAAGTAATAAAGCCTATTACATTAATAGTAATAAGACCTATTCTAACTGCCTTAAAAGCAGACTTTACTGGATCATGTCACTGAACATTCCAGAGTAAAGACTTCAGGTGAGGTTTGATCCAGCAACTCAGAACTATAGCCTAGGATTCCTTTTCTTTCCATCTCTCCTCTCTGCCTACCATGGGGTCTACTTTATCCTGGGGTTCTCTCTTCATGTCACAAGATGTCTAGCATCAGTTGCCAAGACTACTTGTACCTTTTGTTCATTTCTAGGCCAGGGGAAGGAGGGTCAGCATTTCCCAGGATTTTCCTCAAAGGCCCAGAGATTCTCTCTGATTAAATGAGAGAATCCACCCCTAGACCAATCACTGTGGCCAGGGAGATAGAATGGGCTGATCAGCTTGGCCAAGGTTCCATACTTCACCCCTGGCGTTGTTGGGGTGACACCAGCTTCCCTGCAAGCACTGAGATGCTCCATGGAGGTCAAGGTCTGATGGGAAGAAGGAAGTGGGTACAAGGGGGCAGACCCCATCATCTTCCTGAGGCTACATGACCTTGGGCAAGTCACCTTCTCTTCCAGGATCTCAGTGTATTTAGTGCCACATAAGGGGTTGGATGAGTTCCCCCTAAGACTTGTCGCATTACCAGAACTCTAAGGAGTTCTACGGAGAGTCTAACCAGGGCTTCTCAATCTTAGCAGAGCCCACCCTGGGCACTCTTGGCACCCCTGCCCTCTGGCCCATCTTTGCTTCAAGGTCTCTGCTGCATTTTCCCCCTAAGCAGATGTTATCTGCTTCCTCCACGTGACACATTTAACCACAGTCCTTTGGGGCCTCTGCTCTGGTTCAGCTCCCTCCAGGGCCACGGCTTAAGGAGTGAGGTTAAGGATCCGAGGCCCCAAGTCCCTCGAGAGACAGAGTTGTTTGTTTATCTGAACTCATAAAAAGCCATGCAAGAAAGAACTTTCAAATCTCCAGGCAGGTTATGGATGCCGTAAACAGCTTAGTGTGATGTTTTTAGAGTAAAAAATCACCCAAGATAGAAGAGGAGGAAGGCAAGCTTCTAGGGTCTGTGGGACCATCTTCCTGCCCCAAGACAGGCAGCACCACGAGAATCTTTGGGTGAGGAGGCTTGGAAAAGATGAGACAGAACAGCAGATGTCCTGGAGTGGGAGGAGGTGAATTTTGCAATGCACATCTCAGTAGGAGGGGGGCGCAGTTGGTTTGGGGAGTGCCAGAACCCCTGGGAGCACAGGGTGGGCATCGCGAGTCTTCTCAGCCAAACCAAACAAAAGCAGCCACTTCGCATTAGGAGGGGCCCTGCCTTTCGCTTCCACAGTTCCGCAAAGGGAGACAGGCGGAGCTTGATGTATACGACAGAGCTCCAAGTGCTGCCTGACGCTCTGGCTGCAGCCCTAGCAACAGCCGCGAGATTCCTTAGAATTTTTAAAGCTCATTCAGTCATTCAACAAAGATGTATTGGACCCCATTATGTGCCAAGCATCATGCTGGGCAAGCGAAATATAGGTATGAAGAAGATTCCCTAAGGAACTTTTCTTTTAAAATATGGTTCCTGCTCTCACTTGACCAAGAGCCAGAGCTCTAAAGAAGTTCTGAGCTGATTTGTGGGATTTCCTGCCCACCCCCACCCCAAATCTTGTTTTATCATCGCTTTCCAGTGAGGGGAGAGTAAATCAGCAAACACTGAGTTGTGACCCCCCCCCCCAGGGCTATGAAGGACACAGGAGAGGAGGAGTCTTCACCCTCAGGGGGCTGTCAGAGATGTCAGGGTCCAGACAGGCACATGGAGGGGACAGCCACAGCATAGTATGTAGAATGAGTGGGAGCCAGATTGTCCAGGCTTGATTTCCAGAGCTGTTCCTTTTTACCTAGGATTTTTCAGTTATTTACCTCTAGGCCTCAGTTTTCTCATCTGTAAAATGGGGCTGATAATAAATAGGATCTTTCTCCTAGGTTTCTTACAAGGATTAAATGAGATAACCCATATAAAGGTACCTTCCATACAGGCTGGCACATAGTAAGTACTCAGTAAATGTCACATGGTATTTGTTTTATTAATAACAGTAGGGCACTGTCAATGGTGAGTAGCCAAAGGTATCAGAGGAAAAGGGGGGTAGTCAAGGAAGGCTGCCTGGAGGAAGTAGCACTAACTCGAGTCCTTGACGTTGATAAAAAGGCCACAGTACCCAAAGGGCCAGGATCTCATCTTTCATTTCTACTCTCTCTGGCACTTTGCCCAATGCAGGGCACTGGATGAACTTTAGTAGAGGAATGAACACCAATCACAGGGGACAGGCAGAAGTGAGCCTGGGGTGCTGTCAGATTGGAACTCAGTGCTTACAAGTTCAAAGAACCTGGGTTCAAACATCATCTCAGCAACTTTTTAGCTGTGCAATTTTAAGCGGGTTGCTTAACATCACCAAACCTCAATGTTCTCAACTGTAAAAGGTGAAGAAAAATAACACTTATGTTTTAAGGCTGGGGAAGGGGCAGAGAGGTGGGGTATATTGTATATAACAAGTGTCGTATATTTCATATAAAGTTGGCACTGACAGATGGCAGTGCTGAAGGAATGTTAGCCTGGTGGCATTGGCAGGCTGGTGTGTAAAGAAATGTTACCCTCTTCCCTCAAGCGGTTAATCCTGCCCCAGGTGCCAGAAAGGGCTTCACTTGCCTTCTGAATTTAAATAAAATTCAGCCTGAAAGTCAAATATATGTTTGGTGGAGTTTTTTGTTTGTTTGTTTCTGTTTTAATTAAATTTCAATCACACATCTGTTTCTTTTTGGCTTATTGGAGCCTGTTTTTACCCAAACTCTACAAACTGACCCTGAGTTTGCTCTTAAAAAATTAAAAAACTCCCCCTAGGCTTCACTTCTGCATCAAGACAGAAGTCATAAACAGGTGGGTCACCTCCTTCTAAGTGACAGGGCAGAGTTGTACACAGAACACCCTCCAGTCCCTAGGAATCGCTGACCCCGACAAGGCTTTACAAGCACAAGGATGCCTGGCTATGCGGAGGGCAGAGGAGCCGGATGCCGAAGGTCCCCCAGCCCCCACAGTGCCGGAGGCCATGGACTGGCCTCACCCTCATCCCTCTCCCCCATCCAAGAGAAAGAAAGTGCCTCTGATCACACCACAGTCACAGGCAGGCGACAAGCCCACGCCAGATGCCCAGCTGTGCTTCTGCTGAAACCTGCAGGTTTCCAGACTAATCGTCTACCTAATGCATCAGCAGAGGGAGCTCTAGGTAGTAAATAACTTTCATCTGGCCGCCTACTTTCCTGTAGAAAAGATCTGGAGACAGCAAGGAAAAGTGGGGTTCGCAGTGGAGCTGGTGCCCACTGTGTGTGCAAGGATGGGGTTGTGGGGGAGGGGCTGGGGGATGGGAGGAGGGAGGAGGAGACACCAGATGAAGAAAATCAGCAACCACCACACTGCTCACTGGCCCATCTGACCTTGGACTGACAGTCTTTACGCTACCCCCTCAACATTCTCATGTTTGAAAAGCGGGCACAGTCTGGGTCCAAGTCTCAGACTATATTGGCAAACCTTTTCTTTCCTTTAAAATAAATGGTGATCGTGTGTGTCACTGGTGCCCAATCTGGCCCCTGGGGCCATAGGCTTATGACTGCCAATGACAAGGACGACAATGATGATGATGATGGTGATGAGAGTTAACATTTATTGAGCACTTACTAGGTGCCAAGCCCTGTACTGCAGACTTCAACAAATCACATTCACCAAATATTTACTGAGAACCTGCTCGATATTCAACACGGTGCTCATGCCGGGGAGTCATAGGAATTCAACCATGAACAAGACACGGAAGTCCCTGCTGTCACGGAGCTTGCAATCGCGTGAGGCAGACAAGCCAAGACAAATAAACAAAAATGTAAACGAGTGATATCAGAGAGCGGTAGGTGCTAGGAAGAAAATAAAAAGAGAATTGCTAGAGCGATTGGAATAGGACAAATTTAAATAGGCTGGTCAGGGAAGAGCTCATCCAGGCAGTGACACTGGAGTGTTCCATGACCTTCTCTGGAAACACGACTGTTTGAGGAGTCTGATTTCTTTTAAGCATCAAGGGTCATCTGTTGACTGAACGAAACACCCGTCGATCTATTTTTTCTAATGTGTATAAATGCTGTTGTGATATATAAACAGAAAAATTCTGCTTAATTCATGGCTGTTCTTCTGTCAGTTTGGATTGTCTCAAACAGTGATTAATAAAAACTCAATTATTTGTGCAGGCATAATGGGGGTCACAGAATGGGTTAGGAAAAAGTCTAAAAAATAAAAGTTAAAAATAGGTCATCTTGGCCGGGCGCGGTGGCTCACGCCTGTAATCCTAGCACTCTGGGAGGCCGAGGCGGGTGGATTGTTTGAGCTCAGGAGTTCGAGACCAGCCTGAGCAAGAGTGAGACCCCGTCTCTACTAAAAATAGAAAGAAATTATATGGACAGCTAAAAATATGTAGAAAAAATTAGCCAGGCATGGTGGTGCATGCCTGTAGTCCCAGCTACTCGGGAGGCTGAGGCAGAAGGATTGCCTGAGCCCAGGAGTGTGAGGTTGCTGTGAGCTAGGCTGACGCCACGGCACTCACTCTAGCCTGGGCAACAGAGTGAGACTCTGTCTTAAAAAAAAAAAAAAAAAAAAAAAGGACATCTTACCAAAAAGATTGAGAGCAACTAATGTGTTAAATCTCAATTTTTTTTGTCCAAATACCTTTTATTTTATGAACTTTACCCTCTCAAAGTTCTTTACGTCACAGTTGCTTCTGTTTAGCCCTGTATCTTTAAGTTGGCAGGCTCAGCCCTGTAACCCCCAAATCACCTTCCCCCATCTTCTTTGTAGCCTCTGGACTGCTCTCATTTCAACCCATCCTGTATCTATTGCTAATTCCCTCAGTATCTTTCAAATCTTTTACTTGCAAACCTAAGGATCTATTCCAAAAAAGTTTAAGGAAAGCAGGGGTTTATTGGAAGGCCATTAGATATGCCAGTCTGCTAGCTGCCTATTAAATGCCCATTCTCCCCTTCTTGTTTGGTAGAGAATTCTAATTTTGGGGGGTGTAATGATGTGCCCAAGCCAAAAGCAATGATTCCTAGCCCTCCTATAGGTAGGAGTGATTGGAAAGAGGACAGCTGATACAATTGGGGGAGCTCTCAAGAAATCATTTGGGGAGTAGGTGCTAAATAAGTCAGGATGAGTGCCCTTTTGTCCCTTGTCACTCCCATTCTTTCTGGCTGGAATATGGAAAGAACAGCTGGAACTCCAGCAGCCATACTGTGACCATGAGGATAGAGGCCAGTGCAAGAGGCAATGAGCCAGAACAGCCTGAGTCCTGGATGCACAGGTGGTCTGCGGTTTCTAGCCCACCCTTGGACTTTTCTTCGAACCTGAGAATGACCCCTACATTAGTGAACACCACTCAGGCTGGGTTTCTATTTCTGTAGCTAGCACAGTGCGGCATCCAATGGAACTGAACAATCTAACTGAAAGAAGGTCATGGATAAAGCTAGGCCTTGGGAAGAGCTGGAATCAGAGCCCAAAAATGCACAGTCTTTTCTATTTCTTGCTTTCGCTTCTCTGTGCCTGCTTGATTAATTCTCCCCTCGTGGCAGAACCATGCCCTCCCTGTGGTAAGAAGCACAGCTGCCATAGCTCCCTAGTGCCATGCCCCCCAGGCACCATGAAGGCTACGACCAGACGCCTCGAGTAGACCCTTGATGCTGCCTGGATCTCGCTGCAGCTGGTTCTGCAGCTCTCTTTGCTGGTTCAGTCACTCTCCCACACCGAAGCTATGAGTTCTCATTCCCCTCCAGCCTCTGCTTTTCCTCCTCCTTCCCCTCCCTTGCCTAAGACCTTGATTTCTAGGTCCCTGAGGAAGGGGACAGCCAGCAGAAGACCGATCGCACAAGTGCCCTCTGCCTCAGCTCCCGATGTCCTGCATCGGTGGCACTGACGGAATTTGCGGGCAAAACTTCCAGGCTCCGGGTTGAGGCTCACACTTCCATTTGCCAAGGAGACCCCACCCTCTCTCACCTATTTGCAGACCTCTCTTTGACACTTCCCTCTTCTCTGTCTTTCATCATTCGCTTTTCCTGTCTGCGGCTCATCCCCTCCAGCAAACTTCCTGCTATTTCTCTTAATTAAAAAAAAAAAAAGTCCTCTCTTGGCCCCAATCCCTTCTGCAGCTTCAACCTGGTTCTGCTTCCTTCACAGCAAAACTCCTCAGGAGTTGTCTAACTCGCTATCCCCCATTCTTCCTTTCCATTTTCTTTTAAATCCCCCAAACACACACACCAACTGCTCTCAAGCTCACCTGTGGCCTCACGCCTGCATTCAACAGTTCCCTGGCTTACTGCAGCAGTCGACACAGTTGCTCATCCCGTCCCCATGGGCACCCTGTACTGCTGTGGCTTCCAGGATGCTACTTCTCTGCATTCCCTCCTATGTCACAGCTGGTCCTTTTCAGCTTCGGTTAAGTCCTTCTATTCTTACTGTCCTCCCTTCCATCTTTCCCCAGTTTTCAGTGTTGGCCTCTCCCGGGTCTTAGTTCTATGACTTTTCTTCTCCAGACGCATGGCGTTAAAAATCCTCTATATGCTTAAAACTCACTAATTTGTATTTTCCAGCCTGTTCTCTTCCCCTGAACTCCAAACTCAGGCACCACTGCTCTCTCAACATCTCTGCTTGGATGTCTAAGAGACATTTCAGTCAAGAACTGTGAAGCGGCTGGAGATTTGACCCCACTTGTAAGGTGACGAGATATCCTCCCACAGTTTCATGGATGCCGGCCGAAGACACGAGACTCCTGGGTCAGAGGCAAAGAGCTTTCTTACTCACTGTGCAGCAGGCAGCATGAGCCCCATGACGGCATCAGTTCCTCTTGCCCCCCCAGGCCTTTGGGCGTGACACAGAGGGGGCCCAGGTGGATGCTATGCACCTGGCTGAAAAACCCTGAGTTTAGGAAAACTGCATATTTTATAATGAGCTGCAAGCAAACCTGCTCAACCTTTGCTCCAGAGGGAAACGTTATTGTTGTTAGCCTGAACGGCAAACAAAGCTGCCCTCTGCCACAGGGAGACCCTATCTGTACCTCCCAAGGCTGTTCACTACACAAACGTAGGCTCTGCCTGCCTCTTGAAAACGTCATCCAGAACGGAGAGCCGTGAGGGCTTTTCCTCCCAAGATGTGCAAAAATACAGTCGATCCATGGAGAATCACTTCCCAACAATGTTCGACTTCTCATATTTAAAACGGAATTCTTGATCTTCCTCCCCAACTTGCTCCACCCAAAGCTTCCCGCATCAAGACCTTTCAGTTATCACAGCTCCTCTCTTCTGCTCACAGCAGACACACAATTCACCAGCAAATCCTGTTGGCCGTATGCTCAAAATACTTCCCAAATCCGGTGGTGTCTCACCGTCTCCACGGCCATCACCCAGGTCCAAGCCACATCATTGCTCCCTTGACTCTGCGGTCACCTCCTAACTGGCAGTCCTGCCCCCAGCTTGGCTCCATTCTCTCCACGGCAAGCAGAGAGAGCCTGATAAAACCTAACTGCAATGTTGTCATTCGTCACTCTACTCAACAGCACCAAGAATGTCCCCATGTCTCTTGGAAGTAAAGCCAGCGTCCACATGAGAGCCTGCAAGGCCCCCACCACCCAGCCCCCAGTATCTCTCTCATCTCCATGGCCACTCCCCTCCCCTTTCCTCACGTCCCTCTGTCACCCTGCCTTCCTTGACATTTCTTGAATACACCAGGGCAGGTGCTCACGTCACATCATTGCCCTGGTTGTTTATTCTGTCTGGAATGTTCTTCACCCAGATATCTGCCTGTCCCAAGGTTCTGCAGATGTGTTGGCTTCTCATTCAAACCTTCCCTGACTATCCGGATGGAATCCCAGTGGCCCAGCCGACACTGCCAACTGCCTTGACTTTGCTCTGTTGTTTCCCGAAGCACTTACCACCTTTTACATAGAAATCACTTACTCCAGTTATTGGTTTATGTCTGACCCACCCCACTAGATCATAAACTCCATGAGGGCAAAGTTTTGTCTGCTTTGCTTAGCGCTAAGTGCTTGGCACATGGTTTTGCTTAATTTTTGTTGAACCAATGAATGAATCACATTCCAAGTCACAGTCCAAAGACATGTCAGCAAGGGGTGCCGATTACTCTGGTTCATGGGGGACCGATCGACTACAATTATAAGAAAAGGGTCATGTAAGGGGACAGAGGACTTATGTTAGCCATGTAGCAAGGGGGCCACTGGCAGAAGGGGGAGGCCAACCATGCTGCAGACATCAGATGCAGACCACACTGGGTTCAAATCTCATTTCCGATACTTATGCCCTATGTGGCACGTGGCCTCAGTTTCCTTATCTGTAAAATGGGGAGAGGGTTATTGTAAGAATAAAATGAAATAATATATATAAATGATTTCGGTAATCCTTGGCACACAGCAGTTCCTCACTAAATGTGAGGGTGATGATGATGGCGGTGGTGATGAAGATTAGAGCAGATAAGGAATCAGAGGAGACTAAGAGATATATTCATTTTTATTCATTATACCTTTTATTATATATAATTGCATATATGGACATTTCATTTTAAAATGTACACTGTTACCCGTGCTGAGTTGTCATTTAACAAATTAATTATGTAAAATTCCACAGTTGCTAGAAAGAGGAAATTGCTGGATGCTCCCAAAGTCATTTATAAACTGGGTAGAAAATACATACACTGCCTTTAAACTTTCTCATCAGTATACCAAGGACAGATGGAAGGGGCCTAAGTGCCATTTGTGGAGGTGGAATAGTACCCCTCCCTCCCCCAGGCTTTCTTTCAAAGACAGTGGAAACACCACTTAGAAGCTTGCTTTGGGAGAGACCTCCAGTGTGCTGAGGTGTCACACCTGTGCTAAAGGAAGATGTTGCTCTAATGTAACCCAGGGATAGAGATATGGGTCAGAAAAGAAACTGCTAATTTTTTAGGGCAAGTAAGATGTGCATCTCTGTAGGCTATTAACTTTTTGTTTAAAAATAATGCCATAAAAGGGGCTCTGTGGTCCTGGAAATGATCCATATCTTGTTATTGGTAGTGGTATACTAGGGTACACATACGTAAAAAGTAGTGGAGCTCTGTACTGAAGATGCATATACTTTACATATTTTATATCTCTTGGAGAGAGAGAAAGAGAGATTGGAATCTAACCCAAGGAAACACTCCTATATGCAGACAAAACCTTATATGCAAAGATACTCATCATAGGTTCTTTGCAATAGCAAAACTTCAGAAACAGTCTAACTTTGAACAATACTGTCTAATAGTTGATTATATTATGGCATACCCACCAATTGGAATATTTATGCAACAACTAAAATGTTTGTGGAGAGTTTGCAAAAACATAGAGAAATGCTACGTTATAAAGTTAAATGGAAAAAAAATGAGATAAAATCTTTATGTATAATATACAAGCATAATTATACTAAAATATGCATAGAAAAATGACGAGAGAGAAATATCCGAGACTGTAATACTGACCATCTTTGGGTGGTGATTCAGTGGATGATTTGGTTTTCTTCTTTTGAATTTTCTGCATTTATAATAAATATGTTTACCTTTCATAATTGCATAAACATAATTAATACTTTTAAGTTCACAATAGAAGAAAGCAAACCAGGAATCAATCTTGCAGTGATTAATGGCCTCGGATGCTTGCAATTGCAGACTTGATGTCAGTTGCTGGTCTTTTTGCTTTAAAAGGGCAGTCATTCCTACAGCTAAAACCAATTTCCTAAGGAGATCACCATCAGGCTTGGCATTATAGCTCTGTTGAAGCCTCCTGACATAGAGTTTTGAGATGTGCCTCCTGGTCAGAAAATAGTTGGCTTGTTCTACCAATTAAGGATTTCCCCTTCATCACCAAAATAAGCTCTTCAGATAACTTATACTTTCAAGAAGTTTCTGTGCAGCCAGCACTAGATAAAAATTCTGTTACTAAAGGAGTTTTAATCTTCCAAGATGAGATCATATCAATATACAGTTGTCCTTCCAGTATCTGAAGGGGATAAGTTCCAGGACCACCCCCCTCAGATACTAAAATCCACAGATGCTCAAGTTCCTTATATAAAATGATATAATATTTGCAAATAACTTGTGCACATCCTCCTGTATACTTTAAATCATCTCTAGATTATTTATAATACCTAATATAATATAAACACTATGTAAATAGCTGTGCTGTATTTTTTATTGTTACTTTTCAATTTTTTTCCTGAATATTTTCAATGCGTGGTTGGTTGAATCCATGAATATGGAATTCATGGAAATGAAAGACTGACTGTATGTATTTTCAGGGGAGGCGCCTTTGTACCTAAATTTATGAGCATTCCAGGTAACCTCCAAATCTTCAACTACTAAAGAAAGATCTTCATTTTAAGAGGAGGAACTTGGAGGAATTTGGGCTTGACCTTTGAACAAGCTTGTCTGATGAAGAAGCAGATGATGGCACGATTAAATAATCTCACTGCACTTACCCTATAGTCATCCATTTATTAAGTATTTATTGAGTACCAGACCTTGTGCTAAACTCCATTATTTTTAAGCTGACACTAGGGGTTGGCAAATAACTTTCGTCCTGCATGCCAAATTTGATCAGTTGGTAGTGGTGGCCTAGAGTGCTCTGCGGGAAAAGATTCTGGGACTGGATCCAAACTCAAATGAGAAGAGCAATGATCGATTGGTAATGTCTGCCCTTCTCACAGAAGGGGAAACAGTGGTGTCTATGCCATGCGTTTGCCAGGCCTGCTGGGTTGTTTAATGATGGTCTCTCAAGCCTTGACACATGCTCTATTTCCTACAGGTTTAAGGAACCAAATTTCTATCCAAGTTAACATCACTGGGGAAGCACTAACAGAAGAGGATAAAGACAGTAAGCGTTTATTGGCCATCGGCTACATTCTAAACCTTGTACAGTTCTCTTTACATATACTGAGTCATGTAATCTTTAGACTATCCCTTTGAGGTAAGCATTCTTATCTCCTTTTTACAGATAAGGACCTATGTGAAGAGAAGTGAAATAACTTTGCAAATCAGTCACAGCAGAATTACTCTTCCATCCAATGAGGCTTAATGTGGAACCAAATATGATAAGACAGGGTCCCCCTTTTCAGAGGTCATAAAATTAATTCTACTAATTTTTGATAATTGCTTTAGCTAAATGGGTCCCTTTGGAGAGATATTCAATCTGGCTTGTTCATCGAGACAAAACGAGGCATAGTCTTTCCCAGTTTCTGCCCATTCCCATGCAGACGGAGTGGCTGGTGTCACTCATGTCCCCCAAGCAGCAAGATCAGAGTGTCTTGATCCTGGCTGCAAAAGCACACTCTGTGGATGACCCCCCAGCAAATTCAACTGATCCTTTTTTTCGGTCTGGTTCAAATGTCTGTGATTATTTGGTGGAGCAGTTGTCACCCCACAGAATTACATATAATTACAAATTTGCTCTGTGCCAACTCCTCTGCTAAGGGCTCCAGCTGCACTATTGTATTGCGTCCTCACGCTATCCCTAGAATAGAGGTACCATGGTGATCCTGATTAGACACATGTGAAATATGAAGTGTCAGGGTCAAATAACTTAGTCAAAGTCACATCACTAGTAAGGTAGAGCTGAGACTCCACCCCAGGCAATCAGACCCCAAAGTCTATGGCTAACCCTCCATTTAAACTGTTTAATCAACTTTTGGTTCTCACCAGTTTCCAGTATGTGTCCCCAAGTGGGGAGCAGAGATAAAGATCGGAGGGGAAGTAATCTATTAGAGTGGAGACCCCAGGAAACACCAGAAGGGGAATGGGAAAGGGAGGCAGGGAAGGAAAGGAAGCCCATCTCATCACGCACGTTACCACGAAGGGAAAGTGGAGTCCAATAATGCTTGGAGAACTCTTGGTAACGGCATAAAAATGCACCCCCCAGGCAAGGGAGCTGAGGCATTTATACACCGACTCCTAGGAGTTAATGGTTGAGGGCTGCTCTCAAGGGATGTGAATTCCCTGGCAGTTCAAGTCGGCCACACGAGTGGACAGAGTGGACTCTGGTGGCCGGCAAGAGCCCTTAGACAAAGAGCTCTAGGACTGGCGGTGGAACCCAGTGCGTTGGCACAGAAACACGGGGCCCAAGGGATGGGCACAGGGCGTCAACGACTGCCCAACGTCTACCTGTACTTCCCTCCTCTTTTTTCCAACAACACGATCGAGGTACAAATTATAGACCGTAACATTTACCACTTTTAAGTGTACAATTTAACAATTTTTAGCAAATTTACTGAGTTGTGTGACCATCTAACATAATCTGTTGTTTAGAAGATTTTCAGCACTCCGGTAAGATCCCACACACACATTTACAGTTAATCCCTGTCCCTACTCCTACTCCCAGCCCCAGGCAACCACTAATCTACTTTCTGTCTCCATGGATTTGCCTTTTCTGGACATTTCATATAAATGGAATCATGCAGTATGCGGTCTTCTGTGTAAATGAGAAAGTCCCTCTCTCCGAATGGCTCAGGTTGCAGAAGGGAAGTAAAAGAAAGATGAGCAACTGCCCATCGAGCAATTTCTCTCTGTGAGAGGTGGGGACATTCTAGATGAAGCAGACAGTGACTGTAACACAATGAGCAATTAAGAGACACCCCATGCTTTGCCTGGAACCTCGTCTTCCCCAGGATGCATTTGCCCATACAAGCTTTTGGGCAAATATATTTTAAACGTATCCTTTCAACACAAAGGACTAGTAGGCAATAAGCTGTTGGTTAAGGAGCCTTGAAGCCCAGTAACCCCAGCACTGAAACGAATGGGACTGGCTTAGGAACCCCTGTGTTGTTCAGCAGATGGAATAGTGTCTGATGGTCTCAGGAGCTGAAGAGGGTCAGTCTTTGGGAGTGACTGATGTGCAGAGGGATCTCGGTTTCTAATCCGGCTCACCAATCCCTTCATCGTTTCCCTCCTGTCCTTGCAGGAGTTAATACAATGGAAGAAAACTTGGTGGAAGGCAACAGGGTCAGAATAAGTGGCCAACTGGTCAACCACTATGCAGCCAGTAGAGCCGCCATCTAGGGTCCCAAAGCCTCCTGCCACACACACTTGTGTCTGTTGGGTAAACTGGTCACACTTTCCCACAAAGGGGGGCATAATTCACTCATGACTGTCTGTGGAAACAACCACTGGTAAATGCAAATGGGATGTGGGATCTGGGATGTGGTCCATACCGACTCGCCCAAAGCTGACTTCAACCTTGCTGTTGAAGGTCAATGTCTCCAAGCTGCTCCTGCTCCTCGATCCTGGACCGACCCACAGAGTAGAATTTGACTATTGTTCCTCACCCCCTTTGTCCCTTTGCATTATGAACAAATTGAGGAATAAACACAGGGACAAACGACTGGCCACAATATCAGCTGTACTGGTGGTAACACTGGGCTAGAAGGTGTGGCTTGGACCTACGACCACAGGACAGCTCCCTGGTATCTGCTCCTGAGCCGGGATCCCAGGGTGTGTTAAAGAGCAGCAGAGGGAAGCAGATGCAAGGGAGCCGTTCCCGGCCCCGGGAGTGGAGACAGAGAGAGGTCGGCGTCCCCTTCTGTCTCCATGGGGCCAGCCAAGCCCTGACCCAGGCATGCTGACGCCATGTCTGCCACCCTCATCCAGGGGCAAGCCCAGTGCCCCAGTGGGCTGAGATACTCCTCCCTGAGATCCCTTCTTCCCAATCTTGCCAATCAGATAAGTTACTTCTCCACTCTTGGAGAGGAGAGAGGGACCAGGTGCAGGGAAGAACAGAATTATCCTTTCCAGTAACTCCAGGAGGTGCAGACAGCGGTGATGGAAATTTCTATTCTTTGGAGTAATGAGAAAAGTTTTGCCCTGCAGTCCTGGCCAACATAACTTTCTCCCTCATCTCTCTCTAGACACACCCGCTTCCCCGGCAATACACAGGTGCACACACACACACACCCACACACCCAGAAGTTGGAGGATTTGGATTCTAGTCCTGCCAGGGAGTGTTTCAGCCCCACTTTCCCATGATTCCAGAATCTATCGGTGCCTTATTTTAGTGAGCAAGTTGCCGTCACCTGCAGAGTGCTCTTGGGAGATGACCTCTCCATCTCTGCTGGTGCTTCCAGCGTGGGGCTTACGACGTGTCAGCTCACGCCCACAGGGGCCTGGCCGGTAGCAAAGCTAATGAAAAGGGCCAGCTATAGGAGAGGAGGGTGGTGGGGACCTCGGAGAACTGGAAAGCAGGCGGCCCAGCTCCAGCTCACTGCTGTCCTGGGGGGACACCCACGGACTCACTGCTGCCTGAAGTCCCCTTGTTTCAAGAGAAGGAAAACATCGGTGCTATTTTTGTGTGCAAAATCCTTAGATTTTTTTAAAAAGCTGGCTCAGTACTTACAAACATTGCTTGGGCCAAATAAAATGCAGCTTCCAACTCCACTTAGCCCAAGGTCAGCTGCTTATGATTCCAGTGTAGAGTGGCCACATGAGAAGTGACCTCTGTCCCCCTTACATTTGGGGCCAGCCATAGAAGGAAAGGCAGATACTCGCTACGAGGGCAGCGGTTAGGGTTACCAGCCCCCAAGGCTCTTCCCTACTGCCTGTAGTGGTGTCTCAAATTCCACTGTTAGACGTGGATTCTCTGGGGTCCCCAGCGATCGTCCATGTCCAGACACCCCCAGAAGACTTCAAGTGTTCCTGGGTGGTGTCCCACACATAAAATTGTGCCATCACCTTCTGGGGGCTGTCACTGCTGTCATCCAGGGCCCACCTTGCAAAAAGTCACAGCGTATTAACACATCCCTCCATCTTCAACCCACAGGTAACTTTCAAGCATTGAAGAGTGACAGATTTTAACTCAGTTTCTTGGGAGATGGAGCAGAAGCTGACATTGTCCCCTGTTCATCAAAACTTCCTCCTAATCCCCTCTTAATATTCCCTGTATTATCCCTTCTTAGGGCAAATAAATACTCCTTCTGGCCACTAGCTTCCTGGAAATAAAGAAATAAAATCTCCCCAATAGCTTCTCCAGCCAAATTGGTCCTGTCACCACCATATACTGTCAGGAAAACAGATATCTGCTCATCTTCATACTGGCAGCCAATCTACGGACCACTTAATGAGACAGGCAGTGTTACTGGCACTTTTCAGCTATACACCTACGTATGCATTATTATTATTTCCAATATATGGATGAGAAAACTGAGGCACAGAGAGGTGAAATAACTAGATCAGATCACACAGCCGAGGAGTAGGCATCAGAATTCAGGCAATCTGACTCCAGAGTCTGTGTTCTTGAGAAGGGGTTGGCGAACTTTTTCTCTAAAGGGCAGGATGGTAAATATTTGTGGGCCATCCCTTCTCTGCTGCAACTACTCACCTCTGCCATTATGGCATGAAAGTGGCCGTAGACAATGTATAAATGAATAGCTGTGTTCTAATGAAACTTATTCACAAAAATAGATAACAGGCTACAGTTTGCCAAGCCCTGCTCTTGAGACAGCACGTTGCTGGGCAGCACAAACCTTAGAATGGCCAAGCAATGATCACCAATTCTTCCCTCTACCACCCGCCATCTTGCACCACCAATATTCATAGCAGCAGCATTTGTAGAATATTGGCTTGAGACAAGCAGTCATGGTAATCACATGTCGGGGTCCCATGACTTATCTCACCGCCCACTTAGCAGACGTGACGGCTAATTTTATATGTCAACTTGAAGGATGTTTCCGGATGAGATTAGCATTTAAACTGAGTATAGCTGATTGCCTGCCACATTGTGGGTGGGCCTCATCTAATCAGTGGAAGGCCTGAACAGAAAAAAGATGGGCCTCCCCCAACAAGAAGGAATTTTTTTGCAGATTGCCTTCAAGGTCACCTGTCCCACCCTCTCCTGAGTCTCCACCTGCCAGCCCACACCCTGGATTTGGACTCCTCAGCCCCCACAGTCATGGCAACCAATATCTTATCATAAATCTCCTTCCATATCTATATACACACATCCTATTGTTCTGTTTCTCTTGAGAACCTTCAAACTGCAGATGAGATCTTAGCTCGATAGCTGAGAATATGAACCTGCTTACGAGTGGGGAAAAGAGCTAAAAGCACCAGCAGAGAAGGTGGGATGGCCCCAGTTATCCTCTCCCTGGTTGCACTAAGGTCTGGCTCAAGTCACTACGGCCATCTCTCAGTGGAGCAGCCTGCCACTCAAGGCCACCACTGGGCTCAGGCAGGCCCAGGACAATGCTTAGTGTCTGGTAGGCACTGGGGTCCTGGTTTGATCTAAACCAGCGTGGATGACAGGGCAGCGTATACTCTTCCTGTTGCCACAGTCTCTCCCCAAACCCCCATTTTAAAGTAGGTTTCTCAACACAGTTTGCCGGTAATTGCAGCATTCCACCATTCCACACTGACAGTCACGACACTCAAAGATGAAGAAGGACAGAAGGGAGATAGGAGAGGGAGTGAGGAGGCAAAAGAGAGACAGACAGGCAGGCAGACAGACAGACACAGCGAGAATTAACAACCCAGTCATGCTTCTATAGCAAAGCCTTCTGGATACGTCTCGGGTTTAACTCCAGCACCACTGACATTCGCGGCTGGGTCCTCTGTTCTCATGGGGGCTGTCCTCTGCCCTACAGGATGTTTAAAAGACCCCTGGTCTCTAACTCATGAGATGCACCACCTCCTCCAATGGTAACAACCAAAAATGTCTCTAGACATTTTATAAATGTCCCCTGTGGGCAAAAATCACCCTTAGGTGAAAAGCACTGAGTTAAAGGGACTCGATCTCTTCATGTCTACTGAGCTCAAATCGTGTATGACCAGGGGAATGACGGGCCCAAGGCAGAGGACACTTAAAACCCATTTTCCTGGAGCACTAATTGTCCTTGATGGTAATTTAAAGCATGATTTTTACATTAAAACAAATGTGGATATATTACAGAGTAGAATCCCAAGTTTAAGACTCAGAAGAAATTTTATGTCTGAGGTGGGGTGATTTTGGCTCTCCTCCCAGAACCCTTGGCAGGTACACATTTACATTCCTCTGCCTGGGAGGAAGCTAAGAATAGCTACCATTTATTGAGTGCTTGTGATGGCAGGAGCTTCAGGAATTGTTTCCTATGTGATCCTCACACACTGTGTCTATTATTAGTCCCATTTTGCAGATGAGGAGACTGAGGCCCTGGGAGGTTATAAAACCTGTTCAAGGACCGACATTGGCTAAACGATGAAGCTGGCATTGGAACCAAAGTCTGTTTCACTAAGCATCTTCTCAAAGAGCTTCTGGGAAAATCTATCAAAAGGGGGGCACCAAAGCCAACATCCTGGCACTGGTCAGGGGGATAGCTTTAGAAAAAGAAGGGCTCTCCTGAAATTGGCAAACTCTTAACCTCGTCTGGACTGGAGAGGGAAGGGGACAGGCGAGGTTGGGAAGCTAACGCTGGAAAGGAAGGGGTTCCCAAGGCGGGGACCACCTCCCTGCAAATGGGAAATAGTTAATCCACTTGGTAGCATCAAGTTAAGCCTCCAAACTCTTAGCCCGAGACCCTTCTAAGTCTCCCCTTACATTCCCAGCTGGGACATCCTCAGGCATCTTCTCTCCTCAGCCTTTGACTTACGGATTCTTTGTCTCTGTTTCAGCAGTGCCCAGGACAGCAGAGTGTCTCCCTAACTTTAGTCATTATGGGACAATCTACACGGACTGTCACCTCCATGGACCACTTCTGCTCTGACTTGCTCACTTCTGTCATTTGCTTTAATAGATTCAGCCTTTTTAAAAACATGTTTATTTGAAAAGGAAACTACGTCAGTGTCTGAAACGAAAAGGTTGTTTTTCCTTGCCCTGACTAGATCATTAGAAAAACAAAGGCGACAAAAATAAACAAGGCTATGACATGTAGTTAGTTAGCCAGACTGCTGTCTCTGTGTAGAGGGGAGACTTGTAAACTTTGGGGAAGTGTTAAAGTCATTAGCACCTGGCCGAGATGTTCGCCTGCCTTGGTGTAATCGGAGTAACTTAAAAAGATTTGAAAAGGGAATCACATTCTCTAGGTACAATTCACTGCTGTTACTGTTCAGGTTATACCTGAAGCCATTGTGCTTTTACATGGTATGTGCTTCATACCTGAGCAATCACAGGTATGGGGGCTGTTTGTTACGGGCTCAATTATGTTCCCCCAAAGTCATATGTTGAGGTCCTAACTCTCAGTCAGGCCTTTAAAGCAGTCATTATGTTAAAATGAGGCCATCGGGGTGGCCCCTCATTCAATGTGACTGATGTCCTTATAAGAGGAGGAAATTAAGACACAGACAGGTACATAGAGGGAAGACCATACGATGACACAGGGAGAGGACAGTCATCTGGAAGCCAAGGATAGAGACCGCAGAAGAAACCAACCCTGCTCTCACCCTGGTCTTGGACTTCTAGCCTCCAGAACTCTGAGAAAGTACATTTCCGTTGTTTAAGATACTCGGTCTGTGGCACTTTGCTATGGCAGCCCCAGCAAGCTAATACAGGGGTTACCTGGGCCCCCTCTGGGTTCCAACTGTCTGGGTTCAAATCCTGCCTCTGCCATTTAGTCCTGCGAGACCCAGAGCAACCTACTCTACCTCTCTGAGCCTAGGCTTTCTTACGTCCCTGAGATGAGGTGACAATACAGTCTATGTTATGTATGAAAGTTGATTATACGAACTGCATCATTCTTGTCACACCCAACTAAAGCAGAGTTGAGAGGCCAGGGGGAAAACACTCAGGGCACAAATAATTGCTCCAAGGACGTAATTCTCTGCAAGCCTGGCAGCTAACACTGCCTGCTGTAACCCCAAACCAGTTTTATTTAGTAGCTACTGAAACACCCTGCTGTGGGGACAAAACTCCATCAGAGCTTGCCAGGTCCCCAACACCCTACTAGTGCCAATGAACCTTCCTGAAGAGCAATACGTAACATTTCTCCTTCTTATAAAACCTCCAACCTTCTCATCGCTCTTCAAACATACTGAAGACCACTTGATCTGCGTGTATGCCCCTACATTGCAATTCCTTCTTCTCAAATAAAACATTTTATTTTCAGAGATTCGCCTCTTTATTTTATTTGACTTTGACATGTAGAATTGTCAAGAAAAACAATACATCCAAGGTGATTAGCAAAGTAACAAAAACAACAACAGCAATAAACACACACACACACATAAACAAATTACTATTATCACAATAGCTGACATACTTCCTGGTCCCTGGTGGGTTTGACGATGCTTTTTATCTTCATCTACAACCAGATGATCAAGAGGTAAGGAGCTTGGCGCTAGGGACCAAGACTCTATCTTCAGCTCTAACCCACTAGGGGGGGCAGGGAGGAAACAATAATCACTGCTCTTACCTCTTCCCCAAAGTTACCCAGGTGTTTTAAAACCACCCAGGTCCTGGGTCTCCTGCCCTCTTTTCCCCACTTAATTCCTCCCTCTTGGGGACCAGTCTGTTCCACTGCCACCCTGGCAAGCTTTTCAGCACCTTTCTGGCCAAACACTTCCATCTCTCCGGCTCCCTCGGCACCTGCCCCAGGTCCCACTGCTTGTAAATTGCAAAGCCAGGCTTGGAACCCCAGCTTGTGACAGTCATGACACATCCCACGAGTGACAGAGCTGTTCAAAGAGAACTTTCATTTGCCAATAATCATAATTACTCACCCATTTAGTAGCATTTATCATCATTAATTATAGTGAGTAATGATAATGATTAAGTATAATGTAAGGTTCTTGCTCACGGCTGTAAGGGTGCTCACGGCTTCCGCTAACTGAGCACGCGCTGCGTTCCTGCACGTCACATAATCCTCACACGGATTCCTCTCCACCACCCTCCCACATTGCTTATTTTATCACTCCCATTTGATATACAAGGACACCGAAATGTGGGGGCCCCATGTCACCACCAGCACGTGCACTGTTTAATAGACTCTGCGAGAGATCAGAGGGTGGGGAGTGAAAAGACGGAGATAACGTCAGAGAGTTGGCATAAGCAGGAGGGAGGTGCTTTGCTTGCTTCCACTTAAGTCCCCTACACTACAACGGGGTTGTGGCCTCCAGATTTCTCTGCCCTGGAGGTAGGACAGTTCATAAGGATCACGTGGTCTTCTCTGGCTCTGACGGGGCTGGGTTTGTTTGCTGCAACTGCTCTAACAAAGGCCCACAACCTGGGCAGCTTACACAACACACTCATTGTCTCACAGTCCTAGAGGCCAGACGTCCACAATCAAGGTGTTAGCAGGGCTGGTCCCTTCTGAGGGCTGTGAGGGAAGGATCTGTTCCGGGCCTCTCGCCTTAGCCTGCCTGGGCTGCTATAACAAAGTACCACAGACTGAGTGGCTTATAAACAACAGACACACATTTCTCACAGTTCTGGAGGCTGGGAAGTCTAAGATCAAGGTGCCAACAGATTTGGTGTCTGGTGAGGGCTCACTTCCCAGCTTGCCGACAGCCACCTTCTTGCTATGTCTTCATATGGCCTTTCCCTGGTGGGTGCTCATGCGGGGAGAGAGACATAACTTTCCGTCTTCCTCTAATAAGGGCACTAATCTTAGCATGAGGATCTCACCCTGGTGACCTCATCCAAACCCAACCATCTCCCAAGGGCCCTACCTCAAAACACCATCATATTGGGGCCTAGGGCTCCAACATATGAATACAGGTTGGGGGGGACACAAATATTCAGCCCATAACAGTGGCCGTCTTCTCTCTGTGCATGTCTGTCTCTGTGCCCAAATTTCCCCTTTTTCATAAGGACACCGGTCATACCGGATTAGGACCCCACCCTAATGAGCTTGCTTCAACTTGATTACCTCTGTAAAGAGCCTGTCTCCAAAAAGCATTCTGTTCTGAGGCACCAGGGGTTATAACTTCAACATATGAATTTGGGGACAACACAATTCAACCCGTAAGACCAGTCACATGCTTGTGCATTTTAGGTTTAATGATTTCTACCGACAGTCCACCCACACCGGCATCCAACAGCCTCCTCTCCAACAGGAAAATATTCTCCAATCTAACCCAAATCTTCTCCTGTCACAGCTCAATTTAATCTTGCATTCTCCTAAAATAACAATATTCCTTCCTTTCTTTCTTGAGCTTTAAGTTTTTGACTCTCCTTGTAGCAGAACAAGCCACTCTCCCTGCCTCAATTACAGGACGCAAAGTAAGGGAATTAAGAAGAGATATGAAGGGAGGTGGTATTCAAATCATTCTCTTTAGTTCCAAATGTGAGCCAGATGCTATCAAGGACTGGAAAAGGAAGGTATGCTCATGGTTGTGGTTCAGAAGCCTGAGAGCTTGCGTTTAAAAATAGGTGAACTGAAATAAACACTGAAAGCTACTCAGATGGCACCGAAATAGAGTGGTAATTGATCTAATGCAACTTTTGCCTCGGATAACATCATTATTTGTGAAATTATGTCAGTGTTGCTACTGCCAAGTCAGCAAGCACTTACAGGACGTGACTTCTAATTTAGGAATTGGACTATTTGCGTCTCATCTTAGAAGAAAGCAGGAACTCGGTGGACATGCGGTAGCCAGACTTCTGAGAGCCCTGGTTTGGGATTGAAATTTGCAAAGTTGAGGTGTCCAGGAGGTGCCCTGCCAAGGTGTCCCTTCGAGGAAGGACTCGCTGCCCTGTGCTGGGGAGTGTGGTCTGCAGATGGCCGTTGGCTGTCAGTCCCTGCAGGGTCTGCCGCAGCTGCAGAGGTTCGCCAGCCTCAGCCTGTGACTTAGTGAAGCAGGGGTATAAACTGAGGCCCAGGCATTTTGGCCCCACTTGGGTCACTCCGGTGTGACCTAGTACTTGCTCCACTGCTCCCTGCTGGGTTGCCCAAGACCTGACCAGTCCCACTTCTTCCTATTCCCAACCTGCTTTCTCCCCACTCCTCTCCCAGATGTTAGTCCCTAATAAGTACTTTATGCCCCAGACTCTGACTCAACATCTTTCTGAGGATCCAATCTAGGACAGGTGTCTAAGCAGTTTCCAAAGTCAGTGCATGTTTCCTTTGCACCTGTTACACTCCTGAGAAGAAGTGGGTGCAACTGTCTCTTCACACCTTCATGGAGCCGGCTGTAGGATCCTTTTTTGGAATGCAAATGGAAAAATCCTCTAAATTATTTAAGACCATAATACTGTATTTTCATTTATTTAACTTCCACAAAATGAGGTACATGTGTAAAAATTGTCAGAAAGGACAGTCACTCCTTTATTCATTTTTTTTTTTTTTTGGCACAATTGCAGTGTCCTGGGCACTGTTCTAGGTACTGTGAATATTATGGCAAAGTATCTAGACAAGGACTCTCAGAGTTTAGGTTCATATAAGTAATGTGACAACATATAAGTAAATAACTATGTCAATACAAGTAAATAAATATCTTAAGGAGGAATTACAGATACTAAAATCTGCTAAGAAAATAAAATGGGTGGGGGGTGGTAGCTGATGACTGGAGTTTGGAGACAGTCTCTTGATCAAATAGTCCAGGGGCATTTCCGGAAGAGGTGGCAATAATGTGGAAACTTAAAAGACAAAGATGGCCCAGGCTTCTGCAGATAAAACCTTATCTGTTGGAATGAATCAAAAGGACCCACAAGTTCTACTCAAAGCTGAATTGAACAAATGATATCACCTAAAGCTGCAGTCCCCAGCCTTTTTGGCACCAGGGACTGGTTTCATAGAAGACAATTTTTCCACAGACGGGGGGATGGTTTCGGGATGATTCAGGTGGATTACATTAATTAATTACATTTGCAGCCGCTCCCCAGC